>VWZT01010572.1:352081-378151 GCA_013397055.1 Pachycephala philippinensis | reverse complement strand
TTTTTTTTTTTTTTTTCCTTTTTGCATACAGTAGCATTGTTCCATGCAATGCATTTGTGTTTAGTCTGTGATAGAACCCACGAGTGAGGGAGCTGGACAATTTCCCACATCATTACAGGATTTGTTGGTGCCTTATGCACAGCATCCTATAGACAGGGAATGAACAGCAGGGATTTGCCTGCAGAAGTTTAGCCCAAGTGCATAATCAGACATCTCCCTCTGTACAACAACTACAGGGCATATCCTCATTTGTTCTGTAGCTCAGGGAGGCGGAGGAGCTTGTACAACAGGCTGGATGCTATTCAATAAAATATTCTCTCAGAAGCACATACTCTGAGGCAGTTATTGTGCAAACTGATTTTTATCTGAATGCCAGGGCACTTCATCTGGCCCCTTTCTCCGCCTGTGTGAAGGTATTCTCTTTTATAAAACTAAAGATGAAATTAAGATCAGGATAACCTTTTGGAGGAATGATAATGAGGTCTTTTTCCTGAAAGATGATGTCACAGAAAAATCTGTAAGGGAGCATTTATTTGAGTGAGTAGATTTACAGCTGTCACTGTTTGAGTCCTGTCTGTTCCAGAGTGTTGCCCTTTCAAAAAAAGGGATTACAAGGAGGCTGGAGAGGGAGGACAAGTAGTGATAGACACAGGGAATGGCTTCCCAGTGGCAGAGGGCAGGGCTGGATGGGATCTTGGGAAGGAATTGTTCCCTGGGAGGGTGGGGAGGCCCTGGCACAGGGTGCCCAGAGAAGCTGTGGCTGCCCCTGGATCCCTGGCAGTGCCCAAGGCTGGGTTGGACATTGGGGCTTGGGGCAGCCTGGGACAGTGGAACTGGATGAGCTTTGAGGTCCCTCCCAACCCAAACCATTCTGTGATTCTCTAGTGCTGCACCAAATGAGAGTGTGCATACAGGAAAAGACATGCAGTGGATTTGGCTGAATAAAAGGGGTTTCTTTGCCTCTGCCACTGTCTTGGAGCTTGTAAGTTCATCCACTGCACAGTGTGCCTACAGCAGTGTTGTAGCTCAGACCAGAAGTCTGATTTTGGAGGAATCCTCTGAGAGCCCTCCCTGAGACACTCTGGCTCACGCAGCAGAGCGGTCTGTGTGTCAGCGTTGGGTACTTGGCACCAGCTGATCTGTTTGCATGAGATATCTGCTCTTCTCGAGTCATCCTGCATCCTCCTCTAGTCACAGATTTCTGGGGACTTTTGGGTTGGCTTCCACTGCTCATACCCTGAAACTGTAGGAGTTGTCTTGCAATTCAATTTCCTACAGCTGTAAACCCATCCAAAGAAAAATAGTAGTGTTCAGAGGAGCACAGGTCAGTTCAGAGACAAGCTTCAACTTTTTTTTCTTACTTATTCAGAGCTTGGAAAGTCTTTGACATTGCTGTCTCTTGCTTGAAGCATCATGTTCTTTGATCTTTATGTTGTCTCATCTTTATCGGCTCTGTTACAATTTCTCTTGCTTTTATAGCATCTGTATTTTTCCTTATGATAAGTTTTGTAGCATTATAAAATGTCTTCAAGAATTACTTTATTGTTTCAAGCCCTCAAGACATTTGTCTTTATTCCACAATCTGTTATTACCTTTAGTGTTATGCTCCCTCCTTTCCTGTCTCTGTTGCAATCTCAGCTGTTGCTCTTTGTGTTTCTGCACTGTGGCTCCTCTCGTCCACACTGACAAATTAATTTTCAGTCCTTCCCTGTGTATATTTTTCTCATTTATTACTTTTGTTGTCTGCTTCATGCTACAGTTCTCAGGCTAAAGCTCAGAAAACCAGTCAGCTTCCCTGCAAAGAAATCAGATTACTCTTCGCACCTCAGATGGGCCCTCACTGGTACCTGGAATAGCCTTCTTAGGAATTCCATGAGTTTTTCTCCACTGTCCTGCAGATTGCAATGTGATCATCTATTAAATGAGATCCAAATTTTGTGTCTTTTCAAAAGATGGGGCTGGCTGTGAGGGGTTAGCACACAGAGCAATTCAGCCCTGGATGTGATGCCTAAAGAGGCCAACCTGGAAACAGAGACTGGACAGGAGGAAGGGAATAAAGGTGGATATTTATTTGAAAGGCCTTCAGAGGCACACCCTGGGCAGGCCAAAGGCTGCACCCAAGATGGACCCCGAGTCACGAGTTCTTCACACTTTTATAGCTTTGGTCCATTTGCATCTCAACCCAATGTCACCAATTAAACTTTAGCTAATGATGGAATTTGCCCTCAGCTTGCCCCCCTTCTCAAGATGCTGGGTTACACATTTTGGGCCTAGGCCGGGCTGGGTGTCCTTGGAGAGCAGCCTGGAGAGGCTTTGTTCTGTCTGTCTCAGCATGAGAGAGCAGCAGCTCCCAGGCTGCAGGACACTGCAGAGTTACGCACTGGGAATGCAGAATTGGAAAAATATAAAAGTTAAAACGTAAGGCATCAGATTAATGA
Source organism: Pachycephala philippinensis (assembly GCA_013397055.1). Taxonomy (NCBI): domain Eukaryota; kingdom Metazoa; phylum Chordata; class Aves; order Passeriformes; genus Pachycephala; species Pachycephala philippinensis. The sequence continues at coordinate 375,713 of VWZT01010572.1, read as the reverse complement.
GCACTAATTGAAAGCAGCAGTGGTGCTGTTGTGGGGAAATGCTGAGTGTGGCCCGTGTGTGTCTGTCACACAGAACCTGCCCCAAGCTGGGGAATGTTCTGGGTGTTTTGTGCCCAGGAATGCTCAGTGCTGAGGGGAATAAAGGCAGTCTGTGCACGGAGGGTGATGGCAGTGCTGCTCTGTGCCTGGATTTGTATGGAGAGCAGGAGGCTCAGCCCGGGCAGACAATTGCAAACACGCTCTGAAGGAATATTGCTTCACTCAACTAATAAAGGAATGCACTGCTGTTTGTGCTGCTACCAACACTAATCAGTTTTACTTGTTTGTGGGGAGCAGATTTGTTTCAAGACCTGTCAGTAAGACTCAAAATCTTGGTTAACATGTGTGCATGGTGAACTAGAGCCTGGGTGTATTACAGACAGGAATTAATAGGCTCCTAGATTTTAAGAGTTCAATATAATTTTTTTTTTTTCCCTGCCTATCCCCTTTCAAATGCCTGTGACATCAGTATGCTGAGAATGCTCTGAGTGGATTTAAATCTTTATTTAGCTGGATCTTCTGGTTTGTCCAGGGAATTCTACAATGAAATATGTCAAATTTTTCCCATTAGTGTTGTGCAGATTGAAACACAGATGCTGGCTGTGTACTGTGATCTAAATCTCTATCAGATGGTCTAATCTGGCTCTAGACTTCACAGAGACTTTCAAAAAACCCTTTAGCACTTAGGTTCTGATAGGGCAGCTTTAAGACTTGTTAAATAGGTTACCAAGCTCATGGACCCAGCTCTCACTTTTTGCAAATTAGAACAGTGGGGGGAAAAGCCCCAGTTGGTGCTGAAGGGGGAGCAGGAAAGGAAGGGTTGAGCTGGTGATAGCCAATGGGGTGGAAAAATCAGAGCTATATCCTGAACTCAGCAAATAGCACTGCAGTTTTTCTGCACCACTGATATTGCAACTGTTTCTTGACAAATCCTTTTATGCTCTGTATTGAAAACAGACTCATAAATAGAGCTTTTTTGTCGGGAATTCATTAGATTTCTTACAAATCACACTAAATCATTAAAATATGTTTGGGAGGTGCATACCAAGAATATTTCTGCTATGGCATAAACCCGCTGCACCTTTTGGTAAAAACTCTGGCATCTTCAGGAGGGAAAATAAAAACAAATGGTAGCAGAGCAAACAAACTGTGGAATATCATTAGGGTTATAATTGATGCTATTGCTGTTCCTGCAGCTCTGACAATGTGATCATTTTGGATAAGTATTTTATTAAGACTGAGAGCCTGAATCTCTGTTCATTTATATTTAGGAACTGAATTGACGCATTTTAAAAATAGACATGGTTAATATTCTGAAATAACAAAGAATATGTGGAGTTCAAGGTGTTCTGAACTGCAATACAAAGAGGTTGCCTCTCTGAAAATTAGAGAGGATCAATGTGTGCATGTACTTTGTTACGTTAATGGATGCTTCGAGCAGCACCACAAATTATTGGATGTCTAGCAGACTCCTGGGATTGCTTTGAGTATTTTTGATGCTCTTCATCAATCTGTTCAGTTATTCCTCTCAATTTCTGAGGGCAGCTTTCAGTGCTGCAAATTAGATGTCCTATTTGAAAGGAATCATGTGTTTAAAAAGATAAAGACAACCCCAAAATCTGGCCCAGATTTAAGATTATTTTTCCCTTTCTTTGCGTTCCATCCTTGTCATTATTCCAACCTGCATCTGGGAACAGTGCTGCAGATTTTTGAGCTTGGGGTTCTTCCTTCTTCTCATTCAGATGATGTATGGGTTGTACAGTGCTTTTATCTTTGAGTCATGCCTGCTATGCGCTCACATTTACACTAAAACCTGAGATTAACTCATCCAGCACAGTAATCGTGGCATTTAAAGGCACCGTGAGCCTTGATGATGCACTATGATAAACTGTAATTTTAATTAAATGTTAGCCAGAATTTTGCTCTTTGGCATTGTTTAAACAATGTTCCTGTCAGTTTAGTTTAAACTGGAATGTCATTTTAGACAAAGAAGGGAAGAGTGAACAACAGAAGATGTTCAATGATATGTGGCCATGGTCTTCCCCACTTTGATTTGGGACCAGAGATTGGGATGGCACCTATTGCTGCCTTGACAGATTGCATTATTAGGTCACCTTGCAGAAAAGTAATTTAACTTGTTAATTAGTTGTGAGATATTTCAATTATCCTGGTGTCTGGGAGCCTGGAGCCTGCCTATGAACACGTCTCCACCTTCCTTATTGCAACTTGATTTACCCAAAAGCAAGGCAGATTTTTGATGGTTTAAGGCATTTCTGTAAAGGATTTACTCAATTTGTAATTGGTCCCCTACTAATGAAGAGCAGAACAAGGAGAGAACAGTGGTGCATCCCTGAGCCCGCTGGTGCTCCAGCTCTTAGAGAAATGATTTCCATGGAGCCACATTCCTCAGACACAGCCATGTCAAGGTTCCAAGGAAGGGCTCCAGTAGGTTGTTTAAACCTGCAGAGTCACAGAGCAGCTGTTTTGGGGCTTCCCTTGCTCAAGGATTATTGTGAAGAGCAGTAGTGACAGCAAACCTCTAACTAATACCCTACAAGAACAGGAAATTTTCCATAAAAGCACCTCTGCAGGAAGGTAAACTTCCAGTACAAAGCATTGCAAGTAGCTGGGTAAAAAGGGGATTTGGGGCAATCGTGGGCACACCTACAGGCTGGGTGGAGAAGGGAGTGGGAGCAGCCCTGGGGAGCTGTGGGGCAGAGCTGGCCCTGCCCCGGCCATGAGCTGGGACCCCAAACCCTGCCCTGGGCTGAGCCCCAGCGTGGGCAGCAGGGGAGGGGGATTCTGCCCCTCTGCCCCTCTCTCAGCTGAGAGCCACCTGCAGAGCTGCCCCAGCCCTGGGCCCAGCACAGGAAGGAGCTGGAGCTGCTGCACAGAGCCCAGAGGAGGCAGCAGCATGATCAGAGGGATGGAGCAGCTCTGCTGGGAGGAAAGGCTGCCAGAGCTGCCACTGTTCAGCCTGGAGAGGAGAAGCTTTGGGCTGAGCTCAGTGTGGCCTTGCAGGGCCTGAAGGAGCTGCAGGAAAGATGGAGAGAGACAATTGCCAAGGGCTGGAGGGACAGGAGCCAGGGAATGGCTTCCCAGTGCCAGAGGGCAGGGCTGGATGGGATCTTGGGAAGGAATTGTTCCCTGGGAGGGTGGGGAGGCCCTGGCACAGGGTGCCCAGAGAAGCTGTGGCTGCCCCTGGATCCCTGGCAGTGCCCAAGGCCAGGTTGGACACTGGGGCTTGGAGCAGCCTGGGACAGTGGAAGGTGTCCCTGCCATGGCAGGGGTGGGATAGGATGGTGTTTAAGGTCTCTTCCAACCCACACCATTCCACAATTCCAAGCCTGTGGCTGATCTGTTTGTAGCTCTAAATGAATTGGTTTCACATGAACACAGAGAGAACCACTTGAGCCTCCTCCCAAGCACGTGCTGCCTGCAGAGAGCTGCACCGCTCCTCTGCCAGGAGAGGCCGTTCAGCAGCTCGAGGATTATTTAAGCCAGAGACGTACTGAGTGTCTGTGCTTCATCTTGCTAAAAACTGTTTAACCTCGGAGTTCTGAGATGGCTCAGGTCCCCATCCCATTTATTCCCAATGATCAGAGTTATGGCTAAGGGGATAGGTGATGCCTAAAGAGGCCAACCTGGAAACAGAGACTAGACAGGAGTAAGGGAATAAAGGTGGATATTTATTTGAAAGGCCTTCAGAGGCACACCCTGGGCAGGCCAAAGGCTGCACCCAAGATGGACCCCGAGTCACGAGTTCTTCACACTTTTATAGCTTTGCTCCATTTGCATCTCAACCCAATTTCACCAATTAAACTTTAGCTAATGATGGAATTTCCCCTCAGCTTGCCCCCCTTCTCAAGATGCTGGGTTACACATTTTGGGCCTAGGCCGGGCTGGGTGTCCTTGGAGAGCAGCCTGGAGAGGCTTTGTTCTGTCTGTCTCAGCATGAGAGAGCAGCAGCTCCCAGGCTGCAGGACACTGCAGAGTTACACACTGGGAATGCAGGATTGGAAACATATAAAAGCTAAAACCTAAGGCATCACAGGCTGCTTCCCACAGCATCCCTGAGCATGGCTATGAACACTCTGTGTGTTCCACAGGGGCTCAGAGGAGAGGTGTCCGTGTGCTCCTCTCTGCTGAATGGGGAGCAGTGCAGAAAAGTGAGATCTATGTGAAGGAATGAGGCAATAAGCATAAAATCAGGGCAGGCTTAGAACTGAATGAGGGCTTTGGATGAGTTAAAGGGAAAAGGGATGAAGCAGGGGCAGAACCAACCTGGATTGTCAAAAAAGGTCAGCAGTGCAGTGTAGTAACCTGTGCCTTTGCCTCTCACAAAAATGAGATTAAAGAGCTCTGTCAGAGCTCTGGATGATAACACTGTACAACACAGTGGCTTTGGGCAAGAAGGCCCAAGCCCTTGTGAATTCTGAATAAAATAGCAGAATTGTACCATTTCCAGTTTCTGACAGTCTCTGAAGGCATTTATTTTGTCTGTGTGTCCTTGGTGTGATCTAAAGGGGCACAGTGTGTTAGTGGAGTGATCCTGAAATGGGTAAGAAGGCACCCAGGGGCTTATTTAGGAAAGCAATTTGACCCCTCAAAATACGGTACTATTTTAGTAGTGATAAAAGTGCGACTTTTTCTTTTGTCCTTCTGAAATTTGGATGAGAGATTATCTTTTTCTGGTTTAATTATTCCGTTTTATTACCTATTTTGCAGACTCTCATTCAGTTCTGACAGATGATCTTCAGTAAAAGGAAACTCCTGCTTGTCATAAAGATTTAGTTCCTGGGAAAGATGTGGTAAAAAGCTGAGGCTGAGTGGAGTGTTTATTTCTGAAAAGCAAGGTGTGAAGGGATGCTTTCAATTACCCAGGATATGGGGAGGGTGCTTTTCAAAATGAATCCCTATGAAATGGGGATTTCTAGAACAATCTCGAGAAAGATATTTAACAGGATGTCTGGGCACTCGCTGAACTTTAAAAGGTGCTATATGCTTAATCTTTTAAAAGTAATATTTGAGAGAGAGAAATATAAAAGAGCAAATCTAGCATATGGTTGGCTGGTTAGCACTTCTTACTGCAAGGCTGTTTTTGCTGTAATGTTCCTTCCTGCCAGACTGCGAAATCTGAGGAGTGAGGACTTTCTTAGAGCCTTTGAGGGCCCTACCCAGCCTTTCCATACTAAAGAAGTGGAGAGACAGCAAACTTTCTTGTTTTCAAAGAGGAGTCAGAACTGAGCACTCCGTGGCAGGAATTTGTGCTGAATTTATTGTGCCGTGGGCTTTGCCATTCTCCCTTTCTTTGCCATTCCCCCTTTCTTTGCCATTCCCCCTTTCTTTGCCATTCCCCCTTTCTTTGCCATTCCCCCTTTCTTTGCCATTCTCCCTTTCTTTGCCTACCTGGGCCTGATCCAAACCTTACAGAGGTCAAGGACAGAGCTTTGCACAGGTCTCTGCTTTTCATCTGAGTCTGCCAGAGCCTCAGGCTCACCCTCCAGTTGCACAGAGCCCACACTTGTGGAAACTCTCCTGTGTAGCTGCTGAACATGGGAAAGGTGAGGTTTCCATGGTGGAAAATCAGACAGGAGGAATCCTTCCTGCTTTTGACATTATTTTGTTTCATCCATGATACAGAATGAGGCGAAGGTTCCATAATGTGACCACATTTCTGACAGTGACCACAGAGCTGACTGTGTGACCCACAGTGTGACCTTATATCTGACTGAACTAATGCAATTCACATCTCTCCTAGGGGTTGGTTTGTTTTGGTTTGGTTTTTTTCCCCCTCCCTGACTTATATCAACATGAGGATGTAGTTTATACTACAGTTAGGTTTTTTCCTCCACAAAATGCTAAGTCGAGATCATTAGGTACCTTGGGTATCCCACGGTTGAGAACAGTTATGAAAGATTTAAAAAAATATACAATTTAATGTAAGTACTTCATTAAAGTGGAGGAATCCTGTTGGGCTGGCATTCTGAGCAGCAACACACAGAACATGTATGACCTTAGCAGCAGCAAGCACTGAAGTGATGTCTCATTAAAGCAGCAGTTGTTAAATCATCTAACCCACTGTTAACATTTTCTAAGTGCAAGGAATGGAACGTAATCCCTCTGTTCTCCTTGCTGAAGATATTTCCAAAGGAGATATTCTGGTCTTGGTGTCTCTTAAATTAATTTGCATCCAGCTCAGCCTATGCTCCAAAACTTGACCATGTTCTTGACATTAAATTTTATATTAAACTAGGCCTGATTGATTTGAGTTTGGTAGTGAAAAGTGTGAGAGCTCACTCCTTTTGCGAGTCACAGATGCAGTCACATTGTGCTGCAAAAACCATCAACAGCTCCTTCTTTTCTCTCTGAAATGTGCTCAGGCAATCTCACACATCTCTGACTCGCTTCTCTGACGTTCAGCACTCAGTTAAGAGTAAAATTAAAACTCTGCTATTCTGAAAGATTTTTTTAATTGAGAAAGAAACGACTCTGAAGATAAACCCGGTTTTCAAAGAAGTAAAATGCCCAAGTGTATCCAATCTGATAAAGTCTTAGGAAGGAAGGGTATTTTATTTTTTTTCCACCTTTATAAGGAATTAGTCTTTTTAAACATTCCTCTACTAAATAGATCATCTATATATTTTTGATGGTTTTATTCTCAGAAAACTTGGATAAATACTTTATCTGAACCCTTTGACCACATCTATTTATAGTCTGATCTCACAGGATCACTCAGGGTGTAGATTCTGATGTTCCATCATCAGCAGTGTCAGTAGGGGTTTGATAGATACAAACTGTGAATTCCAGCACATCACAGCTAAAATAAGGAAATAGTTATGATTAAAAATCTTAGAACTGATCTTGGAAAGGCACAAGTGTGTGCTCCTGTTATTCTGGAACAGTCACTCAGGGAGTTCCCACTGTGAGTACAGGAGCGCTGCCTTTAAAAATTACCTTAAATCAGACATCTCTGAGTTCCAGCTCTTCTGCAGTTTTTGAAAAAAAGCATAATAATAATAATAAAAAAAAAAACTATTGCAAAACTTGGGGAAGTGCAGAGATCAAATAGTTCTCCAGGTCTTTCGGAGACTGAGAACAAAGGAAACCACTAAACCCGTGATTTATTCCATGCGAGTACATCTCTTGTTTCACTATTAAACATACCTCTGTTTCCTACAGCAAAATGTGCTGTCATGTGCCAAAAGAAAAAAAAAAAAGAGGAAAAAAAGAAAATTTCTTGTCTTTTGAAAGGAGGGGAAGGCTGTAGCACACATTTTTGAGATATCTTTGCAACCAAAACCGCCCTGCTCAGGGATAACAAAAGCAGAAAGATACATTGCACTGTGTGAAATAGATACTGCCTGTATTCCTAAATGCCCTATAACTAGCCTGGTATCATTTGTACTAATCACATTATCATGTCTGTCTGGAAGAGATGAATGTCTGCATGCAAGGAATTAAACCAGTGATAAATTAATTTTGAATTGTTTCTTTTTGTTGTTCTTGTTCCTGACTGAGAGCAGCTTTGCTGTCACTGTTTGTGAGCAGAAGTGACAGGTTTGGTGGGGAATAAAGGAAAGCTTTTAAATGTGGACTCTTTCCCCCGTTTCTGCAGTTTTAGGTTAGTTGGGGCTGACAGAGGAGGTGCAGGAATGAGATGAATGCTTGGGAGAGCTGCTCCCAGGGATTCCTCTCCTAAGCAGGCAAGCTGTGGATTCCATCTGCCTCCAGACTGGGAAAAAGGGAACATTCTGGGGTTTCTATTGGAAAGGCAGAGAATCATGGAATATCCAGGGTTGGAAGGGATCCACCAGGATCATTGATCCAGCCCCTGTCCCTGCCCAGACACCCCAAATCCCACCCTGGGCATCCCTGGCAGCGGTGCCCAAACGCTCCTGGAGCTCTGGCAGCCTCGGGGCCGTGCCCATTCCCTGGGGAGCCTGGGCAGTGCCCAGCACCCTCTGGGGGAAGCAGAACCTTTCCCTAAATCCACCCTAACCCTGCCCTGGCCCAGCTCCAGCTGTTCCCTGGGTGCTGTCCCTGGCCCAGAGCAGAGCTCGTGTTGCTTCCCCTCCTTCCTCCTCCAATTGTTGCTGTTTGGAAGGATTCAGGTTACGAAGGGATCTTGTCCATCCTTTTTAACCTGTGAGTGTGCTTTAAAATGATTTTAGTATTTCCAAGACTAATTGCTGTGCTGCTGCAGCCAGCTAAGAGCCAGTTAGCAGACCTTCCTAAGAAGGGTTCTTACTTACCCATGGTATCTCATAGATAGGAAATACTCAGGTAAATGGTTAGACTTCAAAAAGATAATTATCATTCATCATTATGAAAAGCAGCCTGATTAGGAATTCATAAGCTCAGAATAAATCTGTTCTGGTGACAAACCAAATTTTTCAATCTAACCAGTTCTGTGAGTAATAGCGAGTTGAATTATTTACTGAAGAATTAAACTTGTTTTCACCCAAGATGTTGTATCTGATTTTGTCACTAATTTACCAATAGGTAGGCTTACTAAAGAACGCATCACCCAGCATTATGTTATCAATGTTATGTCATATCACAAGGAAGATAAAAATAAATCAAATCCATTTTGGTTGTGTTTACAAAGTTTTAAAAGCGAATATATGAATAAAAATCTCCTGGCAGGAAAGGAATTATAAAAGCTCCTTGTGAGACGTGCCGGGATTGTATTTCATGGGAGATATCTCGGAGCAGTGAGCTGTGGTGCCCCGTCCCTGAGGTGTATCCCACATTGCCTGTGCTTCCCGGAGTTCCAGGGGCTGGCACAGCTTGGGGGATTGGGAATGGACAGCAGAGAGAGCTCAGCCTGAAGAGAGCCCCAGCCTGCTCGGAAATAGGGGCTGGGAGAGGCTGCTCAGGAAACCAGAGCCTAAACTTACAGGAGCTGCTGAGATAACCACCAATATTCCACGTGCTGGCTGCAAAACCTTCCTGCCTTGTCACTGGGATGTGCCACTGCTGCTGCCTTGGCACTGGGATGTGGCACAGGGGGACAGTGGCACTGCTGCTGCCTTGTCACTGGGATGTGGCATGGATGGACAGTGGCACTGCTGCTGCCTTGGCACTGGGATGTGGCACAGAGGGACAGAGGGATGGTGGCACTGCTGCTGCCTTGGCACTGGGATGTGGCACAGGGGGACAGTGGCACTGCTGCTGCCTTGGCACTGGGATGTGGCACAGAGGGATGTGGCACTGCTGCTGCCTGTTCCAGGGCCATGTTCAGCCCTCTGCAGGTCTCTGCCCTCTGTTGCTCTCCCTCTCTGTCAGTTTGGACATCTGAGGGTGTGCCCTGTGTTGTTTTAATTAATTTGCCTGTTGGGAGGGTGCTAGAGGTGACAGCAGGAGAATCTGACTTCTGGTGTCATCTTTGTGCTGAGCACAGAATCCCAGAATCACCGAGGTTGGAAAAGCCCTCCCAGCCCATCGAGCCCAAGCTGTGCCCCATCCCCACCTTGTCCCCAGCCCAGAGCTCTGAGTGCCACCTCCAGCCCTTCCTGGGACACCTCCAGGGATGGGCACTCCAAACCTCCCTGGGCAGCCCCTGCCAAGGCCTGAGCACCCTTTCCATGGGCAAATTCCTGCTGCTGTCCACCCTGAGCCTCCCCTGGCCCAGCTTGGTGTCAGGCTTTGGACTAAGGAAAAACATAAATCACTTTTCCTTTTCATTCATTTGAAGCCCCTGATCTGAATCACATTAGATCAAAACACGAATGTGTTGTAGCTACTGTTGCTGTCAGAGACTGGATGTCATCCGGAGCTAGAAGAAAACAGAAACACTTTTGTTGTTTCAACAAGGAACCTATTTCATTACTGATAGTCCAGAAACAGCCCAGATTGGGTATTTCCAATTATAATCAAAACCTCACCGTGAACTTTGTACGTGCCTTGAACTGGTTTTGTTTTTATTCTTAGAGTGCTGTAAATATTTGTGGCACACACATGCTGAATGAATAGCTGGAATCAAAATAACCAAAGCTTCTCATATAGGAACTATAAATCCTGAAGGGTTAAGAAAAAAGAGAGGAATTTGTAGAAATTACTGCAATGTCTGAACAAGCAGTGGAGACAGCATCTAGAAGGACTTTCTCCTTGAATTCAAAGTTTAAAAATGGTTTCAGTTACTGCAAAATCCAGCGTCCTTTTCATAAATCTAAAAGCACAAGCTGTGTTTAAATTAAAGTGCACAACCCGCCAAAAAAAACCCCAAACCAACAAAACCCCCAAAATAAATTTAAAAAAAACCCAACAGAAAACCTTTGACCATACATGTTACAGAGATGACAGACAACTCTTTTTTTATACCCTTGGTCCCCTAAATCATAGAAGCATAGAATGTTAAGGGTTGGAAGAAACTTCAAAGCCCATCCAGTGCCACCCCTGCCATGGGCAGGGACACCTTCCACTGTCCCAGGCTGCTCCAAGCCCCAGTGTCCAACCTGGCCTTGGGCACTGCCAGGGATCCAGGGGCAGCCACAGCTTCTCTGGGCACCCTGTGCCAAAACCTCAACTCCCTCACAGTAAAAAATCTTTCCTAATATCCAATCTAAATTTCCCCTCTTTCACTGGGGAGCCATTCCCTGGCTCCTGTCCCTCCAGTCCCTGAGGAATTGTCCCTCTCTGGGTTCCCTGAGCCCCTGGAAGGAGCTGTGAGGTCTCCACACACCCTTCTCCTCTCCAGGCTGAGCAGCCCCAGCTCTCCCAGCCTGGCTCCAAGGGGAGGAGCAGTTGGGAACTGAGCAGTTGGGATCTGAGCTCTCTGTTGTTTAGATCTGGAGTCTCACAGTGAACTCCAGACTAGTAGAATTATTTGGACTGTAAAACTTCTCCAAGACATTTTGATTTTTCTAATTATCATACATTTTATAGTCTGGATTTCACAGTCTCATTTTCTGCTACTAGCTAAATCTATCCAGACATTAAAATTTGGTGTTGTTTTCTCTCTTTCTCCCATTCACAATTTCAGCTAATTTTTTTTTCCCTCACTGAAGTGTATGCATGAGATGTGTATCCACTACGTGCTTGCATCCTTCAGATTACTGCACTACTTCTTTTTCCAGTCCCTGGAAATCATATTCAAAGCCAGGGTTGTATTTCAATGTACAAAACAAAGCCATAACTCCCAAGCCCTTGGAACTCTCACCCTGAGGGCTCATGTAAGGGCTGCCTCCAGCTGTGTGTCTCATTTGCACACGCAGTCCTTCCCCCTGCCCGAGCACTGCACGAGCAGGTGACTGTAATTAGTGGTTTGCATTCATAATCACCTCATTTGCACATGCAGTTGGAGCAGCTCTGCATTCCAATCGAGGTGTCTGGTGCAGTGCTGCTCCCTCCCTCGCTGTGTGATGGAGTGAGAGCAGCTCTGGGAGCTGGGGGGTCCCTGCCAGGCCAGGGGGATGCAGGACCCCATGGCCCCGTGGGAGAGGGGATCTCTGCTGAGGAAGGCTCCTTCTCCTTGCTGGGCCTCCTGAGGGGTTCCCGTGTTTGTGCTGTCGGTGCCAGGGTCACCCACGTGCTGCTCCTTGGCACACCTAGAACGTGCTCCCCTCCCCAGCCACCCCAAAGGCACAGTCACAGACCAGGCTTCTCTTTGTCCCATGGTGGAGCTAAGCAAGGGGTCAGATTTGTCAAATATCAAATACAGAATTGGGATTCCTGCTCGTTTTCCCATGCTGTCACTGTCTGAAATGTTATCAGTTTCTGTGAGAGTGAAATAATCCAAAATCTAGGTCAAGTTCATTCTCCAGAAGTCTCTGGAGTATTGTTTTTCTACAGGTTGAAATTATATTCAGGCTCTTCTACATTAGTAAAATAGCATGATTAATGGGAATTTAAAATGCAAAGTAGCATCTTCACTAAACTTTCCAGGTCCTTCTCTGCATATCATTGTCTGGAATCCCAAATCTTGCAGATAAAGTACAATATAGTCTCAGAGATTGTAAATCAGTCAAGGGAAGGTGATCATTAAATACATTAAAATGCATGAAAATTACCTAAATGGAAACCATTAGATTAAATGAAGCAGCTACAGTATAATATCCTGATGACTCCAGAAACTTTATTTAGATCATAACTGTACTGATGTTGTGCAAATCCCATGATTAAAGGGAACGTAACATATCTCTCCCTCTGCCTTCTTTTCCTTAAGAATTTGCAATTTCAATTCCTCCATGGCTTAATAAACAGTTACCTCAATAAAGGCTCTTCCCAGCGCTCGGCACCAATCTGCATTTTGATGTGGTACAGCATGAAACCTTATCTCAGTGTGGCATGTTTGCAGAAATAACAATGTTCAAATAATGACTGAAATGAAGCATGAAACCCTTTTCCAGCTGAAATGGACATAGGGAGAGATCTTAAGCCTCAGCTCCCGTAGCCACGTTGGTGTTTCTTCTCTGAGGCTGACACTCGTCCGTGCTCCCAGAGCCCTGCTCCAGACCCCGTGCACAGCTGGAATTAGTTCTCCTGTTTATGGCTCTTTACCACCCCAATAATGGCAGTTTTTGGTCTTAATGCCGAGCTGTTTCGTGAAGTTCATTACAAATATATTTAATTCTATTTCTGTTGGAACCTCCTAGTGAATTATCATTTTCCTTCTCATCCTGGTGGCATCATATTTGCTGTGCAGTACGTGGATTGTGAGTGCCCTTGTGCTTCTTTATGCAGCCCATATACACTGCACAATTTTCTCAGGGAATTAAAAGGTCAGACTTTCTGCACAAAATCCTTGATCCTTCTCTTGATTTTAATGGGTTGTTTCATCTGGGACTTTTCAGTCGTGTACGTCCTGGTAAGACGGAAAGTGCAATTTCAGTTTTTGGTGTTCCCCACCCCAAGCTGCTGTCCCTAACCACAGGTGCCCATCCCTGTGTGGTGATTTGGGGTTCCCTCAGCCTGCTGAGCTGCTCTCTGCTCCCTGGCTCTATCTGCACGTGTGCAGGCACTGGATTAGAGCTTCTGGGGAATTGGGATGCAACAACAGCACGCGGGAATAGCTTCCTAATGGAGTCACTAATGGCTCTTATTCCATACCTCATCCCAATTCAAAGGCTAATTCTGATTGATATTAAAGTAATTAAATAGCACTGACCAGTCTTTTAGCAATATTTATAATTTGTCATGATAATGTCGCTGTTTGATGTGGACAAGGGTTTAAACCCCCAAATTTGGCGATGGACACGCGGGATGTGAGTGCCATCAGCACGTGGAGTTCGTGTGCCCTAAAAGCAGAGTGCACTGAGTAATTCCAGAGGGAAGATGGTGAGGGAGGAGGAAGATTAGAGATCAGTGGCCCAGGGGTGCTTTTACTTGCAGTGGACTAAATTGACTGCAAACTTGCAATTGCAGTTGACGTCAGTGGAAGCTGCCGGTGTCTAAGAAGTTCTCATCAGCTTAGCAGTATTCATCTGAAGACAAAATTAGAAATGTATTCCACATGGTGCCACTGCACGGCCTGTGCTTTACAGGGAGAGCGAGGGGATGTGAGGAATTCAGGTAGAGTTCAGAGAAAGAAGATACAAACCTTTCACAGAAACTGAAAGAGAATAGCCAAGAGGACTTGCAGCTACTGAGGCACAAGAATAAAAAGAGACCAGAGGTTTCTCTGTAAAGGGAAGGTTTAGCCAAACTCCCTTCATATCACACACAGAATTAGAATTGTCTACTTTGATTTTGAATTAATAGATCTTTTATGAAGAAAGCAGAGAGAATCAGGGCCGTTTGCTGAGCTACATGAGAGCTCAGAGAATGCCATTAGCAAAAGACAAAAGCTCTGAAATTGGGCAGGTTTTTTCCCCTGCCAGTCTGCAGGCAAAAAAAGTTGGCACGTGTTCAAGTCTGCAGTAGCCTGCTGAAGTACCTGGTAGATTTTTCTGCCCTCTGTGATCTGGGGGAAGCATCAGGGCAGAGCTCACACTGGGAATTCCCTGGCTCTGTGTTGCTCCCAGTTTGCACCAGGCACTGCTGGGCTGCTCCTGCAGCAACCCCAGCCCAGAGCTGCTGCCAGGAGCTGTGAGGCCAGCCCTTTGCTTTGGTCATCAATAGCATCCTGAGAAGCTTTCATTAAGGGATTTGATGCCTAAAGAGGCCAGCCTAAAAACAGAGACTGGACAGGAGTAAGGGAATAAAGGTGGATATTTATTTGAAAGGCCTCCAGAGGCACACCCTGGGCAGGCCAAAGGCTGCACCCAAGATGGACCCCGAGTCACGAGTTCTTCACACTTTTATAGCTTTGCTCCATTTGCATCTCAACCCAATGTCACCAATTAAACTTTAGCTAATGATGGAATTTCCCCTCAGCTTGCCCCCCTTCTCAAGATGCTGGGTTACACATTTTGGGCCTAGGCCGGGCTGGGTGTCCTTGGAGAGCAGCCTGGAGAGGCTTTGTTCTGTCTGTCTCAGCAGGAGAGAGCAGCAGCTCCCAGGCTGCAGGACACTGCAGAGTTACACACTGGGAATGCAGGATTTGAAACGTATAAAAGCTAAAACCTAAGGCATCAATTGATAACAGCAATCCTGGCACTGTAGCCCCTGATCCCACCTGACCTCAGCAGTGCTCCCAGGGCACTGCAGCCTCTCCTGTGGGCAGGAATCACACACTGAGCTATGCTCTACCAGCAGGAACAGGGGAGGGATTGGGATGGGGTTCAGTATGCAACTGATTATTAGAGGATCTGGTTAAAATCCACTGATTTGGGCCCTCATTCCACCCTTTTTCAGGGTCCTCTGCAATGCTGGCTGCTGGTGCCAGAGTTGTGGTTAGCAATCACACATTTTCACTGACAGAAGCAGCTGTTGATGAAGTTTGGTATTTTTAATCACAGCTGAACTTCCAGCTGTTTCCACCAGCATATAAAGGCTGTGCAGCAGCACTGTGGATTTGCTTATCCCCTTCCAGTCCCATTTAGGGAAAAAGGAATTTCTTGTCTGTACAGCAAGCATTCCTAATAATTATTATGTTTGTTTATACTTTAGAATTGCATCCATTAAAAAAATGCTGATAGAAAATAAAAATCAAAATTAAAGTCTGTTTCTGTTAGGAAATGTTTATTTTTAGCATTTTTGCCCTTTGCTGACACAGAGAACACTCCCTGTTGTAGCTTTTGGGGCACTGCCAGTCCTTCCTTGCCCCACACAGCCCCCAGCCCAGGGCAGCCCTGACCCTGCTCCTCATCTGGAGCTTCCTGAGCCACCTTGACTCCAACAATTGCCACCTCCAGGGCTGGTGGGACAGGTCCAGGAGCTGCTGGCTGCACAGAGGGAGGTGCAAGGGCAAGGCTTTGACATTTGGGGTCTGTGGGAGGGCAGGGGCAGGAGGATCAGCTTGTTTCCCAGAAATGAAAGTTTGCCACTACATCCACATGTGTTATCTGTGTACAGAGCCAAGGAGAAGCTTCCTCTGTAGAAAGAAATGGATAAACCAAAGCTGAAGGCACAAATTGCTGCTGCGTTTGTTAAAAGAACCACAGAGGTGATGCAAAGGAAGGTAAATTTTACCAGCATACTCACAAGGGCTGGGCAGTGTTTTACTGACAGTGCAGGAGAAGGTCTGTGAGTCTCAGAAGAGCAACTTTTAGGGAACTTGTCAAGGAAATCCAGGCTTGCATAGGACCCGTCAGTTATGTCTCATCTGATTACTCCAATTAAAGCCTGATGAAAAATTTTAGAAGCTCAATATTTCCTTTACTGTGGCTGGGAGAAACAAGCTGGATTCTGTTCATGCTGTAATTTTTCTGCCTAAGGAGCAGGCTCTGCTATGCTGGGTTCTGTTCAGTCTTTGAAGAGATGGGAACTGGAAGGGGGTTAGAGGTCTTCTGTCCCCTTTTTATTTCCTGACAGCTGAAATTGGACAATATGGTGGCAGTCCCTGTGACATTAATTTCTTACGGCACCATATTTTGGGTGTATTCTAGAGGGCTGTAAAGCAGTGCCACCAATTTGATTACTGCTGCAAATGGACAAAAATGGCAGCAAAATCCAGAGGGGCAAAAATGGCAGTAAAATCCAGAAGGGGAAAGAATACCAATACAATCTAGAGGGGCAAAAATGCAGTTACAATCCAGAGGGGCTGGGCTTGGTCTGGGAGCTCTGCTGGCAGAGCCTCCAGCCCTGGGCCCTTTCCAAGGCTGGGAGCAGACACTGAGCATCCCACCTTCCCAGGCTGGACAAAAATCCTGAAGGACTTGTTGCTGTGGCTTTATCTCACTGATGCTTTGGGTTTTAACTTTTATATTTTTCAAATCCTGTACTGCCTGGTGTGTAACTCTGAAGTTTCTTGTGGCCTGGTAACTTCTGTTCTCTCATGCTGAGACAGACAGAACAAAGCCTCTCCAGGCTGCTCTCCAAGGACACCCAGCCCGGCCTAGGCCCAAAATGTGTAACCCAGCATCTTGAGAAGGGGGGCAAGCTGAGGGGAAATTCCATCATTAGCTAAAGTTGAATTGGTGAAATTGGGTTGAGATGCAAATGGAGCAAAGCTATAAAAGTGTGAAGAACTCGTGACTCGGGGTCCATCTTGGGTGTAGCCTTTGGCCTGCCCAGGGTGTGCCTCTGAAGGCCTTTCAAATAAATCCCTACCTTTATTCCCTTGTTCCTGTCCAGTCTCTGGTTTTAGGTGGCCACCCCAGGCATCATCACAATGCCTAAAGCACATTAAAGAGGACATTAAACATGCTGAAAGGTTTTTCATACACTTGGTGTTTGGCTCCTTCCTGCAGTGCCCTGGCTCCCGCCTCATTTCCAAATGCCACAGCAGCAGCTCCCTGCGCTTGCAGCCTCTGTATTCCCAACCCTGCACTGCTGAGGGATTTTTATTTCATACATCATTTCTTGCTTACAGCTGTGTAATCATATATCACATCTGCAGAGTGTGGTGTGGCGTTGAGGATGTTCTCTGAATAGACACTAAAGAGGGAAAAATCAACACAGAGAAATCTGGGGGTTTTACTGCACTTAGGCACAGCTCGTTTCTCAATTCCTTAAAAACCCACGTGCTTTTCTAACAACTGCAGGCCATTTGTCAGGCAAAAAATGTACCTGTATGGATTCAGTGGAGATCTGGTTTTCTTGGGAGCTGATGTAGTACTGGGAGTTGATAAATAAATAAATAACCAGGAAAAAAGATTTCTGTCAGCTGTGCAGAGAAATGACACGGGAATGGTCCTGAGTTAGGGGCTGTCATATCTAGAACATCCCCTGTCACAGTGAGCGGTTTCATGCCAACACAAACGCCCCTGACATAAGTCCTTAGGAGGAGGAGAGCCCGAGAGAAGTAGGAACAAACCCATATATCTCAGCTCCAAGCAGCAACACCGTTTCTGGTATTGAGAGCAGCCCTGGTTTTTGTCCTCTCTTTGCATCTGGAGAGAGGTGGCATTTACCCAGCCTGTCACCAATGCCCTGCTCTAGTAGTTTAGGTGTGCAACAAAGCTTCTGGGCTAATTATCATCCCCAAGTGCCCAAGGAAGCTTCAGCCAGTGCCATGTGCTGTTGGACTCTGCTCAGGTCAGCCCTACAGCACTGGCTCCTTGATCCTCCTTTGATGCCTTACATTTTAACTTTTATATGTTTCAAATTCTGTATTCCCAATGTGTAACTCTGCAGTGTCCTGCAGCCTGGGAGCTGCTGCTCTCTCATGCTGAGACAGACAGAACAAAGCCTCTCCAGGCTGCTCTCCAAGGACACCCAGCCCGGCCTAGGCCCAAAATGTGTAACCCAGCATCTTGAGAAGGGGGGCAAGCTGAGGGGAAATTCCATCATTAGCTAAAGTTTAATTGGTGAAATTGGGTTGAGATGCAAATGGACCAAAGCTATAAAAGTGTGAAGAACTCGTGACTCGGGGTCCATCTTGGGTGCAGCCTTTGGCCTGCCCAGGGTGTGCCTCTGAAGGCCTTTCAAATAAATATCCACCTTTATTCCCTTCCTCCTGTCCAGTCTCTGTTTCTAGGTTGGCCTCTTTAGGCATTACCTTCCCTCGGGAGCTGCTCCTGCCCGGATCATGGCTGCTGCTCCTGGGGTCCCTTGGAGCCAGAGAAACACCCAGAAAACCCCCAGCACTGCCACGGGCAATTCAGAGGAGAAGCTGTGGACACAACTGCTAATTTTCTCTGTGGGATTGCTTGTTATCTCAGAGCCTGAACGTGAGAATTTTGTATTCTAGGTCATTAGCAACCAAGACAGAGATAAGAGATTTGAAGATAAGCGAGCAGCATAGGTCATAATGTGTTTGGAGTGGGCAGCCCAGGCCATCTGTATTACTTATCTCCCCCCTATTTTTTAATCAGCTCTGGCTTTTTTGGCATTTGTGTATATTTTTGAGTTGCAGAGTGTTCCTCAGAAGAAGGGCCAGTCCCTATCCTGAGGAACTAAATTGGAATTAAAAGGTTTCTATGTTATTGTTCCTGTGGGTGGCAGGAGATTACACTTGGTTACTCAGGAAATCCCTTCCAGCCCTATATTTCTTTCCATTTTGAAGAAGATAAGTCAGGGAAAGATTATACCCTGCAACTAAAGGAATGGGAAACATTACACAGCAGGGACCAGCCCTGTCCTACAGGGCCCAGGAACCTGGCCCTATCTGCAGTACCTTTAATCATGAATTGATTCACAGATTTGTTGATTTCTCTGGATTCCTTCAGTCATTTCACAAGGGTTTGGATGTGATTCTTTGGGGGCAAACAGGAGTAACTGTCAGTGAGAGCTGCAGCAGAGCACAGGCAGTGCTGTCCTGTCCCCATCTCCTGGCTGTGCTCTGCTGGGATGGGATGTGCCACAGTGATGGATCTGCTGTGCCAACACTCGGGAATGCAGGCATGGATTAAGGGGTTGTCCCAGTGAGGGCTGCTCCTGAAGGATGTCCAGGGGCAGGACAGACACATTCCAGGGGTGTGTGGCATTTGGCTGTCCTGGACTGGCTCTGCCTGCAGGCTCCCTGTGCATGGACAACAGGACATTCCCTCTGTACAACACTCAGGTGTTGTCATGCTGTGATCCCTGAGGATAACACATACTTCGTGTACACATGCTGGGTATTAACTGATGCCTTATGGTTTAGCTTTTATATTTTTCCAATCCTGCATTCCCAGTGTGTAACTGTGCAGTGTCCTGCAGCCTGGGAGCTGCTGCTCTCTCATGCTGAGACAGACAGAACAAAGCCTCTCCAGGCTGCTCTCCAAGGACACCCAGCCCGGCCTAGGCCCAAAATGTGTAACCCAGCATCTTGAGAAGGGGGGCAAGCTGAGGGTAAATTCCATCATTAGCTAAAGTTTAATTGGTGACATTGGGTTGAGATGCAAATGGACCAAAGCTATAAAAGTGTGAAGAACTCGTGACTCGGGGTCCATCTTGGGTGCAGCCTTTGGCCTGCCCAGGGTGTGCCTCTGAAGGCCTTTCAAATAAATATCCACCTTTATTCCCTTGTTCCTGTCCAGTCTCTGTTTCTAGGTTGGCCTCTTTAGGCTTCATAGCCATGCTTTTCCTTATCTGCTCATCCCATTCGCCTGGCTACTCTGAAATGTCACTGGACAGTACATAACTCTAGTGCCATGATTTAAAAAATATGGTATTCACAATATCCCCAGCTCTGCAGTGCTCCTGAGTGGGGTGTTGGAGAAGCAGAGTGTCTGTACCTCACCACGTCCTCCTCTCCTTCCCCGCCGTGCTCAGGCTCACACAGCCCTGCCCCGGAGCCAGTGCAGTGCTGTGCTACAGAGCTCCCATCACAACAAAACCACAGCAGTTTTAATCTTATCAGTCTCCAGTAGTGGCAGGAGTCTGTGCAAACTCAAGTCCCTGCTTTCTGACAGTGTCACAGTTCATCCTCATCCGAGCCATCAGTTGTCAGAGCGAGCTGACAGGACACAAAGAGCTGCAGTGAGCAGTGCCAGTTCTGCAGAGGGAGATGATCCTAAACAGACTTTGTCCCCACAGCCCCTCCCAGGAAAAAGCAAGCTTAGATTCAGGATGCTGGAGAAAAAGCAGCGCAAAACCTCATTCTTTACAATATACCTAAAATCCTTCACTGTATTTAAAAATACTCTGATCGTATTTTGATGTTTATTTCTGTTTAGTACCTTTTAAAATTTTGATATGTATACGATGTTAGAGAATCTAGAATGGTTTGGTTGGAAAGGACCTCAAAGCCCATCCAGTGCCACCCCCTGCCATGGCAGGGACACCTTCCACTGTCCCAGGCTGCTCCAAGCCCCAATGTCCAACCTGGCCTTGGGCACTGCCAGGGATCCAGGGGCAGCCACAGCTTCTCTGGGCCCCCTGTGCCAGGGCCTCCCCACCCTCCCAGGGAACAATTCCTTCCCAAGATCCCATCCAGCCCTGCCCGCTGGCACTGGGAAGCCATTCCCTGGCTCCTGGCCCTCCAGCCCTTGGCAATTGTCTCTCTCCCTCTTTCCTGCAGCTCCTTCAGGCCCTGCAAGGCCACACTGAGCTCACCCTGGAGCCTTCTCTCCTCCAGGCTGAACAATCCCAATTCCATTGGGATGCATGTTATGGTAGGCACAGGCTCTCTAAAAACCTTGGGACAGAAGATTTTTCCTCCATGGTTGTGGATATTTTGATTTCCTTTTGAGCATAACTTCTCTTATCACTCCTCCTCCCCAACTAGATCACCATTATTTGGGGTGCTCAAAACTGAATAGGAAAACAGGTTTTCTTAGATCACAGGGATTTAGTGTGGCTGGGGAGGTTGGCACATGTGTGATGCTACTCAATGACCATGAACAGAAGTTTTTTATCCCTGGAAACAATAATTTAAAAAAAAATACCTTTAAACATGCTTGAAAAAGAATCATTAAAACTTTATACTCGGATGTGCTTTACAAGATGTGCTCTAGGTGCAGCAGAAGCTAAAGCAGGTTTTCCAAGCAGGTTTTCTCTCCAGTTGCCATGACTGTGTGCACAAATTGGGCATTTGGATGTGGAAGTGGACAAATCCCTTAACTGACAGGTGACATTTCCAAATCAGGCATGCAAATGAGTTCTGCATCCATTTGGAACCCTTTATGATGGGGTGCTTTGTCCTCTTTCCTTACTTTGTCCTCTTTTCTTACTGAGGGAGCCCAAGAGCCAAGGTATCCATAAGGAACTAGAACCATGTTTAAAGGGATTATTTGCCTGAGCTCTGTCCTGACCTGTGACCTGGGAAAATCAGTTTGGTTTTGGCCCAGAGTCAAAATCAGCTCTGTTATTCCACACCAGACATAAATAAAGGATGTGACTAACAGGCAGAGGTCAACTAGAAAGGTTACGGATCCCTGATACAAGGTGTTATTTTGAATTAACCAATCTCCTTACATCAGCAGAGCTCCAAATGTCCGTATTCCTTGGGAAAGGTTAAAAATGCTTTGTAACTTGGACTTTTTTTAGAGTAAAAAACCCTTTACATTGGAGGAGAAAGGAGAGCTGCTTGGATTTGTCCTAAAAAAATTCTTAAAATAAAAGTAGCACAATGTCCAGTTAGGTCATTTACAGAACAGCAGCTTTGCCAAGAGCTTTTGATTTTTTTTTTTTTTTTTTCTTTTTCTGTTACCTTCTTGTCTGGTATTTTTGAAAATAGGAGATCAGAACACAAGAGCTGAAATGAGAGGAGGTGGAACTGAAAGAGGAGAAAGAGGAACAACAGGGAGCTGTGGGGACTGAGGAGGGGAGGATAAAGGAAACAGCATGGAGATGGGAAAAACAAGAGCCAGGGAGGGGGTGGAGGTACCAGAGCGAGCTGAAGGGAACAGAAGAACAAGGAGAAACTTTCGTCTTTCTGATCTACGAGACTGTCTTTTGCATTTGCTGTTAAATATAGATGGCAACACACATCCTACAAGACAGAAAAATAAAGCAAGGCAGGAAAAAAACAAATGCTGTGAATAAGTCTTTGGGTTATTCTAAAAAGCATAAGAGGCTTTCAAGTTGCTGGTCTTTTGATTTATGATGATGTTGCCGGGATTGAGCGGTGTCTGTGCAGCTCCACATCTCAGATTTATGAACCCATGCAGTAAACATGATTTCAGTTATCTCTGAAGAGTGTTTTGATTTTATTCACAGGGAAGCTGCTCTCACGAAGAGGGTGGTGCTTGCCCCGCTGTCCTAGTTAGGCTTGGGGTGACCTCCTTACCTGCTCCTTGCCCCTCTTGGTGGAATTTATTGCTGCTGATGTGGAAGAGCTGCCCTGTGCCACGTCCCAGCTGGTTGGAGAGGAAGGGTTTCCAGGGTGGAAATGGCTGGCGGGGTGTAGGATCTTTAGTTTAGATGCTAATTAAATCTAATGTACCAGCTCTGCTTTTATTGCTATTAATGCCAGGAGTTTTGCCCAGCTCCAATTAATGTTAATGTGAGGGAAAAGGAAGAAAAAGGCGTTTTTGACAAGCTTAAAGAAGATTCTGTTCGAATGTCTTTGTGTTTCCTCTACTCATTATGTGTTGATATAAATGTAAATGCCTGTGAGAAATGGAAAAGGAAAATGTAGAGCAATACACACTTATTTTTGGCTGGGAGTAGCAGCACTTGTGAGTCAATTTAGGCTCTCTAGCCAAGCAGGCTTGGCAACTCTGGCACTGCCAGCATTTGCACATGCTTTTATCCCTTTGCTTCTAGGGGCTGATCCTGCAGAATCCTGCAGTCTCAATTTATGGAGAAGTAAATTTAATGTAAGATTGAATGGGAGGCAATAAACTCACAAAAAGCAGGCGGCATGACCTGTTGCTTAATAGCTTTCTCCCAGATGCAGGCACCTGATTCCAGTCCATGCCTGCTCCTCTAGCAGGCATTCTCTTTTTGCAATCAGTTACACAGGCTGCAGGCAGGAATTAATGAAGGGAAAAGGAAAAAAAAAAAACCAGATCCGAATTTCTATTGGAATTTCTCATTTTCCAATTTCACTTTTTAAAATTGGCTTTCAGATTGATAATTTCAGCCTAGAAGAGGAAGGAAGGTCTGTTACTCCAGAGTCTGCACCTCAATGGATGTGAGTAGACTTTGTGTACTCATAATATTCCAAAATGGGTTTGTGCTGAAACCTGATATTGCTAAAGCAGTAAAGAATGACTGAAAATGATTCTCTTTTTAAGAAAATGGCCCAAAAGGAAAGCAGCCTAATTAAACTGAACCTTTTTATCTTTGCCATTAAACAGGTGGGGTTATATGAAATTTACACTTAGGACTTTAAGACATTTTTGGACTAAAAGAGGATGTTCAGATGGAAAGGGAATATTTTGGTGGCTGAGGTGGATGTCTGTGTTGCTGCACATCAGCAGACCAGCAAAATACGTCGTGGTGGTGCTAGAGGAGAGGAAAGTTAAGAAAGGCTTGAAAGGAGTTGAATAAAAAATAATCTGGTGCTCCAAGTTAGCACAAGGTTGGGCCATTTACAGCAAAATGGGCATCCAGCCCTTTTCTTTTCTCAGGACTGGTCCCTCTGTTCTCAGAGCAATCAGTGGCTCTCAGAACACTCCTTGGATTGGGTCTCAGCTTCAGGCAATTCTGAATTTGTGATAGTCCAGTAATCCTTTCTTCCTTTCTTCCTTTCTTCCTTTCTTCCTTTCTTCCTTCCTTTCTTCCTTCCTTCCTT
>VWZT01010572.1:266107-351652 GCA_013397055.1 Pachycephala philippinensis | reverse complement strand
TCCTCCCTTCCTTCCTTCCTTCCTTCCTCCCTTCCTCCCTTCCTCCCTTCCTCCTTTCCTTTTCCAGACTTGCTCTCATTTCACCCGTCTCAGCCCAGTACCCTCCAGTTCTGCTGCTGTAAAAGCCTCCAGACTCAGCCCTTATCTTTGCCCCTCTTGATAGTTATTAGGAGGGGGTAAAACCACCCCAATGTTGATATTCCAGTCCCTGTAGCCACAGGGAGGGTTTTTGAGAGGACATGGTGATTTTTCAGACAGTTCTGAGCCTGGTTCCCCAGCCAGGCTGTGCTGTGTGACTGACACCAGGCTTTGCTCTTGGGCAGAGTTTTAGGTCATTCAGTGGGAATTTAAAAATTGATGCTGAGGCTTAAGTGTGTTCTGAATATAGAGATGTGACTTTGGGGACACAGGGAGGGGTTTCTCAGCACTTCTCCTTGGTGCTTGGAGGCATCTCCGTTGCTTTTGGGAAGACTGTAGGGAGCAGTTTGGCCAAGAGCTGTGTTCCCCCTGTAAATCAGCAGCAGCTCTGCAGAGCGTGCAGTGACAGCCTTTAAACATCCCTTTGGGCAGCACTGCTCAGGTCCCCAGTGCTGCTCACCCTGATTCCAGGTCCTTCGTTCCCTGAGAGTGTTTTGTCTGTGCAAACTCTTGATAAAGGTCAGATTAATTGAACAAACGAGATGCTTTCTCTGGGGTACTGCAAGGTGAACGCAGTTCTCAGTGGGAATATATTTACGGTTGCAGAATTGTCTTTTGATTTGATTTTTCCCTAAAAGAAAACTCACCCAACTATCATATAACCTCTGGGGGTGAATATTCATTAGATAGAAATAGAATAGTAAAATAGAAATTGCTATTTTCTTGTATCACTGGCAAAATATTCCTTCCTCCTACCTCTGTTCCCCGTAAACATTCTGGCTGGCAATATAAATAAAATCCAGCTGATCCTGCCTTGGCAGTGATGTCCTACACCAGCAGAGGGGAATTCAGTCAGCTTTTCCCTTTGTGTTGTCAGACTTTGAACTCTTTGCTCATGCAAAGCGAGTAGAGTGGGAAAGCTCCAAGTGAGGGGTCAGCCCACAACCCAAAGAGTAAATACCTGAAAGGTGCAGAGCATAGAACCCCAGAAGGGTTTGAGTTGGATCCTCAAAGCCCATCCAGTGCCGCCCCTGCCATGGCAGGGACACCTTCCACTGTCCCAGGCTGCTCCAAGCCCCAATGTCCAACCTGGCCTTGGGCACTGCCAGGGATCCAGGGGCAGCCACAGCTGGATGGATACTGGATGTGTGGTTAAAGTGTCCTGAGAGCTAAGGGGACAGAGGAGATGATGCCTTAGGTCTTAACTTTTATATGTTTCAAATCCTGCATTCCCAGTGTGTAACTCTGCAGTGTCCTGCAGCCTGGGAGCTGCTGCTCTCTCATGCTGAGACAGACAGAACAAAGCCTCTCCAGGCTGCTCTCCAAGGACACCCAGCCCGGCCTAGGCCCAAAATGTGTAACCCAGCATCTTGAGAAGGGGGGCGAGCTGAGGGGAAATTCCATCATTAGCTAAAGTTTAATTGGTGAAATTGAGTTGATACGCAAATGGCCCAAAGTTATAAAAGTGTGAAGAACTCGTGACTCGGGGTCCATCTTGGGTGCAGCCTTTGGCCTGCCCAGGGTGTGCCTCTGAAGGCCTTTCAAATAAATATCCACCTTTATTCCCTTCCTCCTTCCAGTCTCTGTTTCTAGGTTGGCCTCTTTAGGCATCAGAGAACATTTGGAAAATGAAGCAGGAATGGAAATGGTATGAAATGACGTTGGTTTGTTTTTATAAATGGGGGAAGCGGTGCAGTAGCAGGCCTGGCCCTCCAATAAAACCAGCAGAATGCAAATGATAAATGCCAGACCCCCCTGCATTGCCTCATTGCCTTTGTTTCTCTCACTTTATCTGGTTTCTGTTTTTCTATATCTTTGTCATAGTGACTAAATTTGTAATAGCTTGATGCTTCTGGGTACAGTGTAGTGATTGCCAGTGTTTCGAGATGACTGATTCCTAAATTTGTGTTCCTGAAGTTGTATTTTTGGAGCTATTGCTATGTCCAGGGCAAATGCATTCCTTTGTAATGCTCATGTTACCTACAGCAGGCAGTTCTTTAAGATGAGCATTGGAATTGAGTATTTATAGAGGAAGAAGGGTGGAGAAGAAAAGAAAAATAAGAAATAATTATGGAGGGCAGAGAACTGATATCTTTAAAAGGATTTTAAAAATATTTTTCAGCCTCTTGAGGGAGGTTTTTTTTGCTAGTTTTGTGGGTTTGTTTTTTTTTTTTTTTAAGGCACTTCATTCTGTTCTCTCAGGTCTGCATTAGAAATAGATTACGTTGGCTGCACAAAATTATCTCCTGTAGTTGCAGTGCTGCTACTCAATGGTGCTGCTTCCAGCAGCAGTTCTGACTCTGTTTCCAAAGGGTTGTTTGTAACCTGCACTTTAAATTGTACTGGGTTACACCTCATATGGAAACAATCAGCCTAAAGGCAATATTTGCAAATTAAATTTTTATTCTGTCAGAATTATGTTTTTTCTACTGCATAAATTAGGTTTGGGGGTTTTTTTGTTGTTGTTGGGTTTTTTTTTTTTTTTTTAAAGATACATATTCTTTTCTTGATTAAAGAGAAAAGTTAGTTCTCTAAAGATGGATAAAAACACAGCTGCATTTGTTTGGTTCTGCCTTTCAAACAGATAAAGGATGGGATGTAACTTTGACTTGGTGACCAGCCTGAGTTCTGGTTCCTCAGCTGAGGTGGAAGACAGTGGTTTGTAGTGTGGAGATCAAATAGAAAGGAAAATCTCTAAACGGGCTGTAATAAGTTTGGCAAATTTCAGGTTGATGTTTGAATAAAGTTTTATTGGGAGTGGACACAAAGAATTTGGAGGTGATACCAATATTTAGGGATAAGACATTACATTTGTCCAGTGGGTGGACTCAAAAAGGTTGCAAATGGGGGCTGGTATTCCAGAAAACCTGAGGGTAACCCACTTGAAGAGGACCCTTTCCTAAAAATTGTTTTGTATCTGCAGCAAACAGCTGGGCCCACCACAGAAATTGAGTGTTCAGAGCATCTTACGGTGGCTTTAATTTGTTTGTGTCACAGTCCCTCCCTTTGCCTTTAATGTTGCTGAAAGTGAGGGTGGAGAAGAAAGGCTACTAAAAATACTGTGACTTTATCAGTGAAAGGTAAAATTCAGCCAGTTGATAGTGGAAGCCTGGGAGAAAATGGCTGGAAGATGTTTAGGTTGGTCTTTAAGCTGCAGTCACTGTGATATACCCAAGCTACATTGGCCCCACTGCTCCAGGAGGGGGTGCAGCTTTGAAATAACAGCAATTACTTGACACAACAGCCAGAGCTGACCAGTCTGTGTTCATAGCCTTTTCAGGATTATGGAAAGCCCAGGAATATTACAAAGAAATTCCTTTCTGGTGAAAGAGATCTGTGGGAGGTTGAAAGACATTTGGACCATATTGTTGTGCTCAGGCATCACAGATATAATATTTCAGTATTATTCAATTCATATGCGAAGTGTTTGTAAATAAATTAAATCTATTTTATTTGTGAAATAAATCTAAATATGTTTTATACATTTATGACAGCAGTGAGGTAGGTGATTATCCCCCTCCACTCTGCTCTCCTGAGACCTGGAATGCTGTGAACAGTTGTGGTGTCCCAAAATAAGAAGGACCTGGAACTGTTGGAGAGAGCCAGAGGAGGCCACGGAGGTGCTGAGGGGACTGGAGCCCCTCCCCTGGAGCCAGGCTGGGAGAGCTGGGGCTGCTCAGCCTGGAGAGGAGAAGGGTGTGTGGAGACCTCACAGCTCCTTGCAGGGGCTGCAGGGAACCCAGAGAGGGACAATTCCTCAGGGACTGGAGGGACAGGAGCCAGGGAATCAGTACAAACTGAAAGAGGGGAAATTTAGGTCAGATATATGGTAGAAATTGTTCCCTGGGAGGGTGGGGAGGCCCTGGCACAGGGTGCCCAGAGAAGCTGTGGCTGCCCCTGGATCCCTGGCAGTGCCCAAGGCCAGGTTGGACATTGGGGAGGCTGGACACAATTGGCCATTGGACACAGAGAGGCTGTGCAGTCTCCTCCCTGGGGATATTGCAGAGCCCCCTGCACACACTGCTGTGCCCTGTGCTCTGGGATGGCGCTGCTGGAGCAGGGAGGTGCCACCAGAGGAGCCCCTCCAGCCTCACCCAGCCTGGGGCTCTGTGAAGTCAAAGTGCTGTTTAATCTTTTAAGCCAAACCTTTCTCACTAACAAATCAAATCTCATATTCTCCTAGCAGGTGTTTTGCCTATTAGGATGCAGTAGGTAGAGGATATTTGTGACATCTTAGTGCACACACAGAGGGAGTTTCTTAGGATATGACAAAACGATGGCTCTTTTCTGGCTCTCAGTGTCCTCAGAAGCCCTGGATTTGTGTGCAAGGTTCCTTCACTTGGCTTTTCCAGTACAGCATCTTACAAAGAGAGAAAGCAACTTTATTTAAACCTGGCATAACCGTACAGTACATTAGGTCAGGCACCCACATTAAATCTGGGGATGCCCTATGGGATCGTCGAAGGGCTGCATCATTTTAACAGCTCTTGGGTTTTTGCTCAACGATAAAATTTAAGCTTTTATTAGCAGGCAGCCTGTTCCTTTGCTTCCTGCATGTGGGCATGTTGTCTTCGATACAAAGATCTTAAAAACACCAGTTTTATTTTCTTAAACTATTTCTCATAATGGCTAAAGTCACAAAAATATCTCTGCCTGTGCAGCATATGCTTGATTTTTCATGTGCCCCATATGCAGTCTGGTCGACACATTTAAGTCTTCTTTTCTTTTTCTTTTTTTTTTTCCTTCACTCTGTTACAGATGGTATCATATGATTTCCATAATTTTAATGTACTGCCTTCATATGGATTTGAGTGTCCTAGGAGCCATAGATGTGAACCGTAGCTGATTATGTCAAAATTAATAATGTGTGTTGAACCCAGTAATCTGATTGATACTGTGGCCTTATTTTTATCAGATTCCTGAAGTGACACACAGATCAGCTTCTTTGCAGCAAAAACATTGCTAGTTAATCTAAATTTGGTTTAACAAGCTGGTATAAGATGAGAAAGTCTGGAATAAACAGGTCTTTCTTTTATTCCAGTTTGTCTGTGTGCTGTGCTGAGGCTGAAGAAACTGTCAGACTGGGAAGGACAACTGGAGTGCCCAGTACAGCTTAGTATTGGGCAAAAGTTCTGAATTTGAGATCAAGGTCACAATTTGAGACTTGAAGTGAGTTTAATTTATAATATTTTAAAATATCTTTAATAGTATTGAATCTCAAATATATCTTTAATGTAAAATAATTTGATATTAATTTAATAATAATTAATAATAATAAAAAAATTTCTATTGTAAAAACTGTAGCTTGCTCTGGTACTCAGAATCTCAAAGCCTTTTTAGACTTGCTCATCTGCCAAGCTCTGCATTGAGACATGAAGAAATTTGAAGCAAACTTGATGTTTTCCAATATTTTCCTCTCACGAACTAAAATTTAAGAAAGATTTCTTGCTGGAACAAACTGTATGCTATTTCTAAATTTCTGGAGTTTATGTGATTGTGTTTTTGAAACTTCATTAGCTCTGGAAGCCTAAAGTCTTTATTCCTTCTCCTGTCCTGCTGCCTGGAGTGAACGGAGCACTTTAGAGATGACCAAATCTGGCAAAACCCTCACAGAAAGATTAAAAGTCAAGGACCAGTTCTGTAACCTCAGTCAGGCCAAACCAAAATTAATAAGGTTTTATAAAAAGTGGAGTATTTCTCAGTGTCAATAAGGATGGAAAAGTCAAGTTCTGTGCTCAGGCAGGTCCCTGTGAGGGGGAGAATAACCAACAATTTCCATGGATAAGTGAAAGAAGAGACAGTTGGGCTCATCTTGGGTTGATCCAAAGCAGCCTATTTTTTAATACACCCTTTTTTTGGGGGTGGTTGGGTTTGTTTAGGGGTTTTGTTTGTTTGTTTATCCAGACTGAGAGCCAGGCAATTGTGTCTGTTGGAAATCTGTGCCCCTTTTTAGGATGGCATCAAAACAGGACGTGGAATTTGGATACAGTAATAAGAAGTTAAGAAGGATTGTGGGGACGTATAGGAAAATAAATGTTGGCTTTTGAGAGCAGTTGTGAAATAGGAAGTGAAAAACAGTGTAAGGAACTATGGAAAAATACACGTGGAGCTCCCAGGTGACGGGCTATAGGATATATTTAATGAGAAAATTGATTAAGGGCTAGAGAAATGAAACTGGACATGCTGAGAGCAATAGGTAAACCAGATAAAGTTCTGCTAGAATGGACACCTGTGCAAAGATCAGAGAAACGGGGACTGGGCTGCTCTCTCAAGCGAAAGAAAAACCTCTGATCTCATTTTCATAACTTTTATAATGAACAAACAGCTAAACAGGGCCTGTTACTGCTCTGCAGTGGAATTGTGCTAATTGGGTGGTAGGGGCTACATGGGGGAGAGTCCCTATGAGGCAGCACTGGATTCTCACTTCCTCTTGGGAATGTCAACCCAGAGCATTTCTGACACTGGTGATTTCCCCCTGTCCTGTTTATGGTGCATTAGTGGTTAAATTTATTCAGCTCCAGTCCTGGGGGCACCTCTGGGCCTCTCAGGACAAGAGCCCTGGAGGGGCTGGAGCATGTCCAGGGAAGGGGCTGGAGAATTCCTGAAGGAGCTGGGAAAGGGGCTCAGCCTGGAGCAAAGGAGGCTCAGGGGGGACCTTGTGGCTCTGCACAACTCCCTGACAGGAGGGGGCTCAGGGGGGGTCGGGCTCTGCTCCCAGGGAACAGGGACAGGAGGAGAGGGAACGGCCTCAGGCTGGGCCAGGGGAGGCTCAGGGTGGATATTGGGGAATTCCTTCAAGGAAAGGGCTCTTCAGCCCTGGCACAGCTGCCCAGGGCAGTGATGGAGCCTCCCATCCCTGGAGGGATTGAAAAGATACGTGGCTGTGGCACCTGGGGACATGGTCAGTGGGGTTTGGCAGGGCTGGGGTCCAGCTGGACTCAATGACTTTAAAAGTCTTTTTCGACATAATGATCCTGCAATTCTACACAAAATTATGTGTCTTGTACATCATGAAGGAGGGCAGCTTCCATTCCGGGAAGTGGCCACCCTTTTGTATATTAGTGAAGGAAGGAGAACATTCTCTGTGGCTGGAAGTAATAGCTAATTTGCTATATTTTTAGCAAGAAAATACATATTTTATGTTTTCAACATCTTAAACAGTTATCTATGTTAAATATAGTGTATGAGTGCTTTGTTAATTTTCACAGCAGAAAGATCAAGAACAGCAACTCACCCTGATACCTTTTAGCTGTACATTGAGAAAACCCCTATCCTGACAAGTTCAAGGCAATCTGAGCTTTTGCTCCCTTACACGCTGAGATAATTTACATGTGTCTTTAAGATCACAGCGATTTGGGCGATTAACATTTTTAAGTCCAATTAACACCAAATGTTATCAAAAACCTTTTGCAAATTGCAATTTGCTGCTGCTAAGAGCGAGGAAGGAACTGAGCATTTGGATTCCTATTTGCAGCCATAACTCCGTGCCATAAAAACGTGGGTATTGTGCTTTGCAGGAACTTTCTCTCCAAAAGCATATGGGAATGGATAAGCATGTGGGCTTGGGGTGAGCCCACGTTGATTTACAGTAATCACAGGCTTTCTTTCATTTTAACTTCTGGCTGCTTCTATATTTTTCATTCTTCATCAGAGGAAGTGTAGATTCGAGTATGATCCTGATTCTGCCATCAATTCAGTTTAGTGTTTTTGAGAGTGATTTTCAAGCAGAGAGGGTGAATTGCATGTCTGACAGGTTGCTGCTGAGTTGGTTTCATTGCTACCTGAAAGATCTTTGTCATTATTTTCTTCTCTTGGACCATTTTACATCAGTGGGGAATTGGAGGAATTTTGCACAACCTGGTTTTTTTTGCAGTTTTGCTTTATTACAAATGTAGGTAGACATTCCTGAAACCCCCATGCAGACAATAACTTTCTAAAATGCAAAAATTATTTAGGGATGGCCTTGAAACTGTAACTTAGCCAGTCATTGGGCTTTTTTTGGCTAAGATTTTGGGGCAGGACTTGACGGCATCCTGGTAGTCCCAACACCTGAGTGTTCATAGCTGCTTTGGAAAAACAAATTGTTCCACACATGGTGGAGATTTAGGGGCAAGTAACTAAAGCCAGTAAACGGAGACTCCAAATAACAAAAGAATCTCTCAGGATAATCCTCTCCTTCCAAAACTGGCAGCTGCAAAGGAGGGAGTTGCATGAGGATGTTCTATCTATAAAGGGCAGAGCAGGAGAAAACAAACAAAATTTGCAAAGAAATGTAGCAAAGGTGGGAGGGGGGCTGGACACAAGATGACAATAACAGAATATTTAGGAAATCCGTTGTGCTGAGTGATCTGCTGTGAAAGTGGCAGATATCAGGTCCAAAGATAAGTACAGTGCTGTGATTTGATGTGGGGAAGAGAGGGTGGGAAATAACCCAAATTCCACTTATTCTCTGACTGTACCAAAGGCAAAAAAGGTGTCTCATTGCTCTTAGCCTGAGCTGAAATCAATACCAGAGACTAAGACTCTCAGAATTTCAAAGAGGGAGAAAAAGCTGGGGAGGGAGAAGAAAAGAAAAGAAGAGGCAGAGCAGGACGTCTTACAGGAGTTCAGGAATTCCTACCAGGAATTTTCAGATGATTATATGTACAGTCTCCTGCCACTGTCCACTTTAACTTGTCATTTGTGCTGGTGACAACCATTGCACACTCAGGGAAGGAGAAATCAGAAGTAACGTGTAAATTTCTTAAGATTAAACTTCCAAAACAGGGAAATTTAAACAAACCATTTTCTCAGGCTGTTCTGGATCCACAGGGCCAAACTTATTTTTCAATCATCCCCCCACCCTTTCACTTTAAGGCACCTTTATGCCAATAAAAACGAATACCTAACTAGCCATAATCTCCTGAATGACACCATTTCAAACACTGATTTTTCCACATCAGCTACAGTTCAAAATAATTTCCCCATGTGTCAATCTCGAGGGGTTATTTTTAGAGGCTTCTTAGAAAATGAGGGGAGATTGTTTGAAGATGCTGTGGGAGGCTGAGCACAAACCAGTCTGCTCATTTCGGTGGGATCTGTGCTTTGCTCCCAGAGTTCCATGGAGGGAATGAGGAGGGGATCCCACCACGCAGGGATTTGTGCTGTGGAAGAGCAGCAGGGTCACCTGAGTGAGTGCTGTCCTGTGCTGGATCTCTTTAAACATGTCACAGAATCACAGAGTATCCAGGGCTGGAAAGGACCCACCAGGATCATTGATCCAGCTCCTGTCCCTGCACATACACCCCAACAACCAGACCCTGGGCATCCCTGCTTGTGGGAATCAGAGGAGTAGAAACTTCCACAAACACCAATGAGTTCAATTTACAGCCCTGGAAAGAGCTTGGGCTGATGTAATGATAAAGGCATACAGATCTTAAGCAGAAGAATTATAAACCTATGTTTCTATAGTTATAAGTAAGAAAATGTATTGGGTGATATGGTGAAGGGTTTCTAAGTATAGTAATGGGATTTTATAGTTTAAGTTAAGAATTTAGATGTTGTAATAGAAGTATCTGTGTGTACGTGAGCTAACAAGTTATTGGTCAAGAAACAGACTCAATGCAGTAAAAAGTACCAAAGGTGATGGGTTATAAAGTCAAAACAAAACTTTGTGTTAATTGCTTATTGGACTAAAAAGTTATAAATTGCCATGTAACTCTGAAACTCATGACTTTCTTCAGTTATAAAGACTTGTTATTAAACCTGTAACTTCTGAGACTGATGCCTTGTTTGATTTTTCAAGTGATGAGTTGTAAATAACAGAGGTGGTCCCATCTCTTGGATCAGGCTCTGACACCTGCTGTGGAAGTTTTTCCCTCCTTTTCTTGGTGTCACCTCCTCTTTTTGTTTCCTTGTGGTCTCTTTCTTGCCTCGTCTACACAAATCTGGAAGCAACACCGTTGCTCTCAAATGCCAGCCAGTGTTTCTCAGCTCCTTTTAAACCATGTGCAAAAGGGAGGGTGCCACTTAATGAAGGTTTTGTGCTGTGTTTCCCGATAACCCTGCTCACTGAATAATTAATTCTTGTGTTATGTTCTCCATTCAGAGCTATTTAATAAGGTTAGAAAATGGGGAGCACGTGGCATCCAAAAGAGAGGCACCTTGCAGAGCCTGAGTCCAGGAAAAGGCAGGAAAAGGGGAAATGGGTTTCTTTGAATATTGAGCAGTTATTTCTGCCTCTGTCTCTTCATCATAGAAATTCTCATAACTCTGGTATCTGCACCTTTAAGTAAAGATAAGCTGCAGCTCAGACCCTGTAGAATTTTCTTGGTAGTGTCTCTTAGTTTTGAGTGTGAATGCTCTGATTAGAGAGATTTTTCTGATTTTTTTTAAATATTATTCCTGTTGCCTATCCTTTTATATTACAACTACATGCGTAAAATAACCTGAATCTCAGTGTATTTCAGAGCTGTTCCAAACAGCCCTTTCAAATTTCTCCTTTATAAAGAAGTGCCAGTAGATGCTTTTACTCTTGCAATAATTATAGTAAGGATCCATTTAAACTTATGCCATTAAGTATTTTAAATTTTTTGTTGGATCTGCATCAAGGTCGTGCTGTTGGGAGCCAAAAGCAAACCCCAGGAGAATAAAAAAATAAAGTCAAAGACCATTTTGGTGTGTGCCAGCTTACTGGGTGTGTTATAAATGACAAGCAGCTCATGTCCAAATCACACAGCCCAAAACTGAGGCGAACACGTGCTGGGAGCTCAGGGGAATTCAATGTCACTGTCTGGGACAGGATAAAGTAACTTCCTGCGCTCAAACATTTTGAGTAAACAACTGCATTATGTCTTTTCTCACTCCGCCTCCCAGTGCAGCTCAGACTTCAATGGTACATGAGGGAAATCTGCTTCCCTGGTGCTGAGCAGTCCCTGGGGTGTGCAGAAATCAGAGCCAGCAGGGCTGGAATTCTGAATGTGCACTGGAGCGTTCCCTGGAGGAGCTCAGAGCTGCTCTCCCTGGGCCCCAAGGTCCCCATGAGGTTGTGAGGACGGTGAGGGCTGCTGTGCCCCTGTCACTGGGTAATTCAGTGGGGGAAAAAGAAGCTGCTTGAACTGCAGGGCAGGGTTTGGACTTGCTCGCTCCCTCAGGTGCTGGGGAGAGAGAAGTTCCTCACTCCCGGCTAACAACAAACCACAAAAGGACCACATTAACTCCCAGATCTTCCCAGGCTAAAATCCACTCTCTCCAACGAGCCTAAAGGCTGGGGAGACAGGGAAAGGCAGAGGCACTGCCATCCCTTGTGCTATCTGGTATTAGCCAGGATCCCATCCAGTGGCCCTAAATGGGACTCACGGGGAGTCTGAAAGCCTGCTCTAAATTACTGTCATCTGGCTTCCATGTGGGCAGCCCCTGATTCCTGCTGCATCCCCCCCAGCTGAAGTTCCTGGGCCTAAAATAACATTCTTTATCTCCCTCATCATATTCAAAACTCATTTTGCTGTAAACCACCCCCTCAGCCTGGCCCCAGTGATTGATGGAGCGTTCTGCCAAAAATTTTTCCCCCATCCTGGCTTCTTTACACAGCCAGTTCTCCTAAAGGGATGCAGAAGTGGTGAGGGAAAGCCAGGCTGCAGTGGGTAATTCAGCCCTGTGCCATCAGCAAGAGGGAACTGAAAACAGCCTCACTGAGGAATGTAAAATCATCTGTGGTAATGTCTCCTGATACCAGGATAAAATCGTGGTGATAAAATTGTGCTTCATAAAGAAGAATAATATTAATAATTTTAAAGACTTCTATAGCCAGTTTAAACTTAAATGAGCACTTTATTGCTCTCCTGCAAAGCACAATCAAGGAGCTCGTGCTCTTTCAATAAACTCCAGGGGTCTTAAAAAGAGACTTTAGTCATGGATTGTTCCTGCAGTGAAAATATGGAGGTAAACAAAAGGGATTTTTTTAAAATTTACTTACTTTTATTTAGAACAGCGTATCCAGATGAAAAGTGTAGCTTTGGAAGCATCACCTCCTTCTACTGAAAGCATCGTGCTCTCAATTACAGAAATCCAGGGCCCGGGAGCCTGCTCTGTGTTATGGAATTAGTGTGAGCAGTAAAACACAACTGCTTCCTGACAAGGAACATTTTATCGGCCTTCCCTGGGCCTGGCCAGCCTGGGCTGGCTATTTACTGCTTCTGTCTCCCTCAGAGCATTTGTGTATGGAAGCAGCTCTGGTCTCCATCAAAGGGCAGAGAGATTGGAATGTGATAATAAATAAATAATCAGTGCTAATGAACCCAGCGGTGGCTGCCTGGAGGCCCCAAAGTGCCCCCAGAGTGGTTTGTGCCAAGCCACGGCCGTGGGGTGGGGCACGAGGTGTCCAGGTGACAATAGGCAGGAGCACAAAGGTTGGAGCAGCCTCACTTTTCCCTTCCCTCTAAGTTCAGAAACCCAAGGTTTAATTTTCTTCTCCTCTCCCTGTTTTTTCCTAACTGGCCCATTTTTGTCAGATGACATCAATGCTTTATTTTCATGGAGAAAAATTTTCCCTCTGTCTCATAGAACTCATGATTGATGGTGATTAGCCTTATATTAAAAAGCAATTTTTTGGGTTTTCATTGTTTGCTTGTTATGAGAAAGGGTTTTTTCCCTTTCTTTAAAAAGACAACTTTTTCATTTTGGTCAAAGTCTTTTGTTGGGGTGATCCAAAGCTGTGTCCATCTGGTGGTTTGTGGGTTGGGTGGATGGTTCCTGAGGAAAGAGTCTCACAAGCTGCTAAATAATTTTGGAGATTTTCTTGGTAGACAATATGTACCCAACAGCCAAAGAGCATAAGCTGGTTGTCCTAGAAACTGGATTATCTTGGGATTGTAGTTCTGTACTAGGTCAAAAATAAAATTCTGACATCATGGATATCAATTCAAAAACTTATATTATTTAAAATGGGCTGTGATTTCACTTTCTACTGTTTCATCCTGGCTGCACTGATCTTTTCCCCATCATACCTGAAAAAAAGAATCATCTTCTCAGACCTAGCTCTGTGGTAAAGCTTGGTGAATATTTGTGGTGTAGACTAAAGGAATTTTTCACTTGCAGTAGTAAAAAATGCTGAGTTTTTCTAAAAGTGTTCAGGTTTAAAAGCACTGAAGAGCACTGCGAGCAGTGAGTTTAGCACTGTGAACCTCAATTTAAAGGTAGGAAAACTGAAGAACAAATTTTGGTGAATAAGTTGCCAAAGAGGCATGGAAAATTGGTGGCAACTTTTCATGTCTGAGCCATGAATGTAGTGTTTGTTCCATAGAATAAAGCCCCTGTAGCTCTTCCCTGCCCAGGGAAAAAACCATCAGCCTGGCCTCTAGATCTCCAACAGCACTCTGGGAGGAAAAGAAATAAAAGTAAGGATAAAAAATCACTTTTTAAAGGAAGAAAATAAATGCCTCTGGCTCCTTATTCCTTCTATCAATATTCTAACAAAGAGACTGAGAGTTTCAACTTTAAAAAGGAATCACAATAAACAAAATCCCCCCTAATGTCAGCTCCGTGTTCCTTACAGCAAGTCGTGTGGGCAGGAAGATTGGTGGTTCTGATATCTGGATGTTTGTAAGGTCTTTAATCAAGACATTCTTCCAACTCATAACTCAACACCGCGGAGTGAAATACAGAAGGTAATTGAAGCTGATTGATAAAATATGGATTTCCTCTCCTTGGAAGAAAGTTAAGAGTACTTAAGGGGGAGAAACCCCAGAGCATTCGCAGTTCAAATGAAAAATATGCTGACATATTTCTTCCAGGAAAAAAATAAATAAAGATAAAAGCTACAGGAAAGAGTAGGTGACAATAATTAGTTTGTTGTTTTAAATTAGGAGGTCTCCTGGGCCAGATGTTAGTTGTCAGGGAGTGATGCCCCCTCCTGAGACATGTAATGAAACCGAGATAGCCAGGGGCCGCGGGGGAAAAAAAATAGGCTCTCTGTTTGGAGATGTCATTTTATTACAATGCTCTTGCCTTTTGCCTGGAGCGTCTTGTGACTGGGGATGGAAGGGAAAAGGAGAGAAGGAGAGCACGCAGGGATTGATGGAGGCTCGCCGGCAGGATCTGTATTCCAGCGGGGTCCGGCCAGCCCAGCGCGCAGGTGCCTTTAGCATAAGGAGGGAGGCGGGGCAGCCCCGGTGCCACCCGAGAGGAGCCACAGCCACAATCCCGGGCTGGCCGGGGGCACGGCGGCTGCCTGAGCTCATTGCCATGCAGGGGACACCGTCCGGACACAGAGAGCGGCAGAATTATCCTGATTTTCTCCGTCAGTCACTGCCTGCTCTTATGCAACCAGCCCAGTCCGCGGCTCTCTGCATCCCGAGCACTTCCCGCAGCACCTCCATCCCCCTGGATCCCATTCCAGCTGCTGGGATGCTGGACAGGGATGCTGGACAGGGCAGCGCAGCCGCTCTCCGGGGCATCGCAGCGGTGTCACCTTGCCAGGAGCACCCCGTGCCAGGCAAAACCCCGGTGGCACCTCGGTGTCCTGCGGGAACGGAGCGGGCTGGTCCCGGGACACGGAGCCGAGCTGCACCCCCTGCCCCTGGAGCAGCACCTCCCCTAAACCCCGCCGGGATATTCCACCTCCCACATGTTTTGGCTCGTGTTCAACATTAATCTGGGTCGATGGCAACAAACAGCGCTACAAAATTGGCTTCAAAGGTGCCACATCAGTCGGGGCTTTGCCGCTCGGCTCCCGCAGAACGCAGGAGCACAAAATAGCCTTGATAGAGCCATCGCAATTGCAGCAGATCAAAGCCCTCATTTGTGCCACCAGCCCCATTTATACCATTTACATTTCACTTCTATTCCTGTCTCTGCGTTTTATTCGGGCGCTAGAATAAGGACAAATATTAACCTGATTTCGCACGAGGGATAATACATTTTCCAGCATTTGCATGGAGTTGTGTTAACTTATTGAAATATTTTTATGCTTCAGGAGCTGCAAATGCTAAGAAACATGATGGGTATAGAAAAATATATAAGTTTTGCAAAAGTTCTGTCGTTCAAAATTATTTTCCAAGACTTAAGTGTTTCAGAGCCAATTAACTTTGAAAACAGCATTTGCATTTACTTTATCTCAGTGGGGTGAACGACTGAGTTGTTTTTGATTTATTCTTGTTTATAGAATGATTGAAAAATAAATCTTTCTAGAAGTGACTCATTTAAGGTGCCCACATGATGCACGTTTTAGTATCTGCTCTAAAAGGTGTGCCAGCAGCATTCTGCATTTTAACAGCTTCTAACTGGTTTAATAAAGTGCAGTTTGCATTTGTGGCTTCCCAGCATGAGCACTGTATTGTTTCAGATGATGCAGCTGCTGACTTTTAATCAAATGACAATTTAAAAGACATAAAGACATACCTCCATCTCGTTCCCTGGCTGGAATTTCAGCACACAGGAACTAAAGAAGGAATGTTGCGGGCAGATTATGGCACTTGTAATCTCTCAATTGGCTTCTGGGGGTGTTATGAGATCCTTTTCATAAACCCACCTGCTGTCCAAAAGTTACAGGATTTTTCCGTTAATTATATAAGATTACTTCAAGTTTACCCCATGGCTCACTGGGACTCTGTGCTGGCTGCACTGGGAGTAGAAGATGCCTGGGACTTTGCAGGTTTAATCCCTGGGTCTGCAGATCCAAAGAACCAGAAGTTAATTAACTATTGCTGTTCCTGGTTAGCTGAAGGAACACTTTAAATATGGAGTCAGGGTGAACCATCCAGACATATCTCATGGAGTCAAACCTCCCAACTTGTTGTTCATTAGGAATATTCTGTAGTGTTGATAATGCTTTAATCTCTCAAACACGCAGCTAATTGGATAAACTAGGGGTGAGCCTATGGGCATTTTTGGGTTTTAGTCAAATTGCAGTTTACTGAGAGAATTTTTTTTCAGATAGTGTTTCAGTCAGAGAAACATTTTAGGAAGTGCTCTCATGATTGAGAAGTCTGTATTTCACTCTAAAACTTGACTTTGACACTCCTAGGACCGCCTGAAAATCCAGACCATTTTGAAGGCTTTTATATATATAAATAGGAATTGTGTGTGGAAAATAAATGCTGTGGAATCCCTTTCAGCTGAAAGTTGTCAAGCAGGATGCAGTCCATTAGAAGAGATCGCAAAGCCCAGTGACAAGCAGGACTGGGTATTTTAAGCCTCAGCAGATATTTTTTGGCACAGTGTGTGTGACACAGGCTCGGAGCTGACTCTGGTGTGTGTTATCCTTCTCCCAAGGCAGGAGAACCCCTGACTCACTGGCAGCAAAGCTTGGCTGAAGGCACTGATGCTTTGACTCTTTTTTGCCTGTTTAATTTACTTCTGGGAATGAGGAGTTCCTTCAGACATTCCCCAGTTTTGGTGGCAGTGCTGGGAGTGTGTGCAGGCTTTGATCTGCTCAGACACTGATAAGCTGGGTGCACTCCCTCAGATGAATGGACTGTCTTGCTTTCACCTTTCTCAGTAGGAAGTGTGCTCATTACCCTGAAGAATGTGGGAAAACATGCAGCTGATAGGAGCCCTGTGAATATTCCCGTGTGCAGCTCTGGGGTTGGCCTGCCTGGATTTTCTGTTGCTTACTTTATAAATATATGCAAGGTGATTGCTGCTTTTACATTTCTTGTACAGGAACGTCTCAGCTCAGTCATTGTCTAACTGTTCCCTTCCCCCCCCACCCCTTTTTTTTTTAAATCATTTCCTTTTATTTTTTTTCCCCCTTTTCTTTCCCCCACTTCTTTCCTCAGGGTTTAAATCCAGGCTGAAATCCTGTCTCATTATTCTGCTGCAGTTTGACTTCATGCCCACCCCACATCCGTCTCTTGCATCGCTCAGGCTGCAGGCTGGGGGCAGCTTCTTTCTCATTGTGACTTTTGTTTTCTTCCCTTTGTTTGCTCATTCTCACGATGTGTCACAGCAGAAGACAGCTTGGAAGTTCTATTTTACAGTTAGAAGCAAAAGCCCACCATAAATTGCACGTTTATTATTTTTGTTGTACTCTTCTGGATTTTGTGAACGTGCTGAAAATATCTGATGAAACAAAACTTTTACAATCTTCTCAAGAGTTTTTGGAATTTTAGCTGAATCTTCCTCCATTGTGTGTTTCTGTTGACTGAACTGCAGTTGTTCTCAGCTTTTGCTTTTTTTTATCTCTCTTTTTGGTGTATTTCAAAACAGGCTCTTGGGCTGAAATATCCCACCCCACCCACACAGACAGCAGAGGTCTCTGCAAATTCTTGAATGGCTTTCACGTGTGTCCTGCCTATTCAGGCCTGATCCTATATCTTTATATATGTTATATTAAAGGGAGGAACAATGTTTATGTTTGAAGGAGCAGGACCATCTTTTCCCAGAATCTCCAGTTCTCAAAGGAGCTGAATTGTGGCAGTTTAGACCCTGGTTTAGCTGCAGTGCTGTAGATGAGTTACTACTAGAGGTGTTTTCCTTTATGCAGCTGAAAATGATGGGTGGAGGTCTTTCAAAAGATCCTGGATTCCTCATTCTCATTTTCTTTTAGTGGGAGTGAAGTCCTTGGACCTCTTAAAGAGCTGTTTCTTTGCTTGCTGTTTCACACCCTCATTTTCGGTCGGAGTTTGCTGATAACCCATCTCAGCATTGTTATGTCATTTCTCATGATGAATTCTCTGTGCTCCTGCTTGTACTGGAAGTGATAGCAGATTTATGGGATAAAGGAGAGGGACTGTGTGTGTGAAAGCAGGAATAAAATCAGACAGAGGGAGAGAACAGCCACCTCCATGGGCCTGTTGGTCCCAGACCTCGTTAGAGGTGGCCAGAGCCACCAGAGAGCACCAGCAGGGCAGATCTTACCCAGCCCTAGGATCCACCTAAACCCTGCTGTTTGTGGGGTGCCCTGTGTCTCCTTGTTCCCCCTGCTTTTCTCACCATTCTCACAAGTTCTTGGTACAGGGGAGGCTCTGTCTGGATGATCCTTAACTCCCCAGTTTAGTGTCTGTGGGAAAGTTTGTGCTGAGTTGTGCCCTTACCCAGGCCAGGCAGAAATAATGCTGGTGTCTCAGGGGCTGCCAAAAACCCCAGTGCCCTGCAGAAATGAGCCTTCGGATGGTGTTACCTTGATGAATTTGTAGCTTTTGGGAATTTTGTGGGATTTTGTGGAAATGGCTTTGTGTCCTTTACAGGTGTGGTCACAGAAACACCTGGAATGCTGGAGCTGCAGCCTGTTCCAGGTGGAGGGAATGTATCCCTTCATCCCCTGTAAAGGTGTCTGAAGGAGAGATGGAGAGAGGGTATTTACAGGGGCCTGGAGCCACAGGACACAGGGAATGGCATCACAGTGACAGAGGGCAGGGTTAGATGGGATATTAGGAGGAAATTGTTCCCTGTGAGGATGGGGAGGCCCTGGCACAGAGAAGCTGTGGCTGCCCCATCCCTGGAAGTGTTCAATACATCACAGTACTAATATTCCTTGGCCAGGAGTATAAAAATGCCGACCAATTTTATTTTATTTTTAACTTCCCAAAACAACTTTTTGTTCTCTAAACCTTGGGTGAGACCCATTTTTCCACGTGGATCTTGTCTCCAGATGCAGTCCCCAGTTCAGGACATATACATCCCAGCACTCCGTATATTTTTTAAAGAGAAGTACCTTATTAAGACGTTTCCTGAGGAGGGAGGCAGTCAGGAATGTTTGTAATTGCTTTTCTGAACCAGTGCCATGGAGCTTGGCTGCTGTATCGCATTCCATAGTAAACCCTCTGATTTCTCAGCATCTCTTACAGCTTCACCCCCATCCTGTCTCCTCAGCTTCTCCTGTCAGCTTTCTCTGACACAGCACTTGGAGGGCTGTGAAGAAAGGAAGCTGATTTTTTTTCATCTTCTGATTTTTGGGAGCTGAGGGTCCGCGGCTCCCTGCAGCTCTTATTTCAGTGTTGACTCAAGAGCTCCACAGGTGGGAAATTGTAGCAAAGTATAAAAACATGAATCTGATAGTGAAAATGCTGCCCCGGCTCCTTTCTTCCCTGTGTGTTGCAGTGACCATCTTGATTGTTTCTGGGTTTCACGAGTCTGAAGGCTGATTTTTCCCTCGGAGCCAAGTCATGTTCAGCGAGATGGAGCAGAGAGGTGACCACAGCCTGACCTGCAGAGGAGAGGAGCAGAGTTGAAAAGGCTCTCATGTGCTTGGCCTTGACAGAGTGGGCACCAAATTCAGCATTAGGGCCACCAGAACTGTTCTCTGCAGCATCCAGTTGGCAGGAGGGTGATCCCTGCAGCAGCAGGAAAGGATTTCACACAGTGAAATATCAGAAAAACAAAAAAGCCCAACAACCAAACCTTTTCACCAAGTAGCTTGCCAAGAATTCAGAGAGGATAAAAACGACAGGTCTGACTGGAAATTCCTTTGTTCCGTGAGCAGCCCCTTTGGAAATTTCCCTGCACATGGACTCCGATGCTGTGAAGCATTTTCCTGCTGTTGGGATATAGTGTAACTGGATGGAACAAAGCAGAGCAGGCTCTAAATCAGCGTGTGCATGTGTTCTGGAGTGAAGAAAGCTGAATTGAAGAGTTGTTTTTCTTCCCTGTCTTCTCTCTAACTCTGTGATTCAGTCCGTCCTTCCCTCTTGTGGCAGGATGGGAGACAAGGAAATGCTCCAGTAACCTGAAACATCACTAATTAGCATGTGAC
The DNA here is from genome assembly GCA_013397055.1 of Pachycephala philippinensis. Lineage (NCBI taxonomy): Eukaryota > Metazoa > Chordata > Aves > Passeriformes > Pachycephala > Pachycephala philippinensis. Next base: position 331,845 of record VWZT01010572.1, on the reverse strand, counting down.
GTCCCGGGAGAAGTGGAGTGTGGAGAAATATTGTAGGTTTAAGGAGGGGAGAGTTTACACTTTAGTTCCAATTTAAAAGCTTTCTTTGCTTTTAAAACAATGTTTGCTTTCAGCTTATGATGCCAGGTGTCTGTTTAGCACCAAAGTTATATTTTTAGGAATGTCAGCCCCCAGATCCCTTAATGATGCTACAGTTGTTTATTCTGAAATTGCAATGCTATTTTCATGTGCTGCTCGGGGACCAAAGGCATCTCCCAAACTGCAGGTACCAGGAGGGACACGGGGAAGTGGGAATCCATGAGTGGGTTGTTCATGTTTGCAGCTGCTCAGGTTCCAGGACATTGTGTTGGTCCTATGTCATTGTATCATGGGATGGGAAGGGATATTCCCATTTTTCCAGTGCTGTGAGTGGTACAGCAGAGGGAGAAAACACTTGGATCTCAGAGATGAGCAAACCCCAGAGCACAGAGGGCATCTCATGTGTTGCTCTGCAGGCAGCCCAGCAGCTTCTCCTGCACCCCAGCTCTGTGTCCGTGTGACACCTTGTGCCTTCTGTGTCAGGAGAGCAGCTGCTGCCTGACGGTGCAGAGTCTGCACACTGCATTTGTTCAAACAGAGAACCTTCCAGAAGGTTCTCCTAATGGAGTTAAGTATCACAGAATCGCAGAATGGTTTGGAAAGGACCCTAAAAACCATCTCATCCCACCCCCTTCCATGGCAGGGACACCTTCCACTGTCCCAGGCTGCTCCAAGCCCCAATGTCCAACCTGGCCTTGGGCACTGCCAGGGATCCAGGGGCAGCCACAGCTTCTCTGGGCACCCTGTGCCAGGGCCTCCCCACCCTCCCAGGGAACAATTCCTTCCCAATATCCCATCCAGCCCTGCCCTCTGGCACTGGGAAGCCATTCCCTGGCTCCTGTCCCTCCAGTCCCTGAGGAATTGTCCCTCTCTGGGTTCCCTGCAGCCCCTGGAAGGAGCTGTGAGGTCTCCACACACCCTTCTCCTCTCCAGGCTGAGCAGCCCCAGCTCTCCCAGCCTGGCTCCAGGGGAGGGCTCCAGTCCCCTCAGCACCTCCGTGGCCTCCTCTGGGCTCTGTGCAGCAGTTCCAGGTCCTTCTTATGTCGTTTCCAGAGATCAGGTTTGTTTGTTTTACAGAACTCTCCAGGATTTTGTACTTGTACAACATGGACCAAAGCAACATAGAGCACACAGGAGCACAGAAGCCAGGGGCATTTTACCTGGCTCTTCCTATGACTTGTGATGAACATCAATGGAAATTTTATTTAATTAGGATAAAGTGCATATGGAAGGATCAAGTTGAGACAGAGCCACAATGAAAATGTTCTGTATCAATTCATGGGTTCACTCACCATAAATCTTTTAATCTCCAATCCTCACCAGACCCTCACGAGTACCACGTTAGGGGCTGATTGCAACAATCTTCAGAAAAAGGGGGAGAAATGAGTGTGTGACAAGAGGGAAGAGTTGATAAAGGGATATTGCTCATCAGAGTCGGGCTGCACTGGAAATCCTCTGCAATATTTATTTCCCAAGTATGAAGATTATCTCGGTGAAAATCATTTTCCAGTTTGACAATTTCATTTTAGTGTTACTTGATCTACTTTTTAGACACTTGGGAAATCAGTGTAACATTTTACCTCTCCCCATGCCAAAATGTGAGCTTTTAGATGACTAATTTGCTCTGCATGCTTTCCAGGATGGGCTACACTTAGGGCTTGTTGAGAGGAGAGTTCTTACATCGCTCTGTGGCCAAGCCCTCTTTAGTGCAGGTGCTGGTGTGACACAAAGGAGATTCTGGAGGAGGTTCTCAGGGGTCACCTGCAGTGTCTTTTTTGCTGTTTTCATACCACTGAGACTGTATTGTACCAAATGAATATCAAGGCATTGTTGGGGTTGGAAGAGGCCTCTGGAGATGGTCTGGCCCAGCCCCCTGCCCAGGCAGGGTCACCCCGAGCAGTGACACAGGTGGGTTTTGAGTATCTTGTGAGAAGGGGGCTCCACAACCTCTCTGGGCAGCCTGCTCCAGTCCCTGTCACCCTCAAAGAAGCTTTCCCTCATGTTCAGATGGAACATCCTGTGCTCCCTTTGTGCCCCTTGCCCCTTATCCTGTGGCTGGGCACCACTGAGGAGTGTCTGACCCCATCATCTCAAGATATTTGTGTGCACTGATAAGGTCCCCTCTCAGCCTCCTCCAGGTTAACAGGCAGCTCCCTCAGTCCCTCCTTACAGAGAGATGCTCCATCTTTGCACCCCTCAACATCTGTGATTTCACCTTGAAAGAAGTAGAAAAATGAACTTTCAGGACTTGTTTTCCAAACAACAATATTCAGAAAGGCTCTGACGCTGCTCATGACATTTTCACCTAAATAGAACCAAATGTGTTCTCCTGGGGCAAAGTGGTGTCAGCACAGCCCTGTGCTGAAAGCACAGACAGCAGCTAAGGCCCTGCACCTGGGAAACCCTTCTGTAATGTTCTCTGGGCTCATGACCTGATAAGTGATTCATTAATGTCCCTAGAGAACTTTAAAGGAAATAAGGTTTTGCAGGTGTGCCCTGAAGGGCTGTATGAAAACACTGCTTGGGGGATTTTGGGGTTTGGGGTTTTCTTTGGGGGGAAAGGGTGGTCCCTAGTGTTCCTATAGTTTGCACAGCAGCCTAACTTGCAGCACACAAGGGAACAGGAAGGCATTGAAAGCTGGATTACAATAAATTACCAAGGAGTTAGTTTGCTTCTGGAGTTGGGATATTTAGGAGTATTCCAGTGCAAAATGCTACTTAAGGTTCTGCTGCAGTGATGTGAATGAAGGGTCAAACATGTTTGATCTGAGGGTGATGCTTTCAAGCTCAATAAATATGTTGGTTGGAGACCTCCTGATTATTGTTAAGCCCCAAAGTGCAGCTTTTTAAAGGGTTTACATCTAAAGTGACACCTCAGCATTGATCAGAGCTGATCGACCAACGCCGTGATGGACTTGGAGAAAAATGTGAATAAATAAAGGAAATACATTGCTGCTTCCCTCTCCAGTGGGAGTGCTGAGCTCCAGGCAGCCACGTGAGGAACTCACCAGGCTTGGGCCATGAATCAGAGTCTAAAAGTGACCTGGGGCTGGCTGAGGGTCACATCTCTGGTGATACACAGAGGCAAATTGGAAGGCAATACAACAATAGTTAACAGGCTGGAGCCCAAAGGTTTTGGGGTTTTTTTGCTGCTGAGATGGAGATTGCCAAAGCCTGCTCTGTGGGGAAATTAAACAAAGAAGAGGTTTTGTAAACAGGGAGTTGGGTTACAGAGAAATAAATAAATTAAAGTTGTGGGTTTGGTGCTTTTTTCTTTAGCAGTGGCAGAGCTATACCTGGTTAAGTGCATGGGATAAACAGGTGCTTTCACAGATATTTGCACTGATGGCCACTTGTGAGGGAAAGATGGGAAAGCTGGCAGCTGCAGCACGGAGCAGACAGAGGTCTAAAATCTGAGATAAAAGTAGAAAATGCTTAGTCTTTATCAAGATCTTTTGCATTGACTGCTGGCTGGAATGACTTCATTTGAAATGTATCAGAACTCTTAATGCTCTCTAAAGACACAAAGTTAAATGCTTGAAATGATACGTGTGCTATTAATTTGGCCTCATTAAGTATTGAGATCTACAATTTCAAACATTGTAGAGTTGTTGGGCTTGCAATTTTTTCATTTAAAAAAAAAAGGATAAAAAATAATTAGACATTGGTTTGAATTTGTTCATCAGAAGCCAAGTACTGAACTGCTTCCACTAGACCTTAGTAAGGAAAGTAGAGAGTGCAGGTTATGGGATCAAAAGTCTTGCAAAAGCGTGCAAAAATCGAAACCTAATTTTTGAAACCTATAAATATGGATAAGGAAGGATCTCTTTCCTCTAAAATAACTGTCAATGTCACCCGATGAGATGAAGATCCAGCTCGTGTCCTTCTGATGGTTTATTTCACTGGAGGAGAAACCACATTACTGATCTTTGTTTTGCAGAATAACTTCTTGTAGCTCTTGGCCATTTTCTCGGAGCGTTTTCCAGCTCTGTTTCTAGCCCTACCCATGCCTGGGTTGTTCCAGCCCTGACCTTCCCTGGCTGCCTGCCCTTTTCTCCTGAACCCTTTCCTTCCCTGGACACAATTTCTTTCAAACACCTTTTCTCAGTAACCTCTGAACTCCCACTTTTGCCTAAATCTTGTATATATTTCCTCTGGCAGGTAATACATATTTCTTTGTGGTTTCTTCAAGGATTCATAAAATTATAGCAGTGTAGCTCTGTTTAATGGCTGGCACCCGTTGCACTGTTACTGCCCCACTTGCCACAGAATATTTTCCTATTTCTGGCTCTGAAAGCTGGGGTTGGGTTGGGTTTGTTTTAAAGTTGGGTTTGTTTTATAATTAAAATCAGGCCTTATGTAAAAGCTCATTCATATGCATAAGTGTTTCACAATCAAATAATTAGTGTTGCTGCTTAACAAATAAGGGGGAAAAATTAGATTATAAGATTTACTTTTAGGTGCTTCCATAAGGATTGTGCCTGACAATGTAGCCATGGGAAATTCTGGGCTCATTTAGAGGCTTTTTACTTTTGCTTGGTTTTAAAGTTTAGAAGTTTAGTGTGTTGGATGATAAAAGAACGTCAGCAATAAAATTGCAGAGGGAAAAATTTAAAAAAAACAACATGAAAACTTTATGTTCAAAGGTGTCTGGAAATTAATCCAGCATCCCAGACTTGTTTTGTGCTGTGTGCCCACAGCCTCTGCTCAGGTGCAGAGCTGTACAGAAAGGCAGCACCTTGAGGAAAACACCATCACAGCCAGTGAGGGACACAATTTGCTTTTCTCTGTGTGTTCAGTAGACAGCAGAGCAGTGATGATGAGAACAGGGACGGTTCATCCCACACATTAAAAGAATTTTGATATTCACTGACCTGAACTCTGAGCCCTCCCACAACAGCACTCAGTTCCTTTTGCATTAAATGTTTTGTTACTGCTGCTGTCAGGAGAGCACCGAGCGTTTTGGTGCTAAGTTGTGTGGCCTCTTTGGAATGCAAATCTCAGGGAAAGGTGCAGCTCTGCAGAAGCAGCTCCCCCTCCCCATGACGCTGCCAGATCTGCTCTGTTCCTGTCAGGACAGCTGGAACTTGATCCCAAACAGCAGCAGATCATTGTGGAACAGAAACAAGCTCACTGGGTGCTCTCCTTGGGTGTTTCACTGCTGCTCTGGGAGACAGAAGTGGGCAGTGATGGAGTGCACAGACAGGGAGTGCACAGAGAGCACAGACAGGAGTGCACAGGAGTGCACGGACAGGAGTGCACGGAGCTGGATGCAGCTGGAATTGCATCAGGTTTTGTCACCTCGCTGAGTTCAGACCCTTCACTCCTTGTGTTGTGGTTTCTGACAAGGAAGGTGCCGTGGTTCTGGTTCACCCTGCAGCAGAGTCCAGCTCTCCCAATCCCTCCGCTGACTGCTCTGCAGCAGAGTTTTTCCTACTGCATTCCAGCTTCTTGTCCTCTGGAAGCAGCCCACTATCTTTTCCTCCCAGATGTGGTGGGTGCTTTGAGGTGTTTTTTCCTTTCTGACAGATTTGGGCAGCCTGTGGGGAATTCTCAGTGAGTGTAAGGAGGATTACAGCGGGGTCTGGCTGTGACTGGCACAGCAGAAGGCAGCTCATGCCACCCCACTGAAAGGGAAGCTGGGGTTCCTTTGTGGGATGAGAATTATGTTGCCCTCAGCTCTCAGAAACCCGTTTTCCTCACAGGTACACGTTCTTAGGGATGTGCCAGCCCTCAAAGCAGATGATGGGAGAACTTTTCAAGTCTCTGATGTGCAGCCTCCATCCCTGACAGCTGAGAGTCTGGTTCATTTTCCATGTACTTCTCCATCCAACAATACCCCTGAGAGACTGAAAAGAACTTTTATTGCCGTTTTTTTCCATGCAGAGGGAGAAAATGCCAGAGCCAAATTCAGTGAGGATGCCTGTGGACTAAGGATAACGTGGAGGTCTGGTCTCCCAAGTTTTATTTGACTCCCTGACAACAAGCACATCACCAATTAGGAGTGACAGCAGGACACTGAGCCTGGGCCTTTTAAAAATGCATCAGGCTTGTCTTGAAAGTTGTTGTCAGTCTTGAGTTGATTGTCATTATCCAAGGAAACTCAGATTTTTTGCCCTATATGTCCAGCAGAATGCATTTTTGTGATGAAAATTTGACATAAAGCAAATTTCTTGAGATGTGAGAAGATTCCAATTGACTTGTGGTTAAATTTTTCAGTGAAAGAAAGTTTGTTCAACTCTGTTTGTACTGTATACAAACACTTTATTAACCAGAGCTCACTTCCATTTATTCCTTGTGAGACCACTGAAGAATAAAGTCTTTGCTTTGTGTTGAATACATGAAATATTCAGTTAAATCTGGGAAATTTCACTGGCTTTCAATCACCTTCCTGACTTGTCAGAGCAGAAGGTGTGCCAAGCATAGAGGACTTGGTATTTTACCCCATGCTCTTTCTGCCTCCTTATTTTTTTGCCTTGGAAAACAATGGGAAAAAGGTGACACTGAGGGACTGTAAAGCAATTAAGAAGGTTATGTGTCATTTTGGTGGAGTCAGCGGTCAGGTTTCACCCACAGCCTGGGCCTTGGTGAAATCAGTGAAAGGCTTTGCTCAGAGGTCTGGCACTGAAACCCTACACGAGTCCTTTCAAATATACAGAATTCTGAATCTGTTGCACATAAAGACTGTATTACAACAGATGCCTGCTTAAAGCAAAATTAAGGACAGAAAGTGCAAAAAAAATTGAATTTCCTAATTACTTCCCATTGCTGCCCTCCTGTCCTTCCTGCCTTTTGAGCTGAGCACGTCCAGCTGCTGCTTTCCTCAGCGCTGGGGCACCAGAACACGTTTTGCATTTGAAGGTGCAGTTAGGGGGTGGATGTTTCTGGATGTTTACCTGCACAAGGGTTAATCCCTGTGCTCAGAACCATCCATCTGTGTTGGGTTACACTCTGTGGTGATAGAGTGATAGGCCTTCAAGGCCTATCACTCTATCACCACAGAGTGTAACCCAACAAATCTGTCCCTTCATTGCAGGCAGAAACCCCGAGTGCTTCCCACCGTGTCCAGCCCCATCCAGCCCTCTGCATCCCTCACGTGTGTTCCGCTCCTGCTGCACCAGCCATCTCCCAGCTCTTTGTTCCACCCCACCCAGAAATTACTCTGCTATTTGCTGCTCAGCTTGTGGGCAGAAATCTTAGATAAAATCATATTTCACTGTCCTGTATGAATAACAGGTCGCTGAAGCAGATTTGAGATGCTGAGACCCCTTTGGATAATTTTTTAGGGGCCAAACTTGCAAAAATCAGAGCTGCCTGATGCTTCCAGCTGTGACTGAGGCCTTGACTGGGAATCGGCCGTGTTTAGTGGAACAGCAGATGACAAATTTCGAGCGTTTGAAGCAAGTGTTCAGATGTAAACATGATGGATTCACCCAGAGCAAATGGAAGGTAGAGGCTCTGTTTCTGTGGTGACATTTCTAAAGAGGCAATTCCGTGCCACAGGAAGAAATGGTGCCTGGTTTTAGTGATGAGCTATGTCAGTGTGCACAACCAAACAGTTCCCTTCCCTGTTCAGGTCCCACTCTAGGAAGAGTTGTGAACATTTAAAAGAAACATCCCTCTATTTTTGATTTGATCCCCCTGTTTTCTCCTTTGCACCTGTAGCTCCTACAGCTGTTTAATTTTTTTGTTATGCACTTGAGAAAAATGGAAACATCATCACTTTCCTTGTCATATTTTTTCTCTTTTTTCTTTTTTTGTTGCTTTATGCAAAGCCTTTTTGATTTAACAGTACTTGTCTGTGCACTTTCATGTTGCTTCTCTGGAATCACTCCCTGTAGTGTGAATAAATGTTATTTGTGTCAGCAGCTAATCTCGCTCTAAAGCCCGTATTGTTATTAATATGTTTATTCAATACTGTTTATTCCAGCCCCAACTTACGCATTTGCAAGTTCTTTATTTCTGAGTGCCCGGTGCCCATCAATCCTCACCCTCTGCTGGGATTAAGGGATGAGGGATTACCCGTGCACAACATCTGTCACTGCCACTGCTGGAGGAGCTGCAGGGCTGGCGAGGGACGGGGCCAGAGCCTGGATTAGAGCCCAACCAGAGCTTGGTGCTGCTTCTCCCAGGGCCTGATCACACAGCCAGGGCTGCTGGACACCTTCTCACCCCTTCTCTTTCATTGGGAACTCATCACGAGTGTCTGTGTTCAGCACTGCTGCACTCAGTGATACCCTTCCCTGTTTAAACATGTGCAAATGCACTAAAAGTGATGTTAATTGCGGTGTAAATGCTAGTGGTTTCATGAAAAAGTAGCTTTGAATAATTATGTTAATTTATTTCTAATATCATCTAGGTTTAGAAAAGCATTTAATCCCTGGAGAATCTTTGCTTCGTGTCCCAGGGTGGAATTTTGTAACATTTGGATGCGGCTGCAAAGAAAACAGGTGGCATTTCCAGGAGCTCAGCATGGAGCTCTGGAGAGCCCCGTTTCAGAGCCTGCATGGATCTGGATGGAGCCAGAACCATTTGTGCTGTGGTGCAGCCTCACTGTTTGTGGGTAAATAAATGATCATTTTCCTAATTACAAACCTTCATCTAAAGTTAAACTGAAGAACCTAAGCCCAAACTCTCGATAGCAGTTCCACACAGAGGGAAAGCTGGATGAGGTGGTTTTTTCCTGGTCTTTGTCAGGCCTTGGAGCACTGACCTAGGGTATCAACTCATGATGTCAAAGCTACCACCACATTACAGCATTTACTGCTTCTGTGCTAGAAATAATTTTTTCTTCTAGAGACTTCTGCAGTTTGTCTAAAAGCTTCTTTAAGAACATTTGCACGAAGCTGTAGTGTTACTTCCAAATCTTATATGTGAATCAGCACAAACCTAATTTGGAATTAGACATAGAAATTCCAGATCATAGTATTGGTACTATTTTATAAATTGATTCTCTTGGTTTTGGCCTTGCTGTCTTTGAGGCCGAAGCAATTTACAGAGGTAGCATGTGCCATGATTTAGCTCCTTAAATATTCCATGTCAGAATCTGGCTAGTTAGGTATTACTTAAGTAATAAGCTGCTTTATTTCCAAAGTCACTCACTCCTAATGCTCGAGCTCCAGGTGTCTCAGCGTGGACACTTGAAGCTGAAGAGTTTTCCAAACGTCTGTTTTGAATATCTCTTTGGTTTATGAGCACCATGAAGCCTACTTGAGGCAGTAAATAATTGCACATATGTCCTCTAAATAAGAATATAAATATGACAAAAATAGAATCTTAGACAGAACGTTTTTCCCTTGGGAGCTTTTAGTCTCTTTCCTGTGCTAAGCCATCCTTGTGCCTACACAGGTTCCTGTTTTACAGGAAAACAGCTGAAGCAGTCATTCCTTAGCCAGGTTTCTTCCCTTTCCATTGCCTCTTGATTGTCACGGGCAGAGCTGTTCTTTCAAACTTTTTGATTGGTGCATAATTAAGAAGGTATATGGGACAATAGCTTCTTATTTTAAAAAGCCATAAAGATTTAATGAGAACATGGCTTCAGGGCCTTCCTCAGTGAGAAAGGGGAAAAAAAAAGAGAAGAAAAAAGAGGAAGGCGCACATATTGCTGGTTCCTAGAGAACCCTGCTGCAGCACAATGGAATATCTCCAGACAGACGTGGCAATGAAACGCTGAGAGCTTTTGAAGAGGCAGCTAACAACAGGAAGAGAAAAGGACTTAAACCATCAGATGAAACGAGTGTGCTTTGCAAGGAAAATGATCCAGGCAGAGGGAGGCTGGCACTGGCTGATGGTGGATCCTGACGTGCTCGATCTGCTGCTGCTGCCTTTGCTCCGGTTTGTATCGTCACAACTCCATGCTAGAAACACTCTCTGCTTTCCTGGGCCTTTTGTTTTCTGCCTAATTATTTCTAATTTGTCCTTTCCAAAGTTGTTTCTCTTCTAATTTTCACTCTGGAGGTGTTTTCCTTTCTTTGCTGCTTTGTTCCATAAGCACACTTCTCACATCCCTGTGCTGCAGCCCTTTTAATCTCTCTGAGAGCAAACTGATGCATCATCTGAGACTTCTGTCTGTGATCCTCATCACACAGACTGCAAGATGAATTCGGAGGAACAGAGGGATGTGCACCTTGGAAAAGCAAAAGCTTTCACGAAATTTTGCTAAAGACAAAGGGTTCCAAACCTGAGCAATGCTGTCTTTTGAGATTCACTGGCCAAGGGAATGCAAATCTGAAGGTCTATTCTTTAGCTGGCCCTTTGCAGCATAAAGTGCCCTTTGTTTAGAGCTGTGCTGTAAAGTAGAAAATTCCTTTCTTACAACGTTGCCTGCAGTAGTGTTCATCATCACAGGGAAACAGTGGTGTGTGTTAGGGAGACGTGGAAAGAGGAAGCGATATTTATAGAGCAGATGCTAAATTAACTGCATGCATTAACCAAAAGACAGGATGTACTTCAATCATACGCTGTTGTATTCATTGATGTTTAACCACTGTAAAGTACATCCTGAAAGGTGCTATGGGTGGTCAGTGCAGAGTGCTGGTCACCTTCCTGACTTTTGGGAAATCAAATGGGAAATCAAGGCTTTACCCATCCCTGAACAGAGCGAAGGTACCACACAACTGCTGTGTGAATCACAGAACGGCCTGGGCTGGAGGGACCTTAAATCCCATCCCGTCCCACCCCCTGCCATGGGCAGGGACACCTTCCCCTGTCCCAGGCTGCTCCAAGCCCCAATGTCCAACCTGGCCTTGGGCACTGCCAGGGATGCAGGGGCAGCCACAGCTTCTCTGGGCACCCTGTGCCAGGGCCTCCCCACCCTCCCGGGGAACAATTCCTTCCCAAGATCCCATCCAGCCCTGCCCTCTGGCACTGGGAAGCCATTCCCTGGCTCCTGTCCCTCCAGCCCTTGGCAATTGTCTCTCTCCATCTTTCCTGCAGCTCCTTCAGGCCCTGCAAGGCCACACTGAGCTCAGCCCAAAGCTTCTCCTCTCCAGGCTGAACAATGGCAGCTCTCGCAGCCTTTCCTCCCAGCAGAGCTGCTCCATCCCTCTGATCATGCTGCTGCCTCCTCTGGGCTCTGTGCAGCAGCTCCACGTCCAGAATAATGAACAGAAGGGAGCCAAAAGCTCAGAATAAATGTGGAGCCTAAACAGAAACAAATGGTGTCACCTTTTGCCCCAAGGCAGACAGCAAGAAAAAATAAACACAACAGCTCTGCCCCCTCCCAGCAGGTCAGGGACACAAAGTGCAGAGCAGGGCAGCACCTTGGGCTCTCTCTCCTGCTGTTCCCCTGCTGTTCCCTGTGTTTGCACAGGACTGGGTGAAACTGTCTAAATAGAGATGCCTCAATCTAGATTTGTCTGATGAAACCCATTTGGGGCCCTCTGAAAGTCGTGAATTTTGCAAAGTTGACCCAGAGCTGCTGTAATCAGTGCAAACTTTCTGTCCATTATCTTTGCTGCTTATGAAACTAAGTTTTAAGGTCCCCACTTTGCAGCGTAGGACACAATCTTCTGTTCCCAATATTTATTGTAAAAACGTCCTCTCTGTATGCTCTCCCAGCTATCACGTGAAGGAGCTGACTGGATGCATTTTCACACCTCCTTCTACAAAGATTGTTCCCAAGATGGATTAATATCCTTTCCAAAAAGCAGATCAAATTCATCCTGTTGGAATATGTGTAGCCATAGGTGGCTCCAAAGCTTTTTTAGAGACCTCTTTTAGAGCTTTTAACATTTTATGCTAAAGTATAGAGAAGTCTGTTCTGTTTGATACATATACAAATGATCTGTGTTTTCAGAAGCCTTTCTTGTGCTTCAAAAACTGTCATTTCTTTTGTGTGTCTCTATTTAGCAAGTTTCCTGTTGGTGGTCAGAGCAGTTAAAACAGGCTTTTTTAAATATGTTTTTTCTGTTGTTCTTTAAAGATTGTGACCGTTGTGACAATGATAGGTGAGCAGTTTTATTTGGTCCCTTGACCGTGGAGATGAACAGATGGATTCACTCACATCCATGCTCATATGGAATAGACATCCCATTATTTATTCTTGGTTTCCTGCAGCAGATTGTGCAATGTAAAGTCATTGTAAAAGTCATCTTTTAGTGCCTGGCCTCAGTTTTAGGGTCATCCTCAGCCTCTGGAAACCCAAACACGACGAGTGTTTTGACATGTCAAGCTCTACAGCTCTCTAGGAGCCTGGAAATAATCTGTGACTGAATAAAGAATCTGTGCAAGGTTGGAATGTAACTTAGGATAAAGCAGAAGTGATTCAACCTGTGTAGTAAAAGGGAAAAAAAAGTTGCAGTTTTCCAGCCAAGGAAACTTTGTGCTGACTGTTTTGTTTTATTCTGCTCTTCCATCATAGCCTGTGTGAGATGCTGGCAGCAGGGCTGCACTTTGGGCATTCCATAGGATGCTGCTGCTGGGGTTTGTCTGGAGGGAGGGACGGGGGTGGCTGCCTTTGCTGTCGGGGTGTTTGGGAACACCCTGGGAGTGCTCTGGGAGCTGCTTTGCTCTCTGCTGCCCTGTTCAGTGTGCAGAGAACATTTTAGCTGTCTGCCTAAAAAATCAGGAAGGGCAGAGGACATTCCTGGGCTGCTGGGCCCTTCCCAGCCAGGCATGCAGGGCTGCTGTGCAGGAAGAGCCATGTGGTTCACAGCATGTGCAGACCCTCTGTGTCCCCTCTGCCCTCCTCCTCCTCTGATCCCACTTTTTGTTCTGCTCTCTCTCATTCCTCCATGTGCACGGACATTTGTATGGCAGTTTCTGCTTTTCTGTTAAGCCTGAAAGTGTGGATATGGGTTCTCGTAGGAGAGTTCAGTGCTTCATTTGTCCTAATCCCCGTAGTGTTGAATGCCAGGTGTTGAGATCCCTGAGTGTGAAAAAGTGCAAACTTGTGATTCAAGAGTTCACTGCCTGCTGTTAAACTCAGGGGATGCTTTCCATTAATAACAGGGCTTTGTGACTTTCAGATCTTCCCCAAAATTTTAGCAGCACAGACTCAAAGTTTCCATGGTGGGTGCTAAATACTGACAGGCACAGTGGAGGGCTCCAGAAGAATCCTCTGCAGAGCAAGGTTTAAACAGGGAGTAATAAATAAGATTTAGGCCATGCGTTGAGCAGGGATGAGAAAACAAAATATAGAGTGGCTGTTCATTAAGTAAACACTGCCTGCTGCACTGGGGCAGGGAAAATGTGGTGAAGTATCACAACTGTAAAGTATATCTGTATGATTTATGTGTGTATAGATGCAATGGACAGGTATTCAAGTTACAGGGTGATGTTGGTAGCACTTCCTAATGTCTCAGCTTTGTTCCAACCTCTCTGGTGAGCTGTGTGTGTGATATTTATGTGTGTGCTGCTTCATCCTCTGGTCAATTGTAATGAAATTAACTGTGTCATCAAGTCTTGCAAATGCTTTTCAGTTAATACCAGTGTTTCTGAATACCTTCGAAATTAGAGAGAAATAGCCAACTTGCTGGGTTCCAATGTAAGCCTTTTATGTGACAGTTCTAGCAAGAAATGTATGCAAAGCCATTAGAGTGAATGGCATGATTGCAAACTGATCATTGCATGAGAGAGGACAGAATTGGTATTTAGCATAATATTGCTTCCCTTCATGTTTTGAAAACCTTAGTTCTGGGGAATACAGTAGAACTTTAATTTAAGCCTAATTGTTGGAATTTAGTGTTGTGCTGAAACGTCAATTTTCATTTCACAGCAGAGCTGAAGCTTTACAAACACCGTGGGATTTCTTGCCAACTTCAGTGGAGAAACTGCTGCAACCTGCACAAACCAGCTGAGATGTGAGCACCTCTGTTTAGCCTAACACAGAGATCATGCTCAGAGGCCTAGGGGTGTTACTGCTCGGGGTGATCCTGCAAAGATCAATGTTTGGGATACCTTTTGGTAGAACAGCAAAGGCCACACACCTCACTGGAGGCAACTGAAGGCACCCAAGCTTCCCTGAAGAAAACATTCCTCAGGTGGATCTGGGATGTGGAGGACACTCAAGGAAATTTTAGTGTTTTCAGATGTGTTTAAAATTATCATAATTGCCGTTGTCGAGAGCTGCTGTGTAGTAATAATAACAAAACTTTCCATGGGAAAGATGGGGTTCACATCCAGAGCTTATACTGCCAGAGTTCTATCACTCTTGTGTCATAAATTTAATGCAGTTAACAAAAATGGCCTCAGACTTGATGCCTAAAGAGGCCAACCTAGAAACAGAGACTGGACAGGGGTAAGGGAATAAAGGTGGATATTTATTTGAAAGGCCTTCAGAGGCATACCCTGGGCAGGCCAAAGGCTGCACCCAAGATGGACCCCGAGTCACGAGTTCTTCACACTTTTATAGCTTTGGGCCATTTGCATCTCAACCCAATTTCACCAATTAAACTTTAGCTAATGATGGAATTTCCCCTCAGCTTGCCCCCCTTCTCAAGATGCTGGGTTACACATTTTGGGCCTAGGCCGGGCTGGGTGTCCTTGGAGAGCAGCCTGGAGAGGCTTTGTTCTGTCTGTCTCAGCATGAGAGAGCAGCAGCTCCCAGGCTGCAGGACACTGCAGAGTTACACACTGGGAATGCAGAATCTGAAAAATATAAAAGTTAAAACGTAAGGCATCAGATTCCACAGGCAGCTGCCTCGTGGCCCTTGGAGCAAAGCACGTGGTGCAAACTCCAGCTCAGTCTCTGATGTCACTGAACTGCTGCCAGCACAAGGCACTGCCCCACAGCCAGCTCTGGTGCTTTCCTTATTCTCTTAGGGGGCTTTGGTTCCTTGAAGTGTAAGGTGTGCTCTGTAAAACCCCATAGTGGAGATGAGGTGTGACCATGAACCCTACTGGTACAGACATGGAGCAATGTGGGAAAGAGCAGGTGCAGCCTAAAAGCTGAACCCTCCAAACCTGTGCAGGAGGATTGTGAGTGAATCCATGGAAATAGTGAGGGATGAGGTTTTCTTCCCCAAAAATGCATCCTGTACCTCATGCAGCAATCCAGCCCTGCATGAACTCTCCTCAGCCCCCACAGCAGCTCATTTGGTGCTGTTCTGCCTCCCTGCTCCCCGCTGGTTCCAGGGGCTGACTGAGCTAGCTGGATTTTCTCCATTCCTCCCTCCAACACCGTTCCAGACTCTTCCTTTGGGAATCACCTCTTGGTAGCAGGAGCTTGCCCTCGTTCCTCTTTGTCTCTCCATTCTTGTGCATCCTTTCTTCTCTCCTAACTTCGCCATCTCCAGGTGCTGCTTCCTGTTGGCGTTGTAAATCTCTTCCATCTGCAAAATTCCCAGCTGGCACAGGCAGATTGTCACGTCCCAGCACAGCCCAGTCCTCTCTGCTGCCTCTGTCCTGAGTCCTGGTTTGAAGAGGAGGAGTAGCTGTGGATGCTGAAGGCTTGGTTGCTGAGAGATTTTCCAGCTTTCTGCCAGCATCCATGTGAAAGTCCTTGCTTTCACACTGGTGCAGGCCAAAAAGCAGTTAGAGGTTTTTGTAAACCAATCCTTTATCTTGCGGGTGCAAGTTGTTGTGCACTATTGTTGTGGTACTGACTGGAGAAATATTTTGAAATGGGTGTTGTAGGGTTTAGCCAATCATTCTAAGAGGTGGATGGTCGGGGACCAATAATTTTATGCCATTCAAGCGAACTAAGATATATAAACCAGTCTGTAAATTAATAAATAATTCCATTCCTTCCTGGATCGGGCTTATGTAGTTTCTTGCCCTCCCTGGTACAGCAGTGCCAAGCAGCCCCTGGCTAGAACGGGTCCTGCACTTCAGGCAGCACCAGGCTTTAGGAGCAGGGCTGTTCCTTGCCCTTCCATGCTCCTGCTGTGCTGTCTGACATGAGAGCTGACTCTGACACCAGAGAGGTGCAGAAGCCAGGGCAGAGGGTGGTGAAAACATGCTGAGCTGTGTGAAGTGTGGGAGAGGCACAAGGACAGCGTGGCATTGGGCAAGGCAGAGGATCACTGAGGTCAGGAGCAGAGAGGCTGTTGGATATCGGTGTGAGCTGGAGAGGCTCTTTGTCATTCCAAAAACAAACAAACAAGGAGGTTCGGGGAAAAAATTAACTGTACAGAGGCTGTTGAGCAGAAGAGAGTATGACTGTCATGCTTTTGGCAGGCAGGAGGAAAGAGAGTAAGAAGAGAGAGTAAGATTTGAAGGTGAGAATGAAAATGGCAAAAAATAAGGGGAGCCAGGATAGTGTGTGTTGGAGAAAACAGGGTTAAAGAAACATAGAGAAAGCAGGAAACAGTCCAGAAATTCATAGTTGACATTGCCCCATTTTTTCAATGTATAATTGGAACCTTTTTCAGAGCGAGGGAGGAGAAATGGAGTGGGAAAATGCTGTGGATCATGACACCTCTTATTCTGATTTTAATTATCCTACAGAGGGGCAAGTAATCTCTGCACAGATGGGCCTCTTTCCTCACTCTCTAAAGTGCCTTAACCCTAACCTGGCTGATGGGGCTGGTAATTATAAGTTTTACAGGTTGAAATGTGGCTGGAGATTACCAGCACATTTAGATGTGGAAGGATGTAGATATTTTAATAAGCCAATTTTTGTATTCCATTTTCTTTGTTCTGAGCCTGAAGTCTCCGTGTGGCTTACAGTGGGGATGAAAATCATGGTGAAGATCTTGCTGAAGCTCTGGATAGCCAATTTAAAACAGGATCAGTGTGAGTACGGGGCCATCATCTTCCTGATTGCAACAAGTGGGATTCAACCTTATAATGTAAGACTGTTCCATCTTACATTTATGGAAACAGGAGTTAAAAATGCAGTCTGGTATAAGGCAGAACAATAAAACTAACGGGAGTGTTAGAATGAACACAATGATTTGAAAAATCACAGAAGACTTGAAAAATCTGCTGTTCAAGAGCCTTTCTTTCTTAGAGAAAATATTCTCCTGGCCCTGCAGGGTTTCAGCAATGTTCAAAGATTAGGAAAATTTACTAAAATATTGTTTGGATTATAATATTATTATGTTAGTGACTAGCTTGCACTGGTTCTCTTTGGGAAGAGGTTTGGTTCTGCAATAGGGAGTGACCGTGCCAGGAGTTATTGTGCTGTTGTTTAGCTAAATACTCAGAGCAGCACAAAACTGACTTTGAAGGCCTCTTATTTTAGTCCTGATGAAAATTCCTTTTTTTTTTTTTTTTTTTTTTTTTTTTTTTTTTCTTTTCTTTTTGTTTTTTTTTCCAGTACTCTTAAGGTTTTGTTTTTACAGAATTATACCCTCTGCTCCTCTGAGTGTTCCCACACAAAGGCCTCCCCTCACGGTTGCTTTTAGCTGGGTTTCAGCTGAACAAAGCAGTCAGCTCTTGCTAATTCTAAACCCAAGGGGCTCCTCTTTCTGTACATGTCTTAATTACATGGGTTATTAAATAGGGGGCAGAAATGCAGCAAATTGTATGAGAGGGTTGTACACAGTGAAATAAAACCCTGCTCCAACCTGACCCACATCCACATCACACACCCAGGCTGCTGAAGGTGAGGAGGAACAAACACACGCTACTCAAGGGTTTGGTGCCTGCTTATTAAAATCTCTGTCAGATTTCTTAGCAGACTCTCTGGCACAGGAATTCCAGGACAGCTGCACGCCTGGAGACTGCAGGCTTGCTATATGGAGGCTTGTAGTTCACACAGGCTCTACAGATCCTGGAGAATATGTCCCTAATAAACACACACAAACCCCACCTTCTCCCCAAAGCACAGTCCTGCCCCTTACTCAGTATTTCAAAAATTCCTTTCCTATTTTCTCAGCACAGGAAAAACCCACAAAAGGAACCACCAGTGGCCCTATTTGTATATTCTGTTTTAAAGCTTGATTCATTTTTTTCTGCTGGGTTTTATTCTGAGTGTTTTGGGAGGTCTGATGAGCACTCGGTCTGTTCTGTTGTGGAATTTTCTGCCATCTCCCCACGCTTGGAAAAATACAGAATTCAAGAGCAGCAGAGTTTTTGCTGAAACAGATTTCTCTCTGCCTGTCCCCAAACACACATTCTCTTAAGCACACGAGCAGGTGGCATCAGAATTTCCTGCCAGTGTCCCCTCCTGGATTGTGGATTTGTGGATATCCACAGTGCTCATGTTTACTAAAGGTGCTGCAGCGAGGAAAGGAGGGAGCTGCTCTGTTCTTGATGAAGAAAGGAAACAATAGACATTTATGACCCAAATGGCAACGAGAGGAAGGACTGGGAGAGATTGCCCTGGGCTTGGGGAACATCCAGCACCAGTGGTTTTCAGGGAGAATTGGCAAATCTTTGCCATGGACTATGTGGGTTTGGTTTTGGTCCTGCCCTGGGCAGGAGAATTGTGTAGCTGACTTATTGAGCCCCTTCCAGCCCTGCTTGTTAGGATTTTATGCTGCAAAGAAGCTGTGTCCAGAGTTTCCCCAAGTATGGGATCTCTACCACTTGGGCTTGCAGGACTGAAAGGGCAGCAAAGTTTTAGTCTTAAAAATTCTAACGAGAAATTTCTGTTCTACAGAAATTTGTTACTGTGCTTTATTAACATATTTAGTTTTAAATGTGTGTGTAAAACCAGTGTGGGTGAGCAAGTAAGGCTGTAAGGCTTAATTATCCAACAGGTCTGGTGTTTGGCTGCTGTGTTTGAAGCAAAAGAATGCCTTATTCATAAACTCTGGTCCTGGTTCTTGATCACTGATTCTCTCTGCTCTCTCCCCAGACCCAGGAAATTAATGACTCTGTTTTACAGGGCTCTTTTCGGTACGCAGTTCACAGTTATCTAAACTGTTGTTGCCCTGTCCTTCTTCCCCTTTAACTTTTTGACTCCCCTGACTCTGTGTGGGTTTTGTGTCATCCCAGAGGCCGCAGGCAGCCCTGCAAGGTCAGCTCAGTGTTTTTCTTGCCTGCAGTTCTGTGCGGTGTGGCTTAATGGATGTGATAACAATCTGCAAAAATCTCGAGGCTGTAAACACTGAAGAGGAGCGGGAATGGTTCCAAGGATGTGTGGGAAGAAGTTGACCAAAGGAACATGTATAGTGTGTACTGTGATAAGTATCTTCACAGCTGGAGCTCTGAGAATGGAATATGCTTTCAAAAGATTTTTCAGACCACTTTAAATAAATGATGGAAAGTGTTCTGCAGCGTCAGCTCTTGATGGTGCTGCGGCTCTCTCAGCACACTATCAGAGCACATATGCTCATTCTTTCCCCCAGAAAACCAGTTAAAGGGCATGAGAAACCTCCACTGCAGCTGCTACATAGCACAGGGAAAAAAATCCTTGGAGTTTTGCTGCTGATTTGAAAATTCAAAGCTGGCTTGTGATCTTCATGATAGCTGAATGTCTCCACAAAATTGAGCCATTCTGCTCGCCCCGTTTGAGGTGTCTGTGGGTCTCAGGCAGCAAATTTTGCTCCCTTCCTTGCGGGATCCATTATTATTTCTACTTCCCAGTATTCCAAACACAGAAGGTTTTAATGAATTCCATGTAGTTTTCTGCTCCTTGCCAGCGCTGTTTGCTAATGCAATGTGAAAATGCTAATGGCAGTAATAAATTTGGTACGTTTACTATCTTCTGGCACAAAACCTCGCTGGGGTAGGTGATAAGGATGCCTTTCTTCTGTGCATCTTTATAGGGTTGTGTTGCCGGTGGAGCTCTGAGAAGCTGGGCAGATATGGAGCACACCAAGGCATGCAAGAAACAGCCCCTTCTGGAATTCCAGGATTAAAGTCTCTGAGCCCTCATGGATCTGTGAACCAGCAGAAGATCTCTTTGCCCTGCCTTCCTTCCATTTGAAGCTTCCACTGCCACAATTCCCTTGATGTAGGCTCCTTCTTTCAGGCTCTGAGCAGGGCAGGCCATCCCCATGGGCTGTTTCCTATCAGGTTGTCTGAAGAAACACTGATTTTCCTTGTCCTGCAAGGATTTACTCCAGGTGGGCCCATGGGAAATGATCTTTGTGCTTTTTTACTCCATTCCTGTCCAGAACCTGGGTGCAAATGTATCACTGATGTTCCAGCAGAGAACCTGAGATTTTCAGCTTTTCCCTCCTCACTTTAAAACACCGCTATTGGCTTTCTGTCGCTTGACTTCAGGCCTGATTAATACTATGTAAAACTGAAGACTTCACAGCTATTCTTCAAAAGGATTTAAAGTCCCCTGATTTCCCATAGTGAAGTAAGCAATTGCATTATTTCAATGTGAAGGAGAGAAAATTGAGATCAATATCCCCTCGTAAATACAACGCTGCAATTCGTAACAACAACAATGATTTAATTTTTTTGAAGGCCAGGAGACCAAATATGTGGCAGTTCCTGTGTTCTCCCACAGCCATATATTTCTGTGTTAAACTTCTCCAGCTGATTGACATACAGGGCTCAAGGAATGTGTCTTCAGGATATGTTCTGAAGAAAATAAATAGTTTTGTCTTACAAAATTTGGGTGAAACTCTGGCAGTTCCCACAAGTTTTGCCTTTTCCACTCTCAGTGGTGATTCAGGATTCAATTCACCCCCAGACTACAAAGAGTGAAGGGGACTAGACACTCAATCAGGCTGGAAATTCCTAATCCACGTCTTGACTGGCCTGCAGGTCAGGATTTAAATGGCTGAAAGGTAAAGGTGAGTGAAGAGTGCTTTGAATTAAGGTTTTTTCTTGCAGAGAACTGGGAGTTTCTCGTGGTGTGATGTTCTGCCACGATGCTTCACCTCAGAGGCAGGAGCAGCCTGCAGGCAGCAGGACAGAAAAATGGCAGAAAAATTGGTTCTTCTTTAGAAATTATAAAGTTGGGGTGCTTTTGGTTAAATCATGTGAGAGGAACTGAAACACAGCAGAAGTGCTCCTGCAGCTGAAGAACAAGGCTTTTATGTGTGAGGACGTTGCTCCAAAGAGAATCTTCAAGTCTGAACTCTAAATCCTAGGAGGGAGGCTGACTATTAATATTGATAGGGCATGACGAGCTCTCCTAGGGATTGTGGGGAGTGTAAGACACAGAGTAAATGCATTCCGAGTGGGAACAGAAGCAGAGTAGGTGCACTGATTGTCTCCTCAGATTAAATGTATGGATTGCCATGTATTGACCACGGTAACTCTCTGATTTGCTATTATTCCTGCTGATCTTAGAAGGGATTGTGTAAATACACGGATGCAGCTTCCCAAGGCAGAGTGGATACCCAGATCCCTCTCTGGGTGACAAATATTCCTGTCATCCGGAAGGACTGTGGTTCCCAGGGTTCCTTGTGGTGCTGAGAAACCACTGAGAACTTCTTTCATTTGAGACGGATCGGTTTGGTTTGTGTTTCCAGAGCCAGATGGGGAGGGCAATAAGCCCTTTTGGGGGAGGAGGGATTGAGCTGCTGAAGTGTTGGGTGGGAGTTGGAATTAATTTCAGATGAGGAGATGTTTGCATGCTAAAGGCTGTGCTAACTCTAACTATTGGACTAGATTTACTTGGAGAAAAGCTGTGCTAAGGGAGTGAAAAAAAGGTTACACGCCTCTCCCAGGGAGTCTGGGGAACAGGAACAGTGGGATTTATGTATCTGCCCTGTGGCTGAGATTAGATAGCCAGCAACTGTAGCCTGGGGGGAAATGTGCCATCATTTGCATGCAGCAAGGTAATTACAAGTTCCTGCATTAAATCTTCCCCTCTGCATGTGGATCTATGGCTTCGTTAGGACAAGTCCAATTACCTGCTGCTCTCTACATGGAAACGTGCTCGGAGTTCACTCCATGCAAAATAAGGCTGCCGGTGTGCTTGGTGGGGCTGGTTTGATGTGGATACACTGCACCAGCTGGAGGACTGGGATGTGTTTCCATTTGCTTCCATGTATAATTCAGGATGTTCATAAAGAGCCGAGCATCCCGGATATCTGAAGGATACTTTGGGGCCATCCTGGGAGTTCCATTGATTGGTTATCAGGGGAACGGTGCACAAAGTTTCACTCCAGCAAGCGAAATCATTTCACACTCCCAGGCAGGAGAATATTCAGGCTGTTTCTGTAGCAGAGCAGGAGCAACAGATGCAGGTAATGGGACCATGGATTTTTTACTGGAATCTTAGGCCTTTAATGCAACTTTGAATATTAATGGTGAGGTGTCATCAGTTCTGCACAGGGGTTCTTCTCTCTGCAGTCTGAGAGCTGCACTTCTTTCCTGTCTGTTCCTTCTTCTCTGACCTGCTTCTCCTTCCAGTGGAGGAAGCTTTCAAACTAAACCATTTTTGCTTATTCTTTCACAAGATCTTTGTTTAGACAAGGTAAAAACAAGCCTAATTTTCTGCCTGAAAACTCTTTTAGAGTTCAGTTTTGCCCACACTGTTTCTTCAGTGGGCCTGGGGCATGTCCTTGTAGCCCATGCTCCCCTGAGAAGGCACTAATTCATTTTTCATGTGCCTCCAGTTATGTAATCCCCAGAGGGAAAAGGAGTCTCTTGTCACCCTGCTGTCCAGAGAGGGTTGCAGGGAAGTGACTGACCACATTTCAGTCACTCATTTCAGCTCCTTTTCAACTCCCATATCTGAGAGATGAAGACTTTGCATTAAACGGCAGGATTTTGCTTTCTCTCCATTTCTTCTTCAGTCTCTCCTTGCTGATAAATAATAGATACAGGAGAATGAATAAAGCACTAAACTTGTGCTGTGGGACTGAGGTTTCCATCTAATTGGTGGTCCAGCCCAGTGTGAAATCTATTTGGTGGTTTCAGCTTGGTACTTTTGGAACAGTAATCCTCCTGTGAAGATATTAACTGTAAAGAAATTTAGCATGGCAAAGCAATCCCAGTGTCTGCTTGAGAAAGGCCAAAATGAAGTTAATATAGAAGCAGGATTGCCTCCACTCCCACAGAAAGGGTCTCCAGGGCAGCCTTTACTGGGCTGCTGCAGGGCAGCCAGTGCTGTGCCTGCTCACACTCCTGGAGGGTTCTGTTTGATGGACAATGTCTGGTTTTAGTGCTTGGGCTTTTGAGTGACATCACAGAGCCACAGAATGGTGTGGGCTGGAAGGGACCTCAGAGCTCATCCCATCCCACCCCCTGCCATGGGCAGGGACACCTTCCACTGTCCCAGGCTGCTCCAAGCCCCAATGTCCAACCTGGCCTTGGGCACT
The DNA here is from genome assembly GCA_013397055.1 of Pachycephala philippinensis. NCBI lineage: Eukaryota > Metazoa > Chordata > Aves > Passeriformes > Pachycephala > Pachycephala philippinensis. The sequence goes on along the minus strand of VWZT01010572.1, from coordinate 308,701 downwards.
GCCAGGGATCCAGGGGCAGCCACAGCTTCTCTGGGCACCCTGTGCCAGGGCCTCCCCACCCTCCCAGGGAACAATTCCTCCCCAAGATCCCATCCAGCCCTGCCCTCTAGCACTGGGAAGCCATTCCCTGGCTCCTGGCCCTCCAGCCCTTGGCAATTGTCTCTCTCCATCTTTCCTGCAGCTCCTTCAGGCCCTGCAAGGCCACACTGAGCTCAGCCCAAAGCTTCTCCTCTCCAGGCTGAACAATGGCAGCTCTGGCAGCCTTTCCTCCCAGCAGAGCTGCTCCATCCCTCTGATCATGCTGCTGCCTCCTCTGGGCTCTGTGCAGCAGCTCCAGCTCCTTCCTGTGCTGGGCCCAGGGCTGGGGCAGCTCTGCAGGTGGCTCTCAGCTGAGAGAGGGGCAGAGGGGCAGAATCCCCCTCCCCTGCTGCCCACGCTGGGGCTCAGCCCAGGGCAGGGTTTGGGGTCCCAGCTCACGGCCGGGGCAGGGCCAGCTCTGCCCCACAGCTCCCCAGGGCCTGTCCCAGGGCTGCTCCCTCTGCTCTGCCCCAGCCTGGGCTGATCCCGGGGGTTGCCCTGACCCAAGTGAACTTTGCTTTGTGATATTACACTTATTTCTATGTATATATTCATAAGTGTAATTATGTATGCATATATATATGCATAAATATATATGCGTGTATATGTGTGTGTATATACATATACATATGCATATATATATATATATATGTATGTATGTAAAAGTAAAATTCTCCTCCCACCATTGCCTCATATGGGGGAAAACACCACCTGGCTGTGACTCGGAAAGTAAATGTCTAATGTCACTTACATCACTGCAAGAGCTGCCTTTTAATAATAAAAAAGAAATTTAAACCTGATATTAATGTGCTGTTTGCAAATCTTCAGAGCCAGAAAGTCCACTGGGTTTGATTTTTTAGCCTAATATATAATTTGTACCTTGAAAATGGAATAGAATTAGGAATGAGTAGCTCAGAGTTGGATGTTTCAGCCCATATTCTGTGCCTTTTAGATTCCTATGGAAAGCACGGCTCTGTACAATCACTTGTCTTCCTTCAAATGAGTAATGATAATTTTATGAGAATTGTTTTTGCATGCCAGAGTGACCTCAGAGTCCTGGCCGAGCTTCATTGCCAGAAAAGTGCTGAAAGAGGGAATGTTCAAGCACCTGTACGTAAGTGCAGAGTCAGTTCAGTGGTTTCTCATGTATTGAAAAGTGAAGGTGTCAGAACCTTCTGAGCATAATAATTGCTGCTGTGGTCTGAAATCACCCCTGGATTTTGTAGTTTGGGCTTGGTCATTGGGGTACTGAGTACCAAGGTGTTCATGGCAGGGCTGATCCCTAAAATTAGCCCCTTGTGTCTAAAAATTCTTTTAGTTTTCCTTCTCCTGTCTAGAATACTGGGCCAGATTTCCCAAAGAAGCTGCATCCCTGGAAGTATTGAAGGCCATGGTGGATGAGCTTTAAGGTGTCTTCCAACCCAAACTATTCTGGGATTCTGCGATAACCCCAAGAGCACTGTTGGTGGAATCTGGCAGTAAAAAAGCTCTTTTTGCACCGGGAGCATTAGGAGTGTTTTGAGTCCCTTCCTCCAGGCTTCCACTGGCCAAGCTTGGGACAGGGAATTCCTGAGGTTCATCCACTTGTTCAGGCACCTGAAGGTGTTTGCATGAAGCCAGTTAAAGTTAGTGGCAGGTGAAATAGAAAGTTTTGCAATCGTGCTCCTGTGTGTAGATAACAAACTGCACAATGGGTTACAGAATATATTAGACTGAGGAATTAATGGTTACACTTCAGTCTTTGCTGTGTCTTTACGAAGACTAATAACAAAAGTGAACCTTCCACCATTCCCTGTAAAATTCTGTTGTGTTGCAGAATAAATAAATAAAAAAACCCCAACAACAAAGTGTGCCGAGCTCAATGGAAACTTTCTGTTGGCTTCAGAGAGGGTTGAAGCAGCTGCTAAATGAAATCTTATCATGAACCCACAGTGTTTATTCTTTCTTCTCGTGGTGAGAAGATGGGAAAGGCAAGATGAGAGCAAAAGTTCTGTGTTGCTGCTTGTGGAGGAGCCAAGCCAAGTGAGGAGCTTGTAGGAGAAAGGAAGCAGCAGCAGGGCCTGATGGAAGAGCTTCAAAACAAGAGAGAGCACCAGGGAGGGTTTGCATCTTCCAGCAGTATCTCCAGACAGAGAATTCCTGCAAGAGGCAGTGCTGGCAGGGAGAGGGCAGGTCCTGCAGAGCCTGATGGAGCAGGGCAGCTCAGAGCAGTGGCTCTGCCTAAGCACAGCTTCTCTGGGGTTTCAAAGGCAATCTGCTCTAAAAGCTGCTGCTGTGGCTGGGAAGCCCTGTTTATCCTGGAGAAATCCCTTCCATAACAAAGTGGAGCATTAACAAATAGCAACTAAAATTCCTGATCAAAATGTTGGCTGTGGCAAATAAGAATTCGTCTTCTTGGGAAGCTTCTGTTCCCATGTCCAGGACACATTTCTGCAGACTCCTGCTCATCACTGGCTCCTCTCCTGAAGGAGATAAATACTATTGACCTTTGGAAATGTGTGGCTCAATAGTTTATCTTGGCTTCAGAACTTGCCAAAGCTCATGACTATGTCTGGGAGGATTGTTTCAGATATATCCATGTCAATAAGAACTTATGTGTGCTAAAATAACCAATTTAAGAGTGCAGGACTCAGTCATCTTGTTGACAAGCTGCCTTCACGCTAGATACGTTTTCTATTATTGATGACATTTCCAGCAGATCCCAGAACAATGCTAGGTGAGTTCTAAAATTAATATCCCTTTCCATGGTTCATTAGTTTGTCTCGGTCTGGATAATAAATGGAGCTACAAAACCCAAAAAAGCCAACAAACCCCTGCATTTCCTCCCAGATCCAATCCCAAAATTGCAAGTGGGTTGTTTTTTTTTTTTCTGTAGATAATTTGAACTTTGACTGAGGAATCTTTATGGAAGTTCTAAAAACAGCATGCTCATTTTTCTTTTCACTTTCATAAGCCTACCGAGTCCCAATCAGGGTGATAATTAAAATGTTGAAATGCAATGAAATAATGTCTGTGAAGTGTTTCTAAGCAGAAGCAGAGCTCTCTTGCAAGATTTAAGCTCAGTTCTGCAGACCCAGAGGATTTAGCTGTTTCTGATAAGCCTAGATAAGCTCCTGGACTTCTGAATGCCTGAACTGCAACTCTGAGCTTGGTGAAGTTCACTTATCACCGGTGAATTTTGTATTTAATTTAATATTGTTTTATCAGCTGTCTTTGTATAACTTTCCTTCCTCCTCTCCCCTTCAGCCCCCCTCAAAATCCTACCTGACATTTTAAACCCAAATCCCACTTAAATATTAGCAACTTCAGTACAGTAATTATAGGTCAATATATTTTTAATTACAATCTACAGGCCCTGGTAGAGATCAACAACCGTATAGAGTAGCAAAGGTGTTTAAATCACTCACAAATTAAATATCTTTAGATTTTTGGACCAAATAGCTTCAACCTGTAAATATTTAGTTGCTAAATAAGTAGTTAATTTGGAATGAATATAGGTTTTACAAATATACTTGTACTCTTACAACAGTAATTTCTCTTACTGTATTAAATACAATTTTTTAATTAGACCAAGGCCTCCGAGTATCAGGAACATTATTGGTTATTTTATAACCTTGACTTTCTAGCAAGATGCCTGAATAGTTCTAATGATTTCCCAAACATAATATCTGTAATGTTCTTACTGTAATTTGGGATAATTCTTTTTAATGATGAAGTCATATTTTTTAAGAGAGTGATATATGCTTGCTAGTCTGTATTGAACTATGCTTGTCACTTTGGATTTCAAAACGTTTAAAGGTAATTATATGTATCTTGAGCTGTAGTGAAAAAACACACAATTACAAGTTTGCTTCAGGGCCGTACAACATTTGTGTTTTCTTTTTAAACTCTTCACGCTCCCAGATTTGTAATTGTCCAGCACCTCCTGTGATTTGCCTGCCTTTGTTACCTGAGTACTCCTTGGTGCTACATGAGCTTGGAAAAACATTCCCAGCTCTGTAGGCAGAGCAAACCCAGACCCCTGGAGTTCAGGGCAGTGCCCCTCATGTCAGTGATTTTAGAACATCTGATTCCGTACCAGCACTGACATTTCATTATTAATATTTGATTCCGTAATTACTTGATATTTAACCTTCTTATACCATTGGAGAGAGGTTGAAAAAGTATAATTTTTTGTGGGGCAAAACTGGGAAATTCCAGTCAGTTTGATGTTAAGTTGCTGCTTTTTCAGTTGTGAAATAATGTGGTTTAATTATTCTGTCATTTAAAGTGTCCTTTCACTTTGGTCCAATGTCATTTCCATTCCCTACTGAATTCCTGGGGTACTTTTAATGTTCTGCTCCACACACTTAAGGAAAGTCATACCAGGAAATAAGAATCTGTGTGTTTCTAACCAGCAAGGTGCATGTGTAATTTGCATTCTTAATTCAATTTAAACAGGAGCATGAGGGTTTTTTAAGCAAACATAAAAACCTGGCCAGAGCAGATGCTGAAGAAAATGCAGAAGCTTATATAACATTTCAAATTGAAGATTTAGAGTAGAGAAATGTGCCTGGTGTGGCCAGGACTGGAGGGGTGAGGTGGTGCCAGGAGCTCCTGTGCCCTGCAGTGGGCACAGCGATGGAGCCCAGCCCTGTGCCCGTGGTATTCCATCTCCCTAAAAAAATATAAATTGGTCACTGTGTTCTGGTGCTCGTGGAGGATTTTTACAGGACTTGATAACTGAGGGCAGCTCTGATAAATACTGCAAGACAAAGATTTATGCTCTGAAATGTGGCAAAGGGAAATCTCTGCTCTGATTTTCATCTTCGGTTTGGAAGTGGAGGGGAATGTGCTCTGAGCACAGACAGCTTGGAGAGCTGTATCTTTCCCCCTCAAGCTGTGCATTTAAAGGTCCTTAGGAGATTATATAAAATATGTTGACAGTTTGTGAAACACAGCAATGCTGCAGATTCATCTGCCATGTAGACAAATCTTTATTTCTAACAATTATAAAGTAATTATAGTCAGGCAAGCTTAAAAAGCTGTGGAGTTCTCACTTATTGTGCCTGTTCAGCTGAAATTATTAATTGGAAACTGAAGTTTCTAGAACTCCCAGCTCGGAGGACTTGAGGTAGCCCTTCAGATTCCTTGGTGAGCTAGGTTGGGCTAAATTCAGAGTGAAAATATGTTGCAACCATAATGTTATTGATTCTTTATTGCAGGAATTAATCTTTTCCTTTAGCAGTAAATAGCAAACATAGGGGCAGGGAGAATAGGATGTGCTTCCCAATGGAAAATTGAGTAATTAAATTTTGAGCTGTAACTGCTGGATGTGTATTCTTCATATGAGTACCCTGCTTTTATCATGACTTTTTTTCTTCAGCAAAATCCAAGCTGTATTTTAGGTAGGAAAGAGTGAACTCCCTCAGTGTAGTTACAGATTTTTACTCAGCTTATGGCTTGGGGAGGCTGACTCATATTGATATTCAGTTTCCACTAGGAAAAGAATTGGTAAAAAGCAGGATGGAGGCAGGAAACAGAAGACTTTTTCCTGTGTATGGGTGTAAAACCAGAAGAAAAGTGAAAAACAAATATAGGGCAGTAGGATTTTCTGAGAACTGCAGCCTCGGGTTAGATTTTATTCACATTTAGTCTGAAAAAAATGTTTGTCCTCATTTTCAAATTGTTCAGCACTTTCCAAATTCACTCTGAGTGATCTGAGCTCTGTGCTTCTGGAAATCCAGGCACTTATTCTACCTTAAATATGGACAAGAGACCAATTATAGCTCTTTTATTTTAGTCTGGGCCTAAGTGCACTATATACCATCATAGCATATTCAGTGAATCTCTAGCTCGTGGAATATATTTTTCTATCCCTTAAGACATTTATAAAACCAATATAAAACCCTCAGCCTGGTGAAATGGTTTGAATTACCCAGAGGCAGAGTTTGCTGAGGCAGTCAGGTTTGGTGAGCCTGAAATATCCTTTGGAAGGTGAGCACAGTGTCCAAAAATGTCAAATTTTGGCACTGGCAATGTCCTTCCCCTCGGGGAGGGATCGCTGGGGTCACAAATGGCCTGGTCAGCAGAGGGTGGAACAGTTTGCATCCCGAATTTTAGTGGGGTTGAGGGAGTCTGTCATTTCCTGGACTGGGCACAGACTGGGCAAGTCTGGTGGAACTGGGGCTGTAAATGGGCTCTGGGTGTTCAGTGGGTACCAAATGTGATCTAAAACGTGTTTGGGGCAAGAGGGGTGTTGGCACATTTTGAAGAACTGCAGCTGGGGAGATTTTCTTTGTTCTAATTCACAGATTAAGGACATCTTTGCCTTTCTGACAGTGCTGGCACTAAGGCTCTTTACCAGGGATGTGACACAAATGGTGATGACTGACAGCTGGATTTTCCTGCCCATCTGAACGAGGCCTCATTGCCCAGGCCTGCTCCAAGCAATCCCTGTGTCACTGATGCTCCTTGTGCCTGGGAAACAGGTGGTGTCTTTTGGGAAATGTCCAAATTATTCACTTTCTAAAATTTTATTCTGTTTTCTGTTAGAAATGTGGGGGTTCAAGATTGATTTTTGATGAAAACTTGGGTCAGGCTCTGCTGGAGCCAGTTTTAGCTTCTGCTCTGTGCTGCTCCATTTCCATGGCCTGAGGTTTGCCTCTCTATCAGCTGGGCAAGAGAGAATCCCGTGACACATCTGGCTAAAGAAATCTGAGGGAGATTACTTACAAATGCCTGGAGTGCCAGGGCAAGGGGGAATGGGTTCACGCTGACAGAAAGTAGGTTTAGATGGGATATTAGGAGAAATTGTTCCCTGGGAGGGTGGGGAGGCCCTGGCACAGGGTGCCCAGAGAAGCTGTGGCTGCCCCTGGATCCCTGGCAGTGCCCAAGGCCAGGTTGGACATTGGGGCTTGGAGCAGCCTGGGACAGTGGGAGGTGTCCCTGCCCATGGCAGGGGTGGCACTGGGTGGGATTTAAGGTCACTCCCAACCCAAACCATTCTGTGGTTCTGTGATAATGATTCTGTGAAATCTGGAAGTACCACTCTAGAAGTACCCTTGAATACATTTTTTTTTTCTTCATCTTCCTCTATCCCAAGAAACCTACATCTTGCAGTGGAATAAAAGAGTAGTGATCTTCAGCAGGTTGTATTTCAATACAGATTCGTGGTTCCAGTGTGAAGAATTGTATTTATTTGATGAATACAGTGTGACATGGAAGCTTCCTGCTGATAAATTTGTTCTGAGATCAGAATGGACGTGTGAGAGAGAAAGGGATGCAATCTGCAAATCATCTCTTTAATGACTAAGACAAACCCCAGGCTGCCCAGAGGATGGCCATAGGGAAAGTAAAAATGTGAGGTTTTGACAAAACTCTGAACCATGCCAACGCACCACTCATCTGTATCTCTCTGGTATGAAATTTGGGGAGTTTCTGCTTTCAGAAACATGCCAACATTTCACACCCATTCCTGTGGTTTCTCTCTGAAGGAAATAAAGGCATGTTAAGGTATTTAGAAAACCAGAATTCTCTGCAGAAGAAATTTCTGCATTCCTCTCCAGCTCACTTTTAATCCCTAAGTCAAGAACTCTTTAACACAATGCCCTGCCTGCGTGCAATACAAATGAGGGAAGGCTGTGTTTTAAGCTTTTTGTACAGACAAAGCATAATAGCTCTGACTGTGGTGGTAGAACACATCATTTATTTTGCATGTTATGCAGCATGTTAATGTTCACTGGAGCTGGGATTGACTCCTACAGTTTGAGCAAATGCACAACTTTCTGGATCAGAGTCAGTGATTGTTCAACCCACACCTTGGGGAAATTGTTCATGTTCATTGTGTGGGCAAAATATGAGGGGTGCTCCTGGGATGGGTTTTCTTCTCACCTGCCTCAACCAGTGCCGTGAATGAGGGTTTCTGGCTCCCATGGGATAGTGAAAGAGAGTAGGGTTGGACGGGATCTTGGGAAGGAATTGTTCCCTGGGAAGGTGGGGAGGCCCTGGCACAGGGTGCCCAGAGAAGCTGTGGCTGCCCCTGGATCCCTGGCAGTGCCCAAGGCCAGGCTGGACACTGGGGCTTGGAGCAGCCTGGGACAGTGGAAGGTGTCCCTGCCCATGGCAGGGCATAGAATGGGAAAATCTTTAAGGTCTCTCACAACCCAAACCATTCTCTGGTTCTGTGGTTTTCAATAACCCCGTATGTTTGCAGACATTATTTTGAAGTTTGACATAAATCAAATTACAATCTGAGTGAATTTAGCAGCAGAAACTTTGCTGATTTATTTATTATTTTCATTCTAGCTTGGCACCTTTTGTTCCTCTCCACGCTTTCCGTTTTTAGGCCGATGCTCTGTACCACACGTCAGTATGTAGGAGTTCTTTTAAAACCTCCTCATCACGGGAGACTTGGTTATTAATGTGGAGATTGGGAGCTGAATGCAGGGAATTTGTGCCAGGAATGAGGGCAGGGTGTGGATGTCCCACACTGGATGCGTGCAGGGTGGCAACTCACGCCTGGGTTTTCCTCCCAGGTCAGGGAATGTTCTCAAAGCTGCCTTGAGGTGTGATGGATGGGCAGAACGGGGGTTCCACCCTCGGCTGTACAGCCTGCAGAGCTATAAATCAAACTCTGAGCCTAAAAAAAGCCCTAGAGTTTTAGATTTACTATACAGCATCCAAAATATAGTTTGATTATTTGTAAACAGCAATGTAGAAATAGTGAGCAGGTTTCAGAGTTAGCTAAGGTACAGCTGAGATATTTCAAGGATATATCAGCCACAGGTGGAACTGGCTAACATCTACAGCACTGTATTTTATCATTGAAGCAAATGGGCTTGAAGTCAAATTAGTCACTTATTTTGTTGTCATCTCTGCTCATTCATGGGAAAAAACACAGAAATGAAGAAAAGTTGTGCTAAAAGGTAATGTTTATTTAAGTAAATGTGTGCTAGTGTATACTTTAGGCTATGCAAATAGGAACATTGCTGTGTTTGAGCAGAAACATAATCAAGATATTTCCTTCAAATTAATTTATCTCTCTTTAACAGAATGTAATGTGTGAGGTGTTAGAGGCCTCATGTTTCTGCTCCTGGTGGCACCAGACCTTGTTTACCACTTGTGGCTTTGCGTGGCTTTGTTTAACCTGAAATTCACTGACCCTTTGAGAAAACACTGGGTTCTTGTTTTTCCAGCACGGGATGAGCTTAGTGTAATTGTGCTAAACTTTATCTTCAGTTTCAAAATGAGCTGTTCTTGCTGTGGTGTAGGAAAAAAAGGAGCAGGAGCAGGAAATTATCTGGTTTAAGAGAGGCTTTTCATGAGTGCCTTCGGGAGTGCATTAAGCAACACAAGTTACATCTGCCTCGTGTGTTTTCTGTCCCTGGGAGGGGGGTGTGCACGGAGCATTTTGTTTTGGTGGGGTTTGCTTTCTGTCCAAACCATCTCAGTTTCTGTGGGGAGGAGTGTGCTTGGCATTGGAGCACGGGGCTGGAATTCCTGCAGCCTCTCCAGGCCTGGAGGAGCCACTGAAGGGAGCACCTCGGGGCCAACCCAGTGACACCACTTTGAGGAGAGTCCTAACAGGGCAATTCTTGTTCAACATTCTGAAAACTCATTGATTCAAAGCGTTTTGTGGGGACTTCTCTTGGGTTTGATTTGGGGGTTCATTTTTTCTTGGTTGCATCAGCAATCCCTACATCTGTGTGGAAAAACTGTATCCAGAGGGGACACTGAGGTGTGTCAGCAGCTGAATCCCAAAGTGATGGTTTTGAGGGAGGGAGGGAGAGAGAAGGGAGAGAGAAGGAAGGAAAGGAAAGGAAAGGAANCATGTATTGTCCCCAACAAAAAGGAAAGGAGGAAGGAAGGAAGGAAGGAAGGAAGGAAGGAAGGAAGGAAGGAAGGGAGGAAGGAAGGATTTTTAGGAAAAGTCAACAGCAGCTCCCCTCTCAAGGATTTGCAACACAAACGGAACTTTGCAAGCAAAAAATAATTTTTCTTTTCTTGATGAAGAGCACAAGAAATAAACTGTAAGAGTAAAGGCTGATGAGATCAAGTATGGATTGCTGTTATTGCCACTCCTTATTGATTCAGGTGGTGTCCAAAAAGACCAGTTGGAATTAGACCCCTCCTGGTTTAGACCCTATAAAAACCAGAATGAATTTCCCAGCCTGTTCTCAGCTGTGCATCCTTTGTGAGTGCGTTGCAGCAGAGAGGCTGCATTCCAAGCACAGACAAAGCAGGAAATGTGTTTGTGATTCTGCTTTGGAATCTGGGTTTGTTTCTGCTGCTGGGTTCACCTCTGCACAGCACAGAGGCACATCCAGAGCTGCTCTGGCACTTCTCTGTGCTGGGCATTATCTGCTCAACAGCAACAGTAATTACACTAAATTTAGAATGTACAGAGTGGTGAATTTAAGTTTTCAAAACAAACCCGTGCCGGAGTTATGCACACAAGAATGCCTTAAATTGAGTATTGAAAGAAAAAAGAAATGGACTAAATCACTTCTAATTTTCTGGTGGGAAAAGACTGTAAAATATGCTAAAGAATACAAATAGGCAGAAAAATGCCATTGTAAGCTGGGATTCAGACTTGATCTCATTTCTTGTCCAGCTGTAAGACAGGGAAGAACAGAATTTTTATCAGATTTGATACAGTCTTGACTGTGTCACTGTGATGCTCCTGCTGTAATAATGAGACAGTTTCCTCTAGTCATCCAGCAGATGCTGAAAGGTTGTGTATTCTTCCAAAAATAGTCTAAAATATTTAAGTGTAAAGTGAAGAGGAAAGCCCAGTGTGATCCAAAGACATGTCTTAGATGGGACACCACCTTTTCTGGTTGTTTGTAGAGTTTATTGTACTCATTTTTTAAAATTATTATTATAATTTTAAATTTGATTTTCCATAAGGGCTCACAATAGATAAAAGTGTAGAACAGGCAATTTCATCTCAGTATCTTTGTGTCTCAGTGTTTTTGTTCTGTTTACAATTTTGCCACTTTTTCACGCAGCGAATTCAAGCAGTCACTGGAATGGAACAGGAAGTCTGGTTTGCTCCAATGCTGTTTAATACTGGAAAAGCTAAGGAGAATAAGGAAAACTCACACTTTTTATTAAAGATGCTTCAAATGATAACTGAATTGGTGTGAAAGGCCCATCTTCTTGGAGAATCTGTGACCACAGAATTCCTCAGGGGCGGTGTCTCCACACGCAGAGGTCTGTGTGCATTTTTCTAACCTTCCAAAATAACCCCTATAAATCATGTCATTAAGAAACTGTCTCAAACGAATAAAAATAGCTTCCATTCTTAAATCACTGCTGGTTTGGAAATCAGAAGAAATAATGGTCTCGTGTTTCCTGCAGCAGGTAGAGCTGCAAAGCAAACCCTGAACAAATGATGCTCGTGGCTTCTGTTGGCAAAGCTGTGCCAGAGGGTTGGAGCCAGGGAGTGGCAGATCCATCTCCCCTGAAAGGCAATTCCTCGCTGCTCTTTGTGGTGGCAGATATTAAATATTCTTTGTTTTGCCAGTGATACCTTTTGGAAGTCACAGATTGCTTTATCCTAAGTAATTAGGGTAGTTTCAGGTAATAGGGATGTAAATTACGGATCCTTTTATTCTGGTTTTATTTTTGGAGGCAGAGGGGAAGCATAATTTTATTTTACCTTTTTAGAGAATTAAGACTTACCTTGCTTGGGGAGCTGGGGCTGGGAGAAAAACATGCACTATGTCAAAATTTGCAATAACATAATGAGCTCTCATTAACACTGCATTCCACCCAAAAGTTTCCTACTCTTCCTAATAGCTTTTCACAGCAGCACAGTTTCCCCAGTACCATTAGGGACTATGTATAGTACCTAACTTTAAAATGACAGATCCGTTCAAAGACATGATCCTGAGAGTTTTACTTACCCATTAGCTAAAATAAACACACATTTCCTTCTCATTTCCATGGCCAGCAAAGTAAAGACCCACAATTGCATCTTGCTAAAACGTGAAGTTTTTCAACTTTTTTGGAGGGGAAACTTTTTCTAATACACAGATTCCTCAGAATGTGTGTGATATTTAAAGAGAAAATGTTAACTGAATACTTGCAAGAGCTTTCAGCAGGATTTCTAGGAGAAAAAAAGCCAAACCCCCAATAATTTGAAAGGGCATTTAAATAAAGATGGGGGTTATCAATTTTTTTTTTAAGTAGAGTCATTTTAGTTATTTTCTCCCAACCCATCACCAAAACCCCACCAAAGCAGAGGAGTTAAAATTATATTAATCCCCATGAAGGCACGGGGACTGGCTGCACATTTAGATGGCTGTGGTCTGTTTATTCAGGTCTTAGGAAGCACAGAAAATTGAGTTTGCAATGGGGCAGGCAGCGTGTGTGGGTGGAGAGTGGATGGGAGTGAAAGGCAAAGTGGGAGAGCGCTGGTTGCATTATAAATGTTTCAGCAGGAGGTATTTGGAATGGCTCCCTCACTTCCATGTTGTGAAATCAGGAGGGAGTTCTGCTGCATCCCAAATGAGTGCTAATGAAACCTTTATTCCCAGCACCATCGTGGATCCTGCATATGCTACATACGAGGTGGGAAAAACTCAAATTAAAATTGAGGGAGAGGGGGAATATGCGAGAGAGAGGCAGAAAGGTTTTATCAGCATGGGGTTGGGAGGGGGTGCCTTACTCACAAAAGCAAAGCTGAATTTATTAGTTCCCATTTTTTTCTCTCCCTCTGAGCCCTCAGTCTTGGCACTCACTGGAGAACAGGGGCTTATGGGCACAGGCTGCAAAAATAGTCTCAATAATCTATTTTAAAACTCCTTTTCATCTTTCAATAAATACTTTTTTTGACAGAAGATATGAGATGGTTCAGGGTACAAAAGTCTTGCCACCGCTTGTTTGGAATTTTCTGCATTTCCCACTCCTAATTTTGCATCTTTTGAGTACTTTTGAACTCTCATGTCTGAGCCTTGGCCTTTAATCAAGCCAATGGCAACAAAAACCTCCTTCTAAGAGGGAACATTTCTTTCTCTACCTTCCCTCCTCTTCTCCACCACTAAACACTTTGCCCTCTCCCTGGATGTATCATTTGCTCATCCCTCCCAAAACCTCAGTTCTGGAATGGTGAATTTGGTGTTGTATTCCGAGGGTGATCCAGGTGCTCTCCCAGGTTCCTGGAATTCTCCTGGAGCTTTGGGAGCTCATTTGGTAAAAACATGGAGATTTCTGCCTTCCCAGCCTTTCCAAGGTCAGCACAATTTCGAGTCGTGCTGCCTTTACAGATCAATAAGCATTTAAAATACCTTAAAAAACCAGGCTAAAATCTATAGCAATGAATCATTGGCCTGGTTTAATGCCAGAGCCACGTGCACTGTGAGGAACCCGGGCCATCCTGAGGAACCTGCCTGTCTTCCCCTCTGCTTTGGGAGATATTATTGCTCCCCTCTGCCTCTGTCCCTGGCATTTTGTTTGACCTGCCTCTGGCTGTGGGGCCAGAACAAACAGCAGCAGTGGGATCTTTTAATGTGGTGGCTGAATTCTGATTTTCCAACTAGAAACAGGCAGAAACAGTCTTTAACAAAGGTGACCTTATTTACACTTCAGGATAAGCGGTGCCAGAGGGAGGGAGAGGACACCAAAGCATGAAGGGTTTGTGGTATTAATGACAGGAAAAATTATGGAAGTGTTTTATTCCTCATTAAGGTCATCTTGTCATTACGTTCTTGCATCTATTGACTTCGAGCCTTGGAAGAAGAAAATCTTTCAGGTTCCACAAGGAGGGGTCAGGTGGCATGGAGGAGGATTTTTCCTCCCATGCCTTCTCCTCTTCCTGACCTGATGCTTTCTCTCAGGAGGAGAAATTCCTCACCTCGCTTTCTTCTGTATACCCAAAATGAGGGCTCTAATTACACACCCTGCCTCCCCCAAATCATATTTTATCTACAAAGAAAAAAAAAAAAGCAGATAGGAGGTCCAGAAGATTTGTTGCTACATCAAAAAAGTTTCCCCTTTTTTTTTTTTTTATTATGGTTTTTCTACTTGAATATATTTTCTCTGATACGTGGATAACAGGGATGAAAAAAAAAAATCAAATCATGGAGAAAGAAATGGAAACTATTCTTGCCATAAATCTTCCCTTTTTCTCTATTTACTGGAACAGAAAATTGGCTGGGAGTTGAAATGCAGTGTGTATATGTGTGTGTGTGTGTGCCTCTGAACCTCCCTTACCAATGTAAGAAGTGACATTTTCCTAATTTCAGTTTATATAAAAAAGGCTTTGCATGACTTTGATTTTCATAACATGAAGGTCAAACAATTCAGAATAGAAACAATAATATTCTTCAGAAATTGACCCATGAAAATGTGTTTAAGTTGGGTCTGGAAAACTGCCCTTCAAAGCTCCTTCCCAAGTAAACTTGCGATGACATTTCAAAACCAGAACATGGACGCTGGTAACTGCGGGGAATTTTTGGATTGTTTCTGCTAATTTGGTAACCACACACAAAATACCTGTTACACAAATCAAACTCCAGTAATTTACTATCCAGGTGCCTGATCTTGTAACAGCCAACATGCTGAGAAACGTTTGAGGATATTCAGCTCAGTTTTATATACGTTCTGTATTGCTTTTTCTATTACTTTGATTGCTGATCTTACTTCCCAAGGCCTTTAACAATGAGAGAGATAAAGCTGCTGCCCTGTTGAGGCGCAAGGAATTGAAATATCAGAGTAATTTGATGTCAAAGGGGTCGTTCAGTTAAGAATTAAGGTTTCATCATGGTTTTATATCATTTTTTTTCGGGCTTTTTCATAAAGAAACAAAGCGTGGCGTTGCCTAGCTGGGCTCAAGTGTTTGGGCAAGATGAATGTCCTGTTGTGCAGATATCACAGCCCATGGCTGTGGCAATAACAGGGACAGGAAGGATGGGGGCACTGGAAAATCACGGGGCTGGAGCATCGGGGATCAGCTTCATCTCCCCATCTCTGGCAGACCCCATAAATGAGGGGTGGGCACAGCTCCTCCTCGGGCTGCAGAGCAGCTGGGGGATGCTCAGGAGCCTCAGCACAGGTGGGAGCTGCCTCTGGAGCCCTCCTGAGGCCTGGCACAGAGGATTTGTGTGGCAAGTTCTCCCTCAGCTTTCTTTGAATGCACAGAATCGTTGGTTATTTAATATAGGCATTGGAAAAGGGTGAGGGGGAATGGGGTTTGGTAGAAAATGGGCGAGAAATAAGTCTTTAATTAACCTTCTCTGGATGTTCGTTGACCTTTGTCTTGAGCTCTCTTCTCTGTTGTCGATTACCTGATACTTAAGTAGTATATAAATATAAATAATTCTGTCTGAGTGTGTTAAATAATGTGTTGGGAACATGTGAGTCCCCACAGTGATGGAGATCTGGTGAGGGATAAAAATCCCCATCTCTTGGACTGTGCAGGGGTGTGGAGGGGCTCATATGCAGAGAAAGCTCTGTGCTGAGGGCACAGGGAACCAAAACACCCAATTCCTGGGGGAATTTGCTTCATGACAAGGTAGTTTTGCCTAGTACTGGCCTAGTGATCCTGTGTGTGGTGCCTGAATCCTGGAAAGGAATTACTTGGCATCAGCTCTCATTAGTAATTGTTTTCCTGCTGCATGCTGGATAAAAACTGAAGAAGCTCTGTGGAATATCTGGTGGAATGTTAATCAATATATGTGTATAGATGTGTGTTAAAGGCAAAGTGTAGCTGTGGGTGAATCCATGAGTCCACTGGCTCTACAAAGACATTCCCATGTCCATACCATCCCACAGGTTTCATTTTTAGCATTTTGGGAGTGATTTCACCATGAATCTCTTCTAGTTGTTGCCCTATGGATTGGGTTCTTTAAATACACACCTAACTAAATTTTCTTTGCATTTTTCTGCCCCTCTGCATTTCTAAATATTTCCAGACCGAAACCCTCATGCCATGATTTCTGAAGGAAATACCATGTATTGATCCGGAGTCACGTGGTCTGTTGTGGCTGACATTGTTTTATTGCCTGGGTTTAATGGTTTTTATTGGTTAAAGCTTTTAGTCTGGAGGCCCAGCAGTTACAAGGGAGCAGTGAGTGTCTTGTGGATGTAAGAAGGGTATTAACCTGTCTGCTTTAACTGCCAGCTCATTCCTCTGGAGGCATCATGTTTGTCAGGTCATTTTTCAGCTGTGCCACACAGGCCTGGGTGTGATATTTATTCTCCCTGTAACAAGTTCTTTAATTAATTTATAGACGGGACACTGAGGAGTTCCGTGTTGTTCCTTACTATTGTTATCATTGCTTTTAAAATAAATTTTGGTTAAGGCTTCATTTTGCCAAGGTTTGGGTTTTTTTCATGGAAGGGTCTGTCCTGCACTGGATAAAATCTTGTTCTGATCATGCTCTGAGGGTTACAGGGTTGTGCTCTGGTTTAGGTGTGAGCACAGCAGGGATGGTGGGAGCCAGTGGAATTTCTTTTGTTGTTACTGACTTCCAGCTTAGCTTCCAGTTGCTTTCAAAATCTCCTGGGAGCCAAGGCAATTCCAGAGTTATCCCATGGCTCATCTGAACATAGATTGTGAGGAGACCTCAAACTTTCCAAGGTTCAAGTTTCCCAAATTTGGGGCTTCTCAGCCTGGAGAAAACAAGGTTTTGTGGAGACCTCACATCTCGTTCCAGAAGGGGTCTTCAAGGAAGCTGGAGAGGGACTCTTCATCAGGAACTGGAGGGACAGGAGCCAGGGAATGGCTTCCCAGTGCCAGAGGGCAGGGCTGGATGGGATCTTGGGAAGGAATTGTTCCCTGGGAGGGTGGGGAGGCCCTGGCACAGGGTGCCCAGAGAAGCTGTGGCTGCCCCTGGATCCCTGGCAGTGCCCAAGGCCAGGCTGGACACTGGGGCTTGGAGCAGCCTGGGACAGTGGAAGGTGTCCCTGCCATGGCAGGGGTGGCACTGGATGGGATTTAAGCTCCCTTCCAACCCAAACCACTCTGAGATCCTATCCTCGGGTAATTTTGCCTCTTCTCCAGAGCTGAATTTCCTCATTCCTGGCTCCGTCCCTCAGATCTGTGTCCCCCTTACAGAGAACCAGCCCCTGGAGACCCAGCTGGGATGGAAAACCCAAAGAACCAAAGAGCCAAGGGCAGTTCCTGTGTCTGGAACACACATTGCTGAGGTGAACACCAGGGAAGGATTTTTTCAGCTTTAGTTTTCTGCTTCCTTTCAGCTCCTGTCAGTCACCTCTATCAATCCAGGGTATTTATAAGGCTCGTATCTCCTCAGGATCTGAATGACACAGGCCTCCCATGGAAGACAGTTCAGATAAAATAACTTTGTGGAATAACAAAGTGACAGACTGCAGAGTGTCCTCAGATGGGAATTCACTTGGGAGAGTGAATACTTCCCGCAGCATTTAAGTGCTAATATATAAACTCAATTGTAAATATTTATACTCTGCGCTATAACACAGAGTTTTGGCACATTGTCCATAAAATCTTGATATTTTTGAGACAAGTAGAATTTAATTTTCATATTTTTCATGCAACTATATTTTTAATCAGTTTTCCACTGAATTGTGTGCTGAACTGCAGCAGGAGTAAAGTAAATATTAATGAAAATACATTTGAAATAGTATTTTAATTATTAAGATATGCTGGGTAACACCAGAATATTACATATACAGAAATATTCATGGCTAAATTCTAAACTAATACTGCAAGATAAATTTCCAGAGCCTTAATAAGCAGATGACCAGTGGAGAAATTACAGTTTTGGGACAGCAAATGTTCTCCTGTAGGTATGAGGTATGATGGGTAGAAGTGTTTTTGAGAATGTTGCTGAGGTTTCATCAAAATGTTGCTAAAATTCATCACCAGAATTCTATTGCTCTTTTACACTTAGCTTGAATTACAGGGAGAAGTATCTCGATTTATCTCTAATAAAATACCTGGCAATCATTTTAGTGGAAACCAGAACTATTCAGAAGATGGAGGTTGCTTTAAGAGGAATACATTATGGGTAAATTAAAGAACTCTTATCACATTCTAGTGAAAATGCTTAAAAAAACCCCTAAATGTGTGTGTGTTTTAACCAGAGGTTCTGGCTCATAGCCCTTAATCGTGCTCAAAGCTGCTGTTCCCAGAAATGTTGAACTCTGGATTGATGGATCTGTAGTGAATATACAAATAAGAAATAGGTGCAATTTATTTAGTTAAAATCCAGAAATTCAAGGAAGGGAAAACAAGTTAGAAATTTCCTGGGTTTGCTGTTATTAGAAAAGCAAAAGCTGTGGGGCTTGGGGGAGGTTTTTTAGTTGCTTACACTGAGTCCTTTTCATATATTTGGGTGTTCTGCCGGTAGAAATACTTCCAGTCTCTGAGAGAGCTTCAATTTATCCCATCTCATGAGCTCTCAATCTGAAAAGGTGACAAAAATGGCTGTTTCAATGAGTTCTTTCACAGTGTCGTGCCAGCCCTAAAATCGAGAGCATCTATTACACATGCACCATGCTCTGAGCAAGTGGGAAACATGCTCTGATCCTAAAAAAAAGTTCAATATTTTTCATCTGGAGTTGGTTTTCTACTGTCAGCAAAAAAACCAAAACAAAAACAAAAACCCGACCATGGATGCAGTTGTGTATTTATGAGCAAGTTTTATCTCTAAACAGATTTGTAACTAAAAACAGAAATATCTTTTTATGGGAGACAGCTGGTTGGGAGATTAAAGAAACCCAGCAAGGGAGGGGAGTTCAAATTAACAAACATTCCTAGACAAGGAATGCCTGTAAGCATTAGCAAGCTTTTAGCTTGCGACCTAAAAACATATCTAATCCCATCCATGGGGCTGCACTGATGGGTTTCACTTGGTCATTTGCTGATAAAGAAATCTTTGAAAAGCCCAGCATGGAGCCATAACTCTTGGACATCTTTAAGTGTCAGACAGACCTTATAAATCCGTGTCAGCCTAAAAATTTCCAATTATGCCATGAGCTGGGTGTCAAGGAGTTAAACCCCGGAGAGTTTGTGCTGGTTCACTTTTTGTTGGGACACATTGCTCTGCGTCTTTAGCAGCTTCCCTGAAACTTCCAGATCCTGGAGCAGAGCATTTTCACCACAGCAGATGTTTGCTCCTAGAGAAAGCAAAATTTTCTCCCTGAAGAGGCAAATCTCTGAAGATGGGAAGGCAGGAAGCAGGATGCTCAGTGTGTGAAGTCAGAATGTCACAGCAGTAATTGAACCCCTTTTTGTCCCTGTGCAAGGCAATGGGTGTGATGTTCCTGCTGGTGCCAAGGTGGCACCTGGAGCTGGCGCTCCTCACCACGTTTTTGATGGAACCCAGAAAGGCAGCTCTGCAAAACGAGGCCATTGTTCTGTGCAGAGAGGATTTGAATAGCCAGACCTTGAGTTATTTGACAAATCTCGTTGAACTTTTCTCACAAAGTATACAGCAATATGTCAGTTAAAAATAGTCGGAGTACGCCTGTGCGTATTGTGTTCTGTCTTTGCTTGTTTAAATATTATTATTGGGAATGCTGCCAGTTTCGAACAGAGCTATTGTTTGTTTTTAAATCAGTATACTTACATTTGGAATTGTGTTCCTCCCTCAGACTGGGTTGGTTTTTATATGGTTTTTCAAGTTTGTCTTATAAGGGCACATCTTCTGCTGGAAGAAGCCAGCTCAGATTTACTGTCTTCCAATTGCACCAGAACAGAATCTTATCTATGCTCAGAAAATTCCCAGAAATATTTAGGCCAAGGAGAGAAGCAAAGTACCAGTATTCTTAATACCAACTGCTTTGAAGCCATTTTATTTTTTATTTTTTAAGCTTTACCCGATGCATGATTGTGATTTTGTGCTGTATCTCAAACATATCCCCTAAAAAACTGAAGGGTGGAAAATCCTGTCCTCAGTGCAGTTAGTTAAATCCAAGTTTCCCAGTATCCATATTTTCATCCCTTCTGCTTTACTTGTTTACAAACCCCAAGTTTGCTCAGAAAGAATGAAGAGAATAAAGGAGAATAAAATTAACTCTGGTAATTAATATGTGTATGAAATGAGCAGAATGGCCAGGATGGGACATTTTTTATGTCACAGGGAAGAACTTGGAGAAAAATTTGAAGGAAATTTGAATTTGTGGTTGACCTCAGCTCCCTCAAAGAGCTTCTGAGTGCTGATATTTGGCCATAAAATGTGGCTCCATGAAGGGGATGCAGGTGGAGATGGACAGAAATGAGTTGAGATACTTCAGTTCCCTGATTTCTTGTCTGTGTTTCACTTCTGTGATGTTACTTCACCTGCTCCACTCAGATTCCAGGTACTACGTGGAAGATGATGTATGTCTGATATCCAAATTTGTCAGCAGAGATCTCTTTGAAAACTTGCAAAATCAAACCTTCCTAAAAAAAATCGGAGCTAATTTGGATGTTGATCTCAACACAAATAAGCTCTGGGCCATGTCTGGTTACTGCCTTTTAAATGGAACAATAAAATGTGCGACTGGTGAAAAAAATGCAAATTGAATTTTAAAGGGGAAGAGTTGTAAAATCATTAAACTGTGTTTTAGAGAATCAGAGACCCAATGGAGAGTTTTTTTTTTGTTTTTTTGTTTTTTTTTTTTTTTTTTAATTTGTTTGCATTACTTTATTTAAAGCAAGATATTACAAATTATTTCGCTGCTTAGATATATTTTAAGGATATTTTGTTCCCTGCAGGACTGGGACTTAAACATTTTAGGGGTTAAATATGGAATTTTAGATCTCTCCTATTTGCTTTTTAAAGTGGATTGAGTGCAGGTGCCTGTAGCAATTTATGCTTTCACCTTCCTCCTTGCAATTATGTACATACATTACAAAATCAGAATCCTGCCTCTGAAAATCTGTTTCTTTCAGTGCTTTGTGAGAGTATCATCAGTTTAGATCTTTCTCACACATGTTCCTGATTATATCCTAAAGAGGAAACATTTTTCAAATCCATGAGTTAAAAAAAAAGGGGAAACTGTATCTGATTCTTGAACCCAAGAAAGTAACATGAGAATCGTTCTATTTTGACTGGAATTCTTTCTTCATTATGTGCAATTCTAATCTAGAACACATTTTTATTGCCCTCGAAGTGACATTCTTTCAGCATGTGCTTGGGTGGAGAGCTACAAAAAGACTCAAATACATTCTGAGAGCACAATTTTTTTTAACATAAAAATAGTATTGGCGATTAGCTATTCCATACATTTATGTGGGAATATTGCCCTTTCCTTACTCCTTTCTGCCAGTTTTCCAGCCATAAAAATTGGGGTGGAAGGATTCATGCATTGTTTGATGCATTTGTCTGCTATACAGAGATATCCACTAGGTATTTAGAAATTACATTTGTTGGTTTGGTGGTGGTTTGTTGGTTTTTTCCCTGGGTTTTGTTTTGTTGATTCGATTTCTTTCATTTGTATTTATGCCACATTAAGTAATCTTGGCAAGTCACATCTTAGAGATTTCTGTAGACAGCACATAAATCCTGGTTTTATTAACACTAACAACTTACCTTGAATGCATCCTGCTACATTTTTTTGTTCAGAAATAAAGAAGTTTTGTATTGGAAAAAAGTCAAAATGGGTTATTTTTCATAAAAAGGCATAAATTAAACCTTTCCTTTGAGCAGCATTCACTTTTCCAGTGTGGATGGCCTCTGACTGACTACTCCAGACCATTCACCCCCTTTGTTGGAATATTAATATCAAAAATATCAGCCATGAAGCCATAAGGGAGCATATATAATACATATTTAAATATATTATATTTTTTAAAAAATTAATAGACCTCTTTTGACATCCTGTTTCTTCTCCATTAAAAAAGAAAAAGAAAATCAATTGGAGAACAATAACAAAGGCAAGTAAAGGAGCTCATGAAGGAAATTCCTCCTGCAGCAGAGGCATTTATGAAGATGTGCGTGTGTACAGAGCTCAGAGAGCAAGTAATCAAAAAGTGGTTTTAATTTCAGGATTGGCTGGAACCATTAGATTATCTGTTTGACCTTTTATGTGCAATAACTCTTGCCCTTTTCCTTTACCGTGCTGGGGCCATGATGTGAGTGAGGCAAAAGCTCTCGAACAAGAACAACCCCTCGATGGGAGAAGATGAAGGTACCATCCCCTAATTACTGCTGTGTTAATTAGCCAGCACAGAGCCATGCCTGGTTGGGCTTTGTCTGATTTCAGCACGGTTCATGCCAGGTTTGTTTAGGATTTCCCCAGGTAAATTTTCTCTCTGTGAGTTCACAGTGTTTGCCAGAGAATTTAGCACCATTCCCCTGTAAAAAATAACCTTGGTCTGTCACATCCTCCATTTGTCACTGGAAATCCCCGTTGTCACTGGGACATGAAGGAACAGTTGGTTGGTGCAGTTCTGGCTGCAAACCAACCCCTAAATTCCAGTGTTGCTTCCATGTTTCCCTGCCTTTGTGCAGGGGGTGGTCAGGATAAAATTTCCTACGTCACCTCTTTATGCTGTCTCATCTTCTGGGGCTCACACCGTTTCCAGCAAGCACAGTCAGCTTAATTTAATTTCCTAATAGCATTCCTGTGAGTGAAATTCGTGGATTTCCTTAAAATGAAGAGCCAGCAAAAAGATTCTTATTTAATTTCAGTCTCATTTCTCTGCAGCTTGTTTTAAATGTTAATGTTAATATCTTTAATGCTTTCCGGCGTTGTTGCTGGTACTTTCTTAGCAGCCATAATACTGAAAGTTATTAATTCTGGTAAGGTGATGTTTATACTCTGCAGAACTGAAATCATAAAAGTCCCTGGTAATAGGTAATATAATAGGATATCCAGAATTACAACAAAACTGAGAAGTAGATGTGTTATTTTTTAATTTAAGCTTGTACTTGTTCCCCTTTTTGGCAGGGCTACATCAGCACCAGTGTTCTGGTACCTTCATGTCACCTCATCAGTGAGAAACCCAAGGACTTTTAAGAAATTCTTATTTATTTGTTGAAGGATACTGTGGACTGAAGAGTTGCTGTTGTGCAACCAGGTCTAGAGTTCTGCACAAATCCGAATGAAATCTTTGACAGGAGGAGGGAATTAAGCTGAGGGTCTCACTGCCTGGCACTGAAATGTTTCTCAAATTTTGGAAAATAGTTAGTATTAGTACCAATAGAAAGCAATTCAAATAGCAGAGAATACATCCTTATCATACTGGAAACATTAAGAAGTGCTGTTAAAAAGAAGAAAACCACCTGAGATTAATGCCAAAAGCAAGAAGATTATAGAGCACACTATAAAATTATTGCTGCTGCTCAGTGGTTACTTTAATGATTAGCTGAAGGTTAAATAAGAGTAGTAGTAAAGTGAAAGAAAGAAAGAAAGAAGAAAAAGAAGCTGAGACAAAGATAAAAAGATAGAATGGAATTATCTTATTGATAGCCTGGGTCAATTTTTTTTCCCCAGGAGACTTTATGAGATATCTTGTTATTGTCCATAATTATCTCCTGCGACTGCAACAGCTTTTTCTCTCCTCTCACAGCCAGTTCTGCATCCACAATGTACAATCCAAATTATTTCTGTTTTGTGTTCTTCATTCAAGGCGTAACAAAATGGAAACATTTTAGTTTTTCATAACATTTCCATTGCTGTTATTCCCAGTGAATTTTCCCAGAGGGGAGCACTGTCTGGTCCAGCAGAAGTCCCAGATGTGTAACCTGTGGATGCTTTGGGGTTGGATTGGTCAATGCTGCTGGATTGTGGTGAGCAAGTCAACATCAACCCTTCACAGATGGAGTCAGACTGACAGGAGATTTAAATAAGAATGTCTAAACCAAACATTCCTTCACTGGATGTTTGAGTGTGTTCTGGTGGATGTTTTAGTCCATATAAATCCCTTTCTGCTGTCAAAGTTTGAGGAGTTCTTTGGCTTCCTCTGAGGAATCTGTGCTGAGACTTTAACGAGTACAAAGCCTCAAGATGCTATAGAAGGTTTGACTCATGACTTGTGGGGCTGTTTATTCTCATAAACGAGTCCTTTTATACAAGAGAATTTGGAGGAAGAAACTGGCCATGGCACAGCTTTTCCAGCTCCATGGGCTGTGTGTAACTCAGGCCCCAGCGTGGCCTGGCCCAAAAGGATGGAGGAAAAATGGAATTCTGTAACCCTTGATAAGAGACTTAAATTTATCTAGTTTGGACTAAGTATTTCAGCTGAAATGGGATTGACATTTCAAGGTGGAGATAAGTTCCTTCAGTGTTCCTGAAGCAGGAAGATTTCATGTAGATCAGGTCATGAAGGCCAAAACAGAGCCCAGTGTCCCCACCTTGGTTAGAGCAAAAGGAGTAATGGCTCTGTAAGAATTTATCCCAAAATCCTGTGAAAAAAGGCGAATCCTGGCAGAAAAAAATGCTAGAAGGAGCTGGTGTTTATTTCTGCATTCCACACCACATTATTTTTGTTCTCCACACAGGGAAAACCAGCACAGACATGAGTGTGTGATTTACTAATGCAGATCATTAATTCTGCTGGCCGTGACCTATTGGAATGTTTGACTTTAAACATTGTCCAAATGTAATCTCGCTGTGTTCAAAGCACCCGTGGGGGAAAGCAGAGCCTGTGCTTCTGTCAGAAGGTGCTGGAGTGTGTGAAACTGGGAAGAGCCTGATGGGGTGTGGTTACCCCTACTCCACATCCCCCCAAAACTTTCCCCAAGGAGCCACCAAGAATGAATTCTAGCCAGTGTTTCTGAGACAAAGGAGCAATTTCAGCCTCTGAATTAGAGCTCTAAAGGTATAGGAAGAGCTCCAAATCTTCCACACGCTCCATATTTCCATGACTGGAATGTGTACAGCTGGAAATATACATTCCTGCAAATTTCTGTTGGCTAAGTGAACACGATACCTAAAAAGCAGAAAGTGCATTCCGATGTGTTTAATTTAACAGTAAATATAAACCCTAGTTTAAAAGCAAGCTTTTCTGTTTCAAAGTGGTAGTTTAAGCTGAACCATAACAGAGCAGGCCCTGGGAGTCCTTAAACAATATTTTCTGTATCTCCAGATGGTTGTGCTAAATGATACAAATAATCATGTTAACCTGCTCACTAAGTCATTACTGACAGGGGATGCTGCAATGATTAAACACTGAGCTGGGTTCTCATGTTTTGCTTTTACAAATCCTGTGAGTTTTAGTGCAATTTACTCAGAATATTCTGGAGAATTTTTTCTTAAGGTTTGAGGCGGGTGTTTTTGCTTTGTATTTGAAGCGTTCTACCTGAAATATTGTTCTTTCATCTAACAGGAAGACAAGGGCTAGTTACAGTNCACAGATGGAGTCAGACTGACAGGAGATTTAAATAAGAATGTCTAAACCAAACATTCCTTCACTGGATGTTTGAGTGTGTTCTGGTGGATGTTTTAGTCCATATAAATCCCTTTCTGCTGTCAAAGTTTGAGGAGTTCTTTGGCTTCCTCTGAGGAATCTGTGCTGAGACTTTAACGAGTACAAAGCCTCAAGATGCTATAGAAGGTTTGACTCATGACTTGTGGGGCTGTTTATTCTCATAAACGAGTCCTTTTATACAAGAGAATTTGGAGGAAGAAACTGGCCATGGCACAGCTTTTCCAGCTCCATGGGCTGTGTGTAACTCAGGCCCCAGCGTGGCCTGGCCCAAAAGGATGGAGGAAAAATGGAGTTCTGTAACCCTTGATAAGAGACTTAAATTTATCTAGTTTGGACTAAGTATTTCAGCTGAAATGGGATTGACATTTCAAGGTGGAGATAAGTTCCTTCAGTGTTCCTGAAGCAGGAAGATTTCATGTAGATCAGGTCATGAAGGCCAAAACAGAGCCCAGTGTCCCCACCTTGGTTAGAGCAAAAGGAGTAATGGCTCTGTAAGAATTTATCCCAAAATCCTGTGAAAAAAGGCGAATCCTGGCAGAAAAAAATGCTAGAAGGAGCTGGTGTTTATTTCTGCATTCCACACCACATTATTTTTGTTCTCCACACAGGGAAAACCAGCACAGACATGAGTGTGTGATTTACTAATGCAGATCATTAATTCTGCTGGCCCTGACCTATTGGAATGTTTGACTTTAAACATTGTCCAAATGTAATCTCGCTGTGTTCAAAGCACCCGTGGGGGAAAGCAGAGCCTGTGCTTCTGTCAGAAGGTGCTGGAGTGTGTGAAACTGGGAAGAGCCTGATGGGGTGTGGTTACCCCTACTCCACATCCCCCCAAAACTTTCCCCAAGGAGCCACCAAGAATGAATTCTAGCCAGTGTTTCTGAGACAAAGGAGCAATTTCAGCCTCTGAATTAGAGCTCTAAAGGTATAGGAAGAGCTCCAAATCTTCCACACGCTCCATATTTCCATGACTGGAATGTGTACAGCTGGAAATATACATTCCTGCAAATTTCTGTTGGCTAAGTGAACACGATACCTAAAAAGCAGAAAGTGCATTCCGATGTGTTTAATTTAACAGTAAATATAAACCCTAGTTTAAAAGCAAGCTTTTCTGTTTCAAAGTGGTAGTTTAAGCTGAACCATAACAGAGCAGGCCCTGGGAGTCCTTAAACAATATTTTCTGTATCTCCAGATGGTTGTGCTAAATGATACAAATAATCATGTTAACCTGCTCACTAAGTCATTACTGACAGGGGATGCTGCAATGATTAAACACTGAGCTGGGTTCTCATGTTTTGCTTTTACAAATCCTGTGAGTTTTAGTGCAATTTACTCAGAATATTCTGGAGAATTTTTTCTTAAGGTTTGAGGCGGGTGTTTTTGCTTTGTATTTGAAGCGTTCTACCTGAAATATTGTTCTTTCATCTAACAGGAAGACAAGGGCTAGTTACAGTGCCTTGGAAAATTGCCTACTTTTAAGATTAATGGCAATTAGCACCTTTTTGTTTCAGGATTTTTGTCATATCTCTCTTCTTTCACCTTTGTACATTGCCTTGTAGCTATTATTCTCGGCTGTTTTTTACTGTATTTGATGTCTTACCTAGGTTTCTTCTGTTTTGTGATTCAAACACCAAGTGTTTATGGTTTCTGTAGGTCACTTCAATGTTATATTCTCACTGGATTCTTTCAGGCAGTCTGGGCTTTGAACAGAAGCAGCAATATGCAGCTTCGCCCTCTACCTTTCTTTTCACTTTGTATTGTTTTCTTGGGCTTCCTGGACAGTGTTTCAGGTGTCTCTAAGGTTTATTGAAAGATCAGCACCTAATTTTTTATAATCACGTTGTGAACTAGACAGGGACAAGGATCAACACAGAAAGAACCAGAACATTTCTCTTTGCCAGGGGCAAAAATGCAAATGAGTTGAGTGGTGCCTTGAAGAACAGCATCACAGGAAGAGAAATTGTGTTCTGAATCAGGGGAACGATCCAAATGAGTTGTCAGAGAGAGCAAATGGTGCTCTAATCCACGTTATTTTCCCTGTGAACATTGTGGCCTTTCCATAGAGACCTGGGAGTCTGCAAGCCAAGAACCTGCTGCTGGCTCTTATTCCCGGTGACAAAGGTGGGAATTACAAGCAGCTGTCGAGTTGGCACCTCTGGCAGAGCTTCCCAACAGTGGTGGTGTGGTCTCCTCTGATGCTGAGCCATTGGCTGAGTCCCAGGTGCTGTGCACTGGTCTCACGGGTGAGGAGCAGAGTTTGTACTGCAGGGCTGGAGACTGATCTGTTCCCTGAGTTGCCCTGATTCGAGGAAGGCAGAGCGTAGATCCACTTTAGGAGTGTTTAAATTTTTGCATTGTCTTTGGGGATGATTTTTAGGAAGCTTGAATCCAGTGCTTTGCTGTCAGCAGACCCTCAGTAAGCCAGCAGAGCCAGCCTGCAGCAGACAGATGCACGTCTGCGGTGCGGAGCCGTGCTGCTGAATGACCCCAGGAGCACAATCCCTGATTTCCTGCGTTTGCAGGGCTTAGCACCACGATCACCATTTAGCAGACAGGATTAGCACCGTGCTAATCACGCCTCAGAACCATGAGCAGCTCTGTCCAATTTGCTCTGCTGGCTGGGCAGGGTCAGGAGGAAGGGCGGTGTCATCTGCCCCTCACCCTTTGGACGTGGTTTCCCTGTCCTTTCATTACCTCAAGCCATTCTTGGCTAAGAGATGAGAATGCTGATCGTTATTTCCCAAACCATGAGAAAAAAGCAAAAGTAAAAAAAAACCTGCTCTCAAAGTACTCTGTTATTCTATTAAAAGTAACAAACGTGGTCGTTTCCAGTGTACTCTTATGGAAAGCTTTCCTGTATATCTGATATGTTGTTTCCACAAAGAATTACTGACACCTTGAACATTATCAAGGTAAAATGAACCCATCATTCCTCAGAGGAATTTACATCAAAATGAAGCTCTTCCACCCCCCTATTGTAAGTAATACAGTAATCTACTCTTTCTACTCCCTTGGCTTTATAAGCCTTTTTTAAAGAGTTGTACAATACAATACACTTGATTTAAATAAACTGTTTCTTGATAAAAACAAGGAGCCTGGTAGAGCTGTTCTGTAACTGTGTGATGTCAGAAAAAATGGGCAGAATATTCTGCACATGAAAACTGGCACAGCCCTGTTGCCTTCAAAACAGTTCTGTGAGTTAAAAGCAGAATTATCAGCCAGAGGTGTAAGCTGGGACAGGCCCAGTATGTGACTGGTCAGCTGCTGAAGTTTGCAGACTGGTTTGGGTTTAACTGGAGAAAGACAAGGACAGCTCGGTCATCTTCAGGCAGGAACAAATTCCTTCAGCAGCAATCAATAAAAGTTACTTTTTTTCCAGGAGACTTCCAAAACACTTAACAGACATATTTTCTCTCTGCCCCAAAACTGTAACAAACAAATGCAAAACAATTCAAGAGAGAAACAAAACAGAAAGGAGAAGTTAATTATGATTTATAAATGTATTCACTTGTTGAATATTCTAATGAACCAAAGCAGGAATTTAATTTCAGGGCAATTCCGCTGAGGTGTGTTGCCAAAAAAGAGCTCCTATGGGAAAAAAAGTAACATCTGTCAGATCCTGGCTTAAGATCAATAAAAATTGTAACCTTTTAACCATTGATGTCATTTGCTTACTTATAGATAAGTGAGAAAAAGTGACAGATTACCAGCATGGCATAGCTGAGCCTTGTAAAGAACCATTAATATTTCATCAGTGGGAACAACAGTGGCAAAAGGCAGAACTTGGGCATGTGGGGCTCCTGCAAAGCTTCCCAAAAATTCCTCTGCCTGTGCAGATGCTGAGTGGGGGCTCCTGCAAATCTTCCCCCAAATTCCCGTGCCTGTGCAGATGCTGAGTGTGGAAATGCTGCTCTGCCATGGGATGAGCTGGTGCTGATGGATGGAACCACAACCTCTCCTTCAACAGCAGCACAGCCCTGGTGTTTTAGTGACACAGTCAAAGGGAGGCTGCGTTGCTGCCTGGAATGGCAAAAAAGATCCTCAATTCTCAGCTGATACTGAAGAAATTTTGGAGGTGTTCAGTGTAACTGTGAAGTTGAACTACTTGCTATATTCATGGGGATGTTAAAAATAATAATATATTAAAATAATAGTAATAAATTTAAAAGAAATTAACTTTCCCTGTTAATTCCATCCCAAAAATGCACAAAGGAGCGATGACCTCGTTATCTTGAACACGGCACTGCTTTTGATAGACCCTCCCTTGCCATCTTCATCAATCCTCAGATGCCTTGTAATCTGCACCAGGAATAGTTTGACATTTGTGCTCAGACTTGATCATATCTTTATAAATGTTTGGTTTTACACATTTTAGCTGCTGCCTTTTCACATTTCATTGCCTTTTAGTTGTTTAATATGTATGGAGATAGGTAAAAATAGGCTGTTCTTTTTTTTTTTCTGGGAGTATGTAAATCATAAAAATATATTTATGCTGGATACATTAGCATGAGAACCTATCCATAAGATCCTGGGGAACAAAGGTCATGGAAGTACTTTTTTATCAAACCAATGAACTTCATCATTTGCAAGTTCGATGGAATATTTCTGTGCATGTCATTATCATATTACTTGTGACCAACATTTATAGGTGTTCCCATAAACCTCATTTAAACTAAGAACTGATTTTTTCCACTTTGGTCCTTCAATGAAACAATTTAAACATTTTTTCTTTTTTAAATGAAACACCCAAAATTTATTTACAGTTGAAGTAATGCTCAAAGAATGCTCAAAAACTGTTCTATTCTGCTCAAAGACAATTTCAAACATTTAGGTTTGAGAAATTTAGCTACATTTCATTTTGGTTTACATTTATGAGTAACATTTTCACACATTTTGTTTAAAATATATGTGAACAATGTTTTGACTTTTCTAAAATATTTTCCTTCTCTGCTTGTCTCAAACCCATTTGCACACTGGATTTAATGTCAATTTACCAATAATTTGCTGCTAAAACTTCAGTTTAATATTTTGACTAGCAACAAAGGAAACTTCAAGCAAACCTATTATGGAAATGAACAATTTAAACAGTAGCTGATAAAAAGCCATGCAAATTCAGGCCCAAATTGCACAAGGCACTGAATATTTTGTGCTGAAAAGAAACATTCCTGTTGTTAATTGGGCTTTTAATTGGAAAAGCTGAAGTGCCAAATGCTTTGAGAGGTGAGGCACTGGGTGCCACGAGGGCTGTTTGATTTAGGACAGGGAGGTGAAATGCAGGGAGGCCGTGGATATAACTGAAATAATGCAGAAATAATGGCATTTAATGGACTGCTCGGGAATGTCATGTGGGCCGTGCTTCAGTACCTGCCATACTCTTGCTGGGGTTTTTATTATCATGAATGAAAAATCCCATTTTCTCTTTCCTAGTGGCAGATTTGTTTCTAGAGAATGATGTTATATTGGCATCTGAATTCTTCCTTTGGTCTTTTACAACAGGCTCTGTCCCCTTTTTGTCTGATTGCAGGCTGTAATTGCTCTGGGCAATAAAATTAAACTGTTTTACTTGTATGTGTATTTCAGTTTCATTTTATTCCAGAAAAAGTGCTACATAATTGTATAAAATATGAACCAGGTCACTGTTGCATCATAAAACACAAACAATAAAAAAACCACTTGTGAATTAGAGAAGATGCTTTCTTTAAGGATTTTCCTCAGCCAAATTTAAGGCCGGTAGAATTCAGAGACTTCTTCAAATTAGCCCATTATATAATGTTTCATGTTTAATGTATAACGTCTGTATGTAGTTTAGATTATTTAAAATTATTCTCTTGGTATCTTTAAAATCTGCATACTTTAGTTACTACAGCACATCCCTGAAGAGGATGATTTACAGTGCTTGATTTTCAGGGTTAAAGGTACAAAAAAATTTGTATGTCTGCTTTGTGTGTGTTTTATTCAATTCTTTGGTGTACAGAACCATTATAGCTGTGCTCCAAAAACATCTGTAGATCTGCTCAACTTGATTTCTAGTTTGTACATGTGTGCATGAGAAAATTTAAAGGGCACACGATGCTCAGAATTGCACACATAGTTTGGGAGTGTAGCATTAATTTCTTCTTCTATCTCCTACCCACAGATCAGCACCAAACCAGGCTTCACTCTTTGTTTATCAGTTCCTTGGGATTCTCATTTATTCAGGAAAATTTATCAACTGAGCCTATGACTTTCAAAGTATCACAAGATGGATATTGTGTCCTCTTACGCCAGATGAGAAATTAATTTGAGTGAAATGAAACTCATCCTCTGTTTCAAGAATTACAGATTGGATTGTTGCACTCTCGCTGATGCTCCGAGAGCTTCCTGCAAATTGCAGCTGCAGAGATCCAAGAGCACAGGCCTCCAGACAAAAATTAGGGTTTCCATTAAATTCTGCAGAAATCCTGCGTAATGAATGGAGGAAAAGCGAGATGAGGCATCAAGGCTGAAATCAACACTCAGACATGGAACTGCTGAATATTAGTCTTGTGCCTGGGAAAAAGCAAAACAACCCAGACCAAAGTATTTAAAAGTTTTCTGAGTTACCTCAGCAAGAGGCTGTCCTGAACAGGAGTCAGGCGGCTGAATGATATCAAAATCTGATATCTGGGCTTTAAACCTAGATTCGAAGTTTTATTGAATAAGTGACCAGAGCATAAAACTCTCCAATGCCTGAGTAAATCCAGGAATGCCCCTGTGCTCCCAGAAATGCTCTCAGAGCTACATCCCCTCACGGCCTCCCTTGTTCTGTTACACTCTCCCGCGATGTTCAGCTTCTGTGCCAACTTCCAGGTCCTTAAAACAGGTTCCTTTGGCAGCTGCAAATGCTCTTATCAGCAACTGCATTTGAAATTTATCCAACTCTCAGACAGTTGTAAAATCTTGCAAATTGAAAACCCTTGGATCTCCTGGGAAATCGCTGTTTAAGATCATGTTTAATCTCCTTTTAATATCCTCTCAGCAGTTTGATCCTGATCCTACAGTGATGTAAATTCAAAGTAACTCTCCCGAAGTCAATGTAAAATCTAAGTAAGGCAATGGTGTTAGTTTGGATTTACGGCATGAGAACAGAATCTGGCGTGGCAGCCTCCTGTTTGAGCTCATTGAAGGAGCAAGTGGCAAAGTTTCTGAATCCCGTGCTCTTGCTTCTTCATCTTTACCAGCCAAAAGGTTTGTTTGCTTTTTTCCAGCTTGACCTGAAGACTCATGACATTAATAATTAATCAATTATGTTCTCTAGATTCTTTGTTTGTTTCTGATTTGTTTGAGTCTCATTTCTTTGCCTCTTTATTTTGCAATTCTCCTATAGAGTCTTTGTCACTTCACTTTTCAACAGAACAGATACTGAAGTGGTACAGGAACAGTTTTAATTTAGTTGCCTGAATCACTGCAATGAAATAAAAAAAATATCTCTTTTCATTGCATGATCAGGATCTTCAAACATTTAGGTATATTTTTCTATAGGTTTTGTTAGACACTTGTAACCATCATTATTATTAATTTTAATATTACAAATAAAAGTCTAAAAGGTCCCTAAATCCAGGCTTTAAATGTGTAAACTTGTGTAACTCTTGGGGACATACGGGTGTTATTTATCAATACTGTTCTTAAATTTTCTCTTTCTGGTATTCTAGAATCAAAATTTTCAAAAACTGTGTTCTACCACAAGTACTGCAGTCCAAATAGATCTTCAAAACAATGCCAAGCTTCATTATCAAACCAAAAAAGAAAACATGTAAGCCTATAATATAGTTCTGTGTACTTTATGTATGACACCACAAAAATCATAGAATGATAGAACGGTTTGAGCTGGAAGGGACCTTAAATCCCACCCAGTGCCACCCCCTGCCAGGGGCAGGGACACCTTCCACTGTCCCAGGCTGCTCCAAGCCCCAGTGTCCAACCTGGCCTTGGGCACTGCCAGGGATCCAGGGGCAGCCACAGCTTCTCTGGGCACCCTGTGCCAGGGCCTCCCCACCCTCCCAGGGAACAATTCCTTCCCAAGATCCCATCCAGCCCTGCCCTCTGGCACTGGGAAGCCATTCCCTGGCTCCTGTCCCTCCAGCCCTTGGCAATTGTCTCTCTCCATCTTTCCTGCAGCTCNAATCCCCCTCCCCTGCTGCCCACGCTGGGGCTCAGCCCAGGGCAGGGTTTGGGGTCTGTCTCCCAGAGTTTGTTGCCAGATCCATGGCTTTATTGCAGAAGTCTGGTTGTATCTACATTGAAATAATTCACTTTAAAAAGCTGAGGAAAGGAAGAGCTGGCTCATTTTAACAGCTTGTTGGTATGTTCTTGAAATTGGACAGTATCTTGGTGCCTTGAGGACAGGTCTCAGTGCCTGGTGCAGGATACAGGGCAGGCAGCAATGGCAGAGAGCATCCACTCCATTCTGAAATGCTGCAGGAGGCCACCCCTTTCCATGAAGATGCTTGGGAAAGACAAGGAGAGTCAGAGTAATCAATATATCCCTAAAAGGAGCTACAGAGAACCTCTTAGAGGTTTCTACGTGGGAGAGCATTGCAGGTACTGCTTCCCATGGAAATGAGTTCATCTAGATGCTAAACAGTTTAGTGAGGGCTCCTTGCACATTCCTACACGGCAGCAGTGGAAAATGGAGAAAGATGAGGCTTTCTCCGAGTAGGTCTTATGGAAATGAAAGCATTTTCCATGGATTAAGGGCTCTGCAGATCCAGAACATAGGCAATTTTCTCCAATACTGCTAGGAAAGAGCCATTTGGCTGTGTTAAATTGTATGAAATGCTTCTGTGAAGCATTGCTTTGTGTCGTATAACCTGAACACTGGCCGAAGAGGCCTAGTCCATGTGGAAATTCCCATTTGTTTCTTTTTTAAATACGTGGTGTTGCTCCCTTTGTTGATTAAATTAGTAGGAATGGCGCATTGGATTTTCAGATGGAAGGTGTTTTTCTCCTGGTTGTGTTTGACAGTGTGGCAGCACAGTTTGAGCGTGTTTTTCAGGATTTTTTAGCACCAGCAATATTTCATTTGGAAAAAACCCTGACATTGTTTGATGCATTAAGCATCTGTGTTAATCTACCTCCTGATTTTGAAAAATGGAAGGCAAACAGCAACACATCTCCTCTGGGGAATCGACAGAAGATTTTTAGGGTTTTTTCTTTAAAAACTAAAAAATATCACCACATCTATGGAACAAATAACCAAAATCGGCCAATGGCCAAGCAACAGAAATGCATTCTCATGATTTCTTATAGATGTCTAAAAGACACCACCTTTTTCCACAGAAGCTTGTTAGATGATCTATCTAAGTGGGAATTAAAGATAAATAGATGGCTGAGCTTCCTGCCTGTCATTTTCAGGCATCACTCCTCTGAGTGGGATTTATGACCCCTGACTTGCTTGTACATGGAACTAAAAATGCTATTCAATGTTTCATTTGTATTATTGGAAAATACAGGGAAAAAAACCAGCAGACTCTTCAAATAATCATCTGGGCTCAAGCAAAATGATGCCATATTATACACAGGATTTTAAAAAGATTTCTCTGTGCAATCAATGAAACTTTAAACCCCGTGGCAGATTTATAGTAAAGAGGTGCCATTTCATTTTTTTAACAAGTTTAATAACTAAGATTGTTTTCTTGTTTTGTGATTGATTATTGTATGAATCATCTGATGTTTTCAGTTGTGACTCATCTGACAAACTCCAAAGTCTGTTATATTTTTATCTCCTGATAAAATCAATAATAAAGAATTATAATCTTGTGGACTCTAAATAGTGAAGCGAACATATTTCTTTTTATAACTTCTTTACTCCATTAAAGCCACAGTGGTTTTTTCGGTAGCAGATTGATGTGACTGCAGTGACAGCACGTGATTTATGGATAAAACTTTATAATTTTGCCATTATTTTGCTAGTCTATGCACAATTTATAGCTGTTTACGGAACTCAAGAATGGTTGGTGTTGCTGTTGCTGCCCAAATAAGTGAAGTTGACTAAGTCCATGCTACCACCAATTTGATCCAAAGTAAGAGAGTTTAATGGAAGATTGAACAACTTTTATATGTTAATAGGCGAAAGTGTGTTGAATGACATAAAATGATTGGTCCCTCGGACACCCACCCCTTGGGGTGATTGCTCCAGTTCTGAGACATCCCGTTCTGGATGTTTTTCTGGTTGAAGCCACAACAGTCCTTGAGAAGTAGGTGCAGGTGCAGAGATTTACAAAACTATAACATTGTTTTAAATTCTTCACATGAGAAAGAGAATCTTCACAAAGTACTGCAACGGCTAAAGAAATTCCCAGCCTGAGGCCTTTTTTCATACCCATAGGTTGGTCTCTTGGATCATGGCTGTTCATGTACAGGTGTGAAAATGCCTTTGATTATGGCCTTGTGTGGGGGGAGAAGCAGCTCCCAGCTCTGGGTGCCTGGAATAGGGTGGGGACAGGGACAAAAATCACCAGGAATAATCTGAAATACTCCAGGCGCACGCTGGGCGAGATTGACTATCTAGAGCCACGGGCATTAAATGAAGAGAGATCTTTGTGCTGGATAAGCACGACTGCCTGGCGTTCATCAGCACAGGAGGGCGAGCAGGGAGATTACAGGGACATCACTCTCCTTTAAATCTTCCTGGGCACAGCCAGGGCTGTTCACAAACTGATGGGAGATGTGCCCCACACACATGGAAAGGATATTCCTAGCAGAAGTACATTCTGACAAATCAAATGTGATTTCTTCAGACAAAACAGGAAAATGGAAAAAAAAAATGAAAAATTGTGAAGACGATCTATTTTTTTCTTAGATTTTGGAAGAAATATAATCATGAATTGTACAGCACGTCCTGCACAAGATAACTGGCATTCAGGATAGACATGATTATTACCAGCTATTTAGCTGTGCTGTATCTTACTGTCAGATGATGTGTGTACAAGCTGTGCATGCTCTCTAGTAAGATGCAGTGATTTTTTTAACTTGTTTTCTAACAAGATAAATTAATAAGCTATCAGTTGACTACATTAGAGGAATATATTCAGAGGTGTCATCCTGCTTGGCAGCCTGTGCAGACAGTGCCCTGCACATGGGTGGAATCATAGAACCACGGAATTATGGAATATCCTGGGTTGGATGGGACCCACAAGGATCATTTGTGCCTTCCCTGCTGACTCAGATCCCACTGGACATCCACAATGACGCCCAGGTCCCTTCCTGAAGCTTCTCCCCAGCCTCTCATTCCCAGCCTGTCCCTCGTTGTGTGTTCATGCACATATACCCAAAAATGCATTGCTTTCTTTTAATGCACAGCACCAGAAATAAATGAGCCTCAAGTTCCTAACTAAATAATACCTTGTCTAAATGAGAAATTTAATTTTAGTATCTGCGTTTCTAAAGAACTTATTAGCAAAAGATGTTGGTACATTAAAAAGTTTATGAGGTCGGGCTGACTCACCCGTGCAGGCCTTTTTCCCCCCTGGATTCTTTGTGCTGTAATTTTTGGATACTAGGTCGAAGCTATAAATAGTCTGTAGTTGTGAATCTACACTGGGCAGCAGACCCTTTGTACACAGCATTTTTGAATTGCTGGGCCTTACAACTGATGTTCTCTGTGATAATCCTCTTCAGCGTGGTGAAAATCACCCAGCTGGGGCTTGACCCCTGCGTGGGCCAAAAGTGCGTAACTCAAGGCAACTACAAGTGTCCCAGCGCTTCTGGAGACCTCCCAGGCTCGAGAGAGCCCCTCAGGACAGAAAAGCTGACCAGTCCAGTCTTGCCTGGCCTTCACTGCCTCACAGCAGAGCTGAGGAAATGGGATGATGGCCAGAATGCTGCTGCATTCACACCAGCTACTTACCACATCATGAAACTGAATAAAATAGGCTCAAAAGATTCAGAGGATTGTATGAGGGTAAGATGATCTCAAAGCTCGGTGACAGAAATGTTTAAGTGTCCATACATTTCCAAACCTTCTCAGATTTTATAAAGCAAAGTGGTGAGGGAAGCTCTCCCACCAAAGCCTTAACACAAACAGACCCAGCTTTAAAAGGTCTCTGAACACTGGAGAAAAAGAAGCTTTTTTCTACTGCAGCCTAAATGAAATTGGGCTCCGTTCTGTTGTCTCTTGTGGGCAGGAAGGTGCTTGTTCTGTGGCCTGAGTCTGGGTGCCTGGGTTTTCCTGATGAGAGGGATTTTCATCTCCATAGAATAGCTGTTCCACTTGGGATAGGTGTTTCAAGCTGGTGGTTTATCAGTGTATCCAGTGCCCTTGCAAGAAGCTCCATGTGCACGTCCAAAATTTAAAAACCACCCCCAAATCCCGTGTTTATGATTGCGCTATTTCCATAGTTCAGTTTGTTTTTACTGTGATCCTCTTCCCACTTCAAAATTTCCTTTTCCCTCCAGGTTTCAATGCTTCAAGTCTAACCCCAGGAAAATGTTTGCATTGCTAACTTTGTGGAGATTCTGTATCGGTTCTTTTGTGTATATTTGTTTTAACCTCGGTGGTTTTGCCTTTTTTTTAACCTTTTTCGAGTAAACACATGCTGTTGTATTCTTATATTTCTACAAGGAAGACATTTGTTATTGGAAAAAATGGCTTTAGGTAGCAGCTGCTTTGAGCTGTTCATTATTTATTGTGTAAAAGACTTGCTTCCTCGCCGCAAGAAAAACACTTTTGTTAGTTATACTCTTTTTACACACTTGTCTTCTCACTGGGCTGGCATTGTGGCTTTAATTAGTTTTTCCTTTTTCGGCGTTATTAAGAACAAGGTTTTTTCTCTCCTTCAATCCTGGCCACCTTTCATGTTTCCACACAGGAATTAAATTTTGCTTTGATTCATTAGCAAAATGGCACTGAAATTGAAGGGCATTTTGAACAAAAAACTTTGTTCTGACTCTGTGGAATATCCTTTCCTATAAACCTCTGCTTCTCTTTCACTCTCCTGCTTCTTCCTGAGCTCCCAGCTCCTGCAGATAGCAATATGCTACTCGTGTGCCTCTTAAATCTCTAATATTTTCCAGGTGAGAAGAAAAGTGAGGGAAATTGCAGGTCTGTTGAAGGGAGCTGAGAGGGAGGAGTGTGTGTTGGAAAAGCCAAGTGCAAACAGGGCTGGGGGGGCTGCAGAAAAGAGGGTCAAACGATTGAAAGAAGTTTCTTCTTTCCTTCTCCCTGTGTAAATGTGCCCAAGCTGGTGAGTAAATGAGATATTGATAAATTATTTTGAATTGCTAAAGGCTTTGTGGAGTTCAGTTGCTGAAGTTCACAGTTCAAGCTTTTTCGTGCACCCCAATACAGATGTCCAGCTTAAACTTGCAGCTTTCTTACCCTTATTTCATGAACTCAGAATTTCCTAGAGCAATGATTCAATTAGCAGAAGTGCACGTGCCCCTTCAGATGCTTAGAAAACAGAGCAGCCAGCTTATTTTCAAACAAAAATGGGTTAACTTACCCAGCAATAAGCATAATTTTAAAAAAACCTTCAGATTCTGTAAGCCCACAGTAGAAAAGAACGGGGTTTTTTTGGGGGTTTCACAGATTTGTTATCACAGATGTTCTTAGCCTAAATATATGGATATGCAAAAACAAATACTGTTTAAAATATGTATAAACTTCCTTTATTTATGTCTGACACTGGTTTCATTCTGACTCCAGGTTTCAAGCAGCTGGAAATGCTAACTCCAGGGCTCAGTGTGCTCCCCTGCTGCTCCCCATGCCTTCCTTGGCAGCAGGAGAGCTCAGCCTGGTGTTTGGGGGTGCATCCAACATTCTGTGAAGAGAGCTGACAGCTGTATTTAGGAAGATTTCCCAGCGGTGGATGTGAGGCTGCCCTCACTGAGTTTAGCTTGGTTCAATGTGCCATTCAGAAAGTGCCCCCCAGCCCGGGGCTGTGGAGGTGAGGAGTCACCACCAGCAGCCGTGGTCTGCAAAGGCAGAAATTGAGAGTGGAAAATCCTCTTTTCCTTTCTTTTTATGTGCTGGGAACACCAAGGTGTGGCTTGGGCAGGCTGTGAACGCACCAGCACTGGCAGAAACCAGTGGGGCAGCTCTGCAGCCACTCCAGGCTGCCCTTCCTGCCTGCCCACGTCTCCTTCCTGTGCCCTGCTGTCCTTCCTCATGCAATGGCTCACCTGGAGTGATGGCAGGGCAGGTTGTGATGCCTTAGGTTTAGCTTTTATATTTTTCAAGTTTTGCATTCCCAGTGTGTAACTCTGCAGTGTCCTGCAGCCTGGGAGCTGCTGCTCTCTCATGCTGAGACAGACAGAACAAAGCCTCTCCAGGCTGCTCTCCAAGGACACCCAGCCCGGCCTAGGCCCAAAATGTGTAACCCAGCATCTTGAGAAGGGGGGCAAGCTGAGGGGAAATTCCATCATTAGCTAAAGTTTAATTGGTGACATTGGGTTGAGATGCAAATGGACCAAAGCTATAAAAGTGTGAAGAACTCGTGACTCGGGGTCCATCTTGGGTGCAGCCTTTGGCCTGCCCAGGGTGTGCCTCTGAAGGGCTTTCCAATAAATATCCACCTTTATTCCCTTCCTCCTGTCCAGTCTCTGTTTCCAGGTTGGCCTCTTTAGGCATCAGTTGGAACTGCTGGAACAGGAACTGCGATGGATGAAGGGAATATTTCAAATGTCTCCATTTCTCACTTCACGGGCTGGTTTTGGTTTGAGCACTTCTTCCTTTCTGTGTCCAACAGAAAAAGTAGGTCCTGCCTCATCTCCTCTGGCTGGCAGATGGCTGTAGGGAGGATTTTAGTGTGAGGAAGTTGTCTTTGGGATGCAGAGAGGCATCTCCAGCTAGTGGTCTGTCCCAGTTAGAGGGACTGTTTATTGACTTTAAATGAACTCTTTCTACAGACAGCCAGTTAGATACTCAATTTTAAAATGGCTTAAGGTAGGGGAAATTAATTCCACAGTGGTTATTCAGGTAATCAGCCTTGGGACTTAGCCAGAGGTGCAAACACAGATTGCAGCAGGAGTTTTGCTTCAATTTTGTTTGCAGATAAGGACCATCTATCTATAGATCCTATGGGAAGATGAACAAATGAGAAAAATAATAGCGGAATCTGATTAGTTTACGCTGAGATTTCAGTGCAGAAGGAAGGGAAGATACAAGGCTCTCTCCAGATCAGATGTTACTGCACTCATTTGTTAACGTGCGTCCTTGAATGGAATTGATGAAACCTTTCATTATAGATCAATATGCTCTTTGACTAGAGAATATTACGGGTACCTATTGTATATGCTTAATTAGATTGAAATTGCTTTCACATTTCCTTTATATTCAAAAAAATCTGATCTCAGCAGTTTAAAAAAGGGAATTACAAAAGTCATCCCCTCCACCATGCTGCTAGAGTCAGCAAGAGAAGGGGAAAAGGGAAAAACTCCTCAGCCAGCTCTCAGGTCTCAGCTTGGGGCCAATTTTGGCAGAGCTCACTAGTGCTGCAGTGTACCCATGGCAAAAGCAACTGGGAATTGTTTCACCATCACCAAGAATTGACAGGTGTCCATTAAAGGCAACAGGTTTGGACTGGGTTTATATAAACAATTTTGACACATTCTTGCCTTTCATATTTTCTGTCCAAAACCAATTTCTTGACAAAACTGTTCCAAATTAATATGCACCACCCTCCTTCCTCATCCACATCTCCACAAAAACATTCTCAAGCTCTCCTTTGCATGCTTCATTTCTTGATGGCCTTTATTGCTCCTTGAATTGTCTCTCAAGACCCACTCCTAAAACACGTTGTCTCAGTCCCACAGCCCTATTCCTATCAAAATAAGGCCCTTTGTACTTCAGTGCTAATTGGTCTGCTGTGCTGTTACCTCATGCTTTCAGCTCAGTCCCTGGGTTATTTCTGGGTTTGTTCCTGTCCCAACCACAGCCACTGCCCTTGTTTCTCACCCTGTTCAGCCTCCCGGGCCCTTGGGCTGTGTTCCTGCTCCAGTCACAGCCCCACATCCCCATGGCACACCCTGGCCTGTCCCTGGGCCTTTCTGAACTCAAATGTCAGCTCTCACCACTCTCTGAAGCAATTTTTGTCCTTAATTCTCCAAGGCCCAGCTTTGCAGCCAGAAGGCTCCTGCTGTTTGCCTGGGGCTGGCATGGGGCAGGATTGGGGTTATTTATCCTGGAGAAAGGGAGGCTCTCTCTCCTCAGAGCTGTCTGCAATTCCCTGACAGGAGGTCGGAGCCAGGTGAGGGTCAGACTCTGCTCCCAAGGAACAAGAAACAGGACAAGGGAAAATGGCCTCGGGCTGCACCAAGGGAGGTGTCATTGGCTATTAGAGAAAATTTCTTCACTGAAGGGGTTGTCAAGGGCCTGTCCAGGGAAGTGGTGACTCAAGCACTCAAAGACATGTGGACGTGGCACTTGGGGACATGGTTTAGTGGTGGATTTGGCAGTGCCGGGAGAACGGTTGGACTCAATGATCTTACAAGGCTTTTCCAACCTAAACAATGCAGTGACTTAGTGCTCCACTGTGCTACGTTCAGTGTCCCTCGGCCTCCTAAGGATGCATTGTTTATCAGCTTTCCTCCTTTCAAATTCTTTGTTTGTACAGTGGCAGCTTTTGTGCCAATTTTTTTTTTTTTCCCTTTGCCTGGAGTTATTGGCAGAGCTAATTAACCACAGAATATAAAAGCCTTGTTCTCCAGGGCCGGGTGGTGTGGTCCCAGAGCAGCTCCAGTGCTGCCTTGGGGCCTGGGGAACGAGCAGAGGGATAGGCTGCCCGAGGATGGGCAGAATATCTTCACAAAGAGGTACCAGGTTTATTCCAGCAGTGAATGCAGTCCTTATTCTGAGGGGGCCACGTGTTGCATCCTTCCTTGCCCCGCTCCACAGGCACGCTGATGGCACTGGCTGTGCTCACAGGGGTGGGCCACGATGGGTGCTGATGGGTGAGAGGGGCTTTGCAGGCTCACCTGTGCCCGTGTGGGTGTGAGGGGGCTGCCCCTGGGTGTGGGTGGGTGCATGGGCTCGGGGTGCTCCTCCCTGCTCATGGAGCTCAGCCACACCTGGGAACTGGGGAGGAGAAAGGGCAGTGGGAGAGGGGCAGCCCCTGGGGCAGGAGTGGTTGAGAAGTAAAGAGCCCCCCTCCACCTCCAGGCCTGACCTTAGCCTCTGGCTGTGAGCTGTAAGAGACCAAGATTTTTCCACATCCAGAAATGCTTGA
>VWZT01010572.1:248133-265210 GCA_013397055.1 Pachycephala philippinensis | reverse complement strand
GCGGGGGCAGCGCGGTGCGGGGAGGGCGGCGAGCCCCGCGGGGGAGAGGGACAGCGGAGAGAAGGGAAGGCGAGCGGCAGGGGCGGAGGGGCTGGGCAGCT
The DNA here is from genome assembly GCA_013397055.1 of Pachycephala philippinensis. Taxonomy (NCBI): domain Eukaryota; kingdom Metazoa; phylum Chordata; class Aves; order Passeriformes; genus Pachycephala; species Pachycephala philippinensis. The sequence goes on along the minus strand of VWZT01010572.1, from coordinate 265,109 downwards.
CGGGAAGGGGGTGCCCGAAAGGAGGATGCCCGCGGGGCTCCCCGGAGTTGGCACGGCGGGGCCGGGCAGGTGTGCGGAGCGGAGCGGGGCCGGGCGCGGTGCGGTGCGGTGCGGGCGCTGCGGCGGCCCCGGGGCGCGCTCGGCTCTCCGGAGGGAGAAGCAAAACGCTCTGGCAGACGCTGCTTTTTATTTTTTTATTTTTTTAATTTTCTTTTTTTCTCCCTTCAGTTCTTGCCCGGGGGCGGGGAGGGGGAGGGCGAGCGTTTGGCTGTTTTAAAATGCTCCTCCGGAGAAGCCGAAAGCCCCGAACTGAAAATCTTTTAGTTGCGCCGTAGCTCCCAGGCACGAAATGGATATGCAGGAATTAGGAGNGCTCTCCGGAGGGAGAAGCAAAACGCTCTGGCAGACGCTGCTTTTTATTTTTTTATTTTTTTAATTTTCTTTTTTTCTCCCTTCAGTTCTTGCCCGGGGGCGGGGAGGGGGAGGGCGAGCGTTTGGCTGTTTTAAAATGCTCCTCCGGAGAAGCAGATGCCGAAAGCCCCGAACTGAAAATCTTTTAGTTGCGCCGTAGCTCCCAGGCACGAAATGGATATGCAGGAATTAGGAGTGCATGAAATGAAGGGTACTCTGGCCAGAATGGAAAAGGGAAGGACTTTGATTTATACCCTTTCCCCCCCTCCTTTATTTATTTATTTATTTATTTTGCTGGCTTTCAAACGCATTACTATTCACAAGGTACCAAAATGGTATCTGTCTCTAACACGGGCTAGTCCAAAAAGCATTAGACTCCTGGGTGATGCATGCATAAGCACATCCCCAAGGAAGGTAAAATAGATCAGGCTGCGGGTCCCCATAAATACCATTAAGTTTAGAATAAAAGTGCTTCCTGTGCAGCCCTTCGGGAGCACATATAGCAGTCTGACATCATGATACAAATGCCTTCACCTCCTATAGAAGTCCCCCTTTATTGTCTACTCTTTTAAATATTCATTTGGTGAGGAGAGAACCAGTATATGCTGGGAGAGCTGCTTTGTACCGCTGCTACAAAGGACAGAGTGGCTGTGTAACGCTGTATTTACCTACCCAGATATCTGTGACAAAGGAACCTCTTTAGCAAATGAGGTCACTAATTCAGAAATTGGCCCTTTATGAGGAGAATGCTCATTTCTTTTTCACGTTCCAATTACTAGCAACTCCCCGGGAAAGACTTTCTTCCTGTTGATTTGTGATTGTGATACGATAAGCTTTTCACACACTCCGTGTCTCTCTATTAAGAAATGAAATGTTTTGAATTATTTAATGATGGAACTGTTGAATACGAGCGGCACAGCCAGGCTCAGGAGCAGGGAAGCACGCTCTCAGGCGCTGCTGGATGTCCATCTCTTTTCCCCCTCCCTTGCTCTTCCGTCTGCCTCAATGTTTCCAAAGTCTGTGTGATTCTCCAGGTAAACACTTTGTTCTCCTTTTCCACGCTGGCTAACAGATCCCAATGAATAAACTGCCTTTCAGCGTGGAAGTCCTGCAATAATTAATCTGACATCTGCCTCAGCCAGGTCTGTCCACTGAGGTTTGGAACACAAATCGATGCTTGTGCTCGATCCTTTGACTGATTTTATGAGCAGAGATATGTGCGAGTCCACAGCAGGGGAACTGCAGATGTTTGCTGAGGAGTAGCGGATCCACGGCAGAGCTGCACAGTTCCTGTGGCCGGGAAAGGGGCAGTGAGAGCAGCAGGAAATTGGGAACAGGAGGTCTGGTTTGAGCTTCATGCCTTAACACACAAGGCATTCTTGTAGCACATTTCTGAGTCTGGAAAAGTCTGTGCTCTAGAAAACAGAAGTTCCTGGCTCTAGTTCAGAAGCAGTTCTCCTGCCTCTTGCAGAAGAACAAAATAAAGTTACAGAACTAAGAGCAAGATCTTCAGTAAAAGAATTGGAAATTCTTCAGGAAAATTTTACCTAAAGGACATCCTTCTTCGGCAGACTCTCGTTCTTAGGCCCTGAAATAGGATTTTTTTTTTTTCACCTCTGCCTTGCACATCAGAGAATGAGCATGGTCAGAGAAGGCTATTTCTAGGCTTCTCTACGTCAGCTTTAACTTTGCTACAATTATAAGTGTTGCCTGTCCAAAAAAATCAGTAGGAACTAGATTACTTCATTAGCAGAAACGCTGCTACAATAGGACATGCCAAGGGATAAGTCATTGCAATTTGTCAGCAGCACTTTCAGAGGAAAATACGTATAGAAATGGTTGATTGAGAGATAGGACAGCTAAATTAATTTTTCTTCTGCATAACAATACGGGGAAACTGCAAAGATTGGAGTGATTTCTGTGATTTATCTGATAAAATGCTTTAAAGTATATAATGTGATTTCAGCTTCAATTAATATGCTATTCTGACAACATCTGACATATTTAATTTAGTGTAAGGAACATATGTGAAGTTCAGAGTTACAGCAGACTGAGACTAACATTCTTTTTTTCTGCAACTGCTGTAACCCAACAGCATAACTCGACAAACAAACCTTTTAGTGATGAGAATTCCACAATAGAAGCTATTTCTAGCTCAGACATTGTAGAAATTTCAAGTCATCTCACACCTAAAACTAGCATCTCTTCTTTTTGGTGATCCCCCTAACTGGATTTTGAATCCATTTTGTGAGCTGGATGTTTAGTGAAATATCTTCAGTATGTGAGAAGCAGAGGTCTCATCTGGAATCAATTAATTTGAAACAGTTTAGCAACATACTTCCTGGACTTTGTGCGTGTGTGTGTCTGAGTTCTTCTACCAGCATTTTAAGCTAAAATCTGTCTATAATTTCCTATGCCATACCCGATTTTATGTTTTTAATGGCACTTCAGTTTTCCTTGTTTCTTTGTTGGGGCCAACCCAAAGCCTGGGGACAGAAATGACAAGATGGCCATGGATTTAAATGGAGATTGGGTCGGGCTCTTTGTCTGGGCGAATTAAGAGGACCTTATGGTCATTTTATGTCATCTGTGTCTTTTTACGTCAGATGCATTATGTCTTATCGGTCAAGGAGCGCTGTAACCATCCAGTTTGATACACGCTGGACGTGGCGTAAAGCGCTTTTATAGTACTTTAGGAGGAAATGTGGCAGTGCTGTGTCGGGTTTTGATGCTGAGGACTCTCAGACTGTGAGCGAATCGATCCGCGGAGTGCATAATCCCCGGGGGAAGGAGGGCTGGGACCCCTGCGGCTGCTCCGGGGGGCGCGGGGCCGGCGGGTGCAGTGCGGCGGGCGGGCAGCAGAGGGCACTGCTGCCCCGCGTGTTCCCGGAGCCATTCCCGGCTCTGTTCCCGGCTNCCGGTCCCCGCACCGGGAGCATCCCGCGGGATGCGGGGCCGGACCCGCCTCGCCATTCCCGGCGCCGTTCCCAGCTCTATTCCCGGAGCCGTTCCCAGTTCCGGTCCCCGCACCGGGAGCATCCCGCGGGATGCGGGGCCGGACCCGCCTCGCCATTCCCGGCGCCGTTCCCAGCTCTATTCCCGGAGCCGTTCCCAGTTCCGGTCCCCGCACCGGGAGCATCCCGCGGGATGCGGGGCCGGACCCGCCTCGCCATTCCCGGCGCCGTTCCCAGCTCTATTCCCGGAGCCGTTCCCAGTTCCGGTCCCCGCACCGGGAGCATCCCGCGGGATGCGGGGCCGGATCCCCCGCGCTGTTCCCGGAGCCGTTCCCGGAGCCGTTCCCGGCTCTATTCCCGCCTCTGTCCCCGCACCGGGAGCATCCCGCGGGTTTCACAGCGCTGCAGCCGCTGCACGGCCTCACCTGCGGCGGCACGGCACCGTCTGCGCTCTGGCGGAGGAGTTTTGGGATGCTGGAAGTGCGGCTTGTCTGCAGACAAGCTGGCTCCACAGCTGGAGGCTGCGTGTGGAATAGCAGCGCGGGCCCCCTCTTTGAAGGGTTTTGGTCTCTCTTTCGCCCCTTTTCAAAGGCAGTGCCGGTTCGTGCCCATGCCAAGAGTTTAGAGGCGGAAAAAAAAGATACAGCGAAACAAAATGTATTTCTTTGAGATGTTATCGGGTTTGAGAGACCTTGTAAAGACATCCTTGATAGGAGAAAAACAAACAAAAAAAGACATAATAGGCCAAATTGGACTAGTTTTATCTGTACACATCCAGATCAGTGGAGCTTACAGCTGAAGGACTGAGAAAAGCAGATTGGTCCAAATCACTTCCATATATCCTACAGCACCTTGGAATACAAAGGATGTTACTACCCACAGAATCACGGGATGGTTTGGGTTGGAAGGGACCTTAAAGCTCATTTCCTGCCACCCCCTCCCACGGGCAGGGACACCTTCCGCTGTCCCAGGCTGCTCCAAAGCCCATCCATGCTGGACGCTGACCAGCGAGGACATACATGACAGGATAGACGTGAAATGGTTGCAGGCATGGAAAGAGGCTTATTCCTTCTCCTGATGTTTCTAGACATCCACTTTGGGGTGTTCCTACAGACTGGATCTTTGCTTTGACTCAGACCAACCCCATTCCTGTGTGTAAGGAGGATATACCATAAATAACAGAGTGCAGAATTCCACAGTATTGCAGAACATCCACTGGGTGCAGCCAGAGAAGTTCATTAATGCAATCCAAGCTCTTGCCCACAACTTTGATGCCCAACACAGTACCGTGATAGCCGCATAATTTTCTGTCAACGGCCTGAGAGAGGATGTTAATTAAGAATTATCTTAGAGGAACAACCCTTGGTGAGAGTGTCAGTGGCTCCTGCACAGGGAAAAGGGCACAGGAGCCTTGTCAGCGCCCATCTGTGCTGCAGGGCGGGGAACATCCCTTCAGCTGCTCCCTGTGCCCGGGCTGGGAGGAAAACTTGGAGCTGCCAGTGCTGCTTAAGGCCCTCCCGAGAAGATTCCGCACGGCTGGGACATCAGCGGGGACATTAGCGGGGACATTAGCGGTGCCTCCCGAGCCAGCAGGGATGCAGAGACAAGGATCTGGAGCCGGCAGCCGTGCTGCTGAGCAGTGCCCGGGGGGACGGGGTTATTATGGCTCATTTTGCCTGCCACAGGCATCGGGGCTCCTTCCACAGCGGCTTGGGTGGCGAGGAAGCTCCCGGGCATCCCCGTCCCACCGAGCTCTGCCGGCTCCACGAGCCGTGATTTAGCTCCTCGGCTTTAAAGTGCTGCCTTAAGGGAATTCTAAGGGGTTTTTGTGTCTGTGGTTGGTTGGTTGTTTTTTTTTCCTCCAAAGTTTGGCAATGAGTGAGAGCCCTCTCCCTTCTGAATCAGCAAGAGTTCATCAGAATTCTTAATTGGAATGCAATGGCAGGCAGAGTTGGAGTAGTAGAAATCAATGTAAATGGATTAAAAGAAAAGGACCAAGTAACTGAATGTAAATGAGGAGCCAGGATTTTCCAGAGTGATTGGTGAACAGTGCAGCAGGAGGTTCCCAAATATAATTCATTATTATAATGATGATTTAATAGTTCATCAACAGGTGGACTGTAGCCACATTATAGATACACTGGCATAAATTGTGGATCATGGAGTGTTATAATGCTGACAAAACCGAGCAGGACTTTGGTATGTGACTGTCAGCTGCAGGAAATGCCTATCTAGACAGTAATTACAATTAAGGTTTCATTAAATTGTGTTGGTGCAGACTGACAGTGTTGCCATGAGCCCCCAGTGATGCTGTGAGGACACTGGCCCGTGCAGGGGAACACTGGAGAGATGAGCAGGAGGAATTTTATTCAATAACCCTTGGAAACACAGAGTTTTTGTCTTTGTGAGCTGCACAGCACTGAACATTTAACTCCCCTGTCTTTGTGTGGTGCAACTGGTGCAGGTTTTCATGCCCCATGAGAGAGCCCAGCCTGAACTCAGCCTGGCTGAGCACAGGTTTGTTCCTGGATCCTGTCCTCCCAACCAGGACAGTAAATCTGTGCCGTGCCCTCTCACAGCCCCATTCCCTCCCACGTGAGCCCCCAATCACACAGCCTGTGCTGGCCTGGGAAGCCAAAAACTTCCTTAACTCGCTGCCAATCCCATTGAAGGGCTGCTTCTTCTGCCCCATATTTTAGTGCTCTTCCTTTTACATTAAATATTCCAAGTGAGAGAGTCACACTTAAGGTTAAGCTGCTGCCATATAAACTCTGGTTCAACATAATTTTGATCCCAGTGAGGCTGCTGATATATACTTTTAAATAAAATCAAACTTCAGAAACACATTAATTGGTCTCAGTGGTTAAGTTAAATAGTTAAATACATGCATACATATCATTCTGCCAAGGCTAAGTCATTAGTTCAGTGGAAAGCAGAAATGATGGCTCTATTGGAATCAGGAGACTAAACCCTATTTCCATTAATGCTAACTGTTTTATTAATACATGCATGTGTCGGCATTAAGTCATAAATTTAAATGGTCTGTCCCTTCTTGATTTAAAGTAATTATCTCACAGATCTTGGCTGCTGAATGAGTAACTCTGTCACTCCCTTCATCTTTTATCAACTAAGTTTTTTGGTTTTTTTTTTTTTTTTTTTTTTTTTTTTTTTTTTTTTTTTTTTTTTCTTTTTTGTGTATAGACATTGCAAGGCAAACAAAAGTAATAGAGCTTATGCAAAGTTGGCTGGCATTTGAACCAAAAATAAATGTATTTTCATTGGCCAAGTAAAATATCTGTAACTATGCCAGGCCCCAAAGAAGGATTCCCAGACCTTTTTAGTCCCAGACCTGCCTGCATCTTATGTGCACTTTGTACATTCACTTACAGAGGTCACTGGAAAACTCTAATGAAGTAACAGGTAAAACTTGCAACCTTTATATTGCTGAAGGAAAATGACATTCAAAAAGTTTATCCTTAATTTTTGGAGATAGTTTAATTTGATAAAGAGAGATGCTGAGAGAAATACAGGACTTTGAATGGCATTTAGAAATTAAGAATGGTCTTGTTAGAAATGGAAAAAAAACCAGTTGAAGTGTTGGGATTCAGTTCTAGGATTCAATCTCATCCTCTTCAGAGCAGTGCTCCCTTCAGAGGCCTGGGCACACACTGGTGCAGGAAGGATTCCTCAGCATCACTCAGCTCATGGTAGATGGCCATTGAAGACAAGGTTTTAATGCATTTTTGCCTCCCAGGGCTTTCCTGGCCAGGCAGGAATGGCTGTGAGCTGTTTTCCAGGGAGGAGCAAGATCAGAGCAGCTGAATGCTGCCAGGTTAATTCAGTGGGTGCAGAGCACTGATCAAACCCTCCCGTTTCATCTGGCATGAGCCATGGGGATCAGCAGCCTGCTGGAACTGAGAATCACTCAAACATTTATCCAGTGCACACAGAGAACAGATATTTTTTATGATAATGGCTCCTTCCCATTCTCTTTCAGCATATTTTTCTTGCAATTGAAATTCCAGAGAAGATCTTCAATATTTCACATTAGTGAAAAGTCACTGTTCATTCACAGTTTCAAACCCAATTTCTCCAGACGTAAGAGGTTCCAAAATTTTGAAAAGCAGCTGAATAATAATTTTACTTGGGGCTCTGATTCAAATAGAAAATTTTGTCCACTGCTGATTGTTGCCTTTTTATTTGTTACTGTTCCAATTATAGCTGGTATGGCTGGGAGAATATGGCTGATTAGTATGCATTTCAATTCTTTTTAGCACGGTGGCAATTTCCATAGCATTTCTTTTTCTGAAGCAAGAAGAAAACATAGCAGGCAGTGGCATTTGCATGCAAACAATCTGTCATTTCCATACAAAAGGGCTGATTAGGTAGCAGTACGTGTGGCTGTAGGTCAGACAGGATGGTCATAATTGCTCTTTCTGTCCTTAAAATGGTGAATTTTGTAATATTTATATGAAAAATTATGTTCATAAATTCATTATGTTCAGGTTTCAAGTACTGAGTTACAAATCCTCTTAGAGATCTCTGGTTTTCTGTGGTGCTTTGGCTACAGCCCTGAAAGTGAAGCTGGTTTTAGCTGATCCCTGCCTCAGAGCTTCCCAATGCTGTGCTGCAGGTCACAGCCCACTGCCCTGGACACACAAAGCTGATTTGGAGAACTCAGAGCTAATTGGGACATCTGCATGACCCAGGTCACAACAAACCATGTTCAGTAGTTAAGGCTGGTGTCTCTGTGCCCTTGGAGCCCTGCCTGAGCTCCTGGGCTTGGTTTGGGGTCTCTCAGGTTCCTGCACCTCCAGCTGGAGTTCACTGAACTTGCTGATGTGTGGATGAGGTTCCTCAGCCCTCGGTTTATTAGACGCTGCTCTCCCTCTGCAGCTCCAAATCTAATATTCGGTGAACATTTCACCTCCAGAGTTTGCCACTTTTCAATGCAAACTTTGCCCTCCCACAACCTCACCTTTAGCAGGTACAGCAGCCTCTTCTGACCTTTCTGTTTTATTTTCATATTTCTCCTTTGCTCAGCCATCTCCACTTGTGTTCAAAAGTGGAGACATTCTTCTCAGCTTCCTTGGCTCAGGCTTATCCGACATTTCCCTTCTCCTCTGACTCTCCCTCAGTTGAGCAAGGTTTCCATGCCCAGCCTCCAGGGCAATCACAGCCCTCCCTACAAGCTTGGAGCTGCTGTCCAGTGACCTTCTGCTGACATTATTTCACTTTTTGGATCCAACAGCAAAACCTCATTTTTCTGTGTATTTGTCTCAGTATATGTCAAAGTTCTGGGGGCACCTAAAATTAATTCTCAGTACATTTAATAATTATTTACTTCATGAGAAAGAAAACTCCACTTTTAAATGAGGCAACAGAGTGTGATCTGAGAAATACTTGAGCACTCTCACGAGAGAGGAGATGGGAACCAGCCCTGCTGCCTCACCAGATATGTGCAATATGCATCTGTCACATGGAACTAGGACAGGATGAGCTCCATGGGAAAGGTAGCACGAGGATTTACTCCAGGCTGCAGTGATGTGCTGTCACTCTGGAGCATCACAAATTACCGAGTGGCTGCTGGCTTGGGCTTTAAAGGAGCAGTCAAAACACATGAGGAAAATCAAAAGTCAAATTGCTAATTTTTTTCCTCATGGCATGGACTTGACGTAGAGTTCCACCTTGTTGTGCCCTTTAGTGTGGATTTGTACTTTTGGAAGGCACCAAGGGAATGTCCACCTTGGTTAATACATGCTCAGAACTTTGTTATTGTTTTTAGCAGTCTCTATAAATTATTTTTATGAGCAGATGAGTTTAAACTGTTTATCTGATGTTTGCACTTTCCTGGTTGAATTCAGACTGGTGAACCTGATCTAAAGCAGAGAGGTTGTGCTGGGGTCTGTGGGGTTATTACTGACTCTGGGATTATTGATCTGCACCCTTGGTGTGGACTTTCAGGGAGTTTTGGTTGTAACACTGATTTTGTGTTTGAGTTCAGATGGAGTTGTGCATCCCATGGCCAGGTTTTGGTCCTACCAGAGTTAGGAATGCTCTCAGTGCACCATCAAATGGATGAAATTGCACTAATATTTGTTTAATTACCCAATCAAGTTGACCACAAAATGAGTTGGGCTGAAATAACCAAGTCTGCAGAGGAAGTGCCAGCTCTGGGATTTACTGAGATTTGACAGATGCTCCTTGTTGTGACCTTGGCTTCTTTATGTTGAGCTGGGGGTCAGGGAGGGTGCTCCTGGAATTTCTGCCTTCCTGGGATCCTGAGGGCTCTGAGCAGACTCTGCACACCTCTCCCACCACCGATGGACTGGGTGCATTCTGTATTTTGGTCACAGAGCTGTGAAATCCTGCTCCTGTCTATCCCCACAAACAGTCTGGGGAACAGCTCAGCCTTTATGGTATTTCCCTTCAAAAATGAGTGACCAGCAAGTCATTCCTTGGAAGTTGTATATTATAGGAGATCTACCAAAACTCAGGACTTTTAACTTCTACTTAATTTTTTTTTTCCCAAAAAATTTACAGAAGGTCATTGATACTTTATTAAGAAAATAATGTAATTGAAATTCATCATGTGTACAAAAGACTTTTCCATTGGTATTTAATCATTTTGCCTACTGAGGGAGAGAAGGAGGATGTTTTTGCCTAGAGGTATCTCCCATCTGGAAATCACATCCATTTTTACTAGAAATGAAATAATTCAAAATAAACTGGAGTAAAGCTTGTGTTTTAACTGTTTCCATGGGCTTTAAAGCAGACTATATTTAACCCATAAGTGCCTTGGGCATTTTATTACTCTGCGTTAATGAATGCTAATTGCTTGTTGAATTTGAGATCAGCAGCTCCTCCTTTAACACTGTTCACTGGTGTTACCAGGAGTGTTTGCTCAAGGAGGGAGATTTCCCATTTCATGTTAGTTAGTGTGCAGCTCCTTTGGCTTTATGGAAAATGCATAAAATTGTGTCTACATTGACTTCTTTTCTTGTTCTTACCAACTCATTATACACATTTCCCCTCTGGGCTTTACAGAAGGCTCCAACTTTTATTTTCCAACAAATCAGAAACATCCCAACTTTTTAATAACTTATCAAGCATGTTAAATGTAAATGCGTGGATTTCCATCTACATCCTCATGCCCCCAAATAATTTGCCTGTTATCCAGGGGAAGGCAGGCATGTTCATTATGCTTTTTGCAGCCTGTATCCCTGTGAATTGAGATGTCACTCTGCATGACAGGGATCCCTTCCACAGCTGTGCCCTAAAGGACAGATGTCTTTCTGCCGTGAATGACACCAGAAAAAGTCCTGTTGCAGGAGTGTTTTTGCCACATCTCAGTAGTCTGGCGAGGTCATTTCCATAATCCATAGAACTGCTGCTAAAATTAGGGGTGTATCCATGGCTGTGTTGTTGGAGCTGTGTAGGGAACTGAGTGAGAGATCGCTATACATTAATTATTCCTCCTAATTACGTCCTTTTAGTAACCTCCTCATGTCCCGAAAGAATCTTAGAATTCTGAAAGGAGAGGAGCCTAATTCCTCATTTATGGAGAGGAATTCTCTCAGCAATCATACTCAGAATGGCAAATCAGCTGAGAGCACAGTGTCTGCACTGACTTTAGCTTCTGTTTTTCTGCAGGCAGCACGACCAGGCTTTGGCTTGGTCATGGCACAGATGAATTCATCCAGGTGCTTGCATTGAGGAGAGGGAAGGGTTAAATCTACTTGGTTTTCCTACTTGAGGAGTGTTCTTTCACCTGAGTAGAGGAGTCTGTGCCCACTCACATTTTTTGGGGGGAAATAGTTGGGAAGCATGGATGTGATGAAAACTCTTGTATTGCAAAGGCAAACCCCTTTGCTTCTCAGCAGTATTTTTATATATTCTCAGTGTTGTGCCATCTAAAGAGCAGCTCCCAAAAATTAATATTAAGACAAGTTGGCTTGACTGGGAAATAATTTCAGCTTGTTTAGAAGGGAGAGGTTCAGCCTTTCAATGAGCATCCCACCAAGTGTGAGGTACAGGAATCCTGATGGACCTACCGTGCTCCCCCTGGAGCAGCATTCCCAAAAGATGCTGTAGGGCTCACTTTGGAATGCCAGAACGCTGTCTGAAGTCTGCTACTGGCGCCAGAAGGGTTAAACCCCATGTGGGCCAGCTATCTGTGTGGAGCTTCAAACAGCCACATTCCACATCAAAAAGGGACTGCAGCAACTCCTTGATCAAAGCTCAGGTAATTTAATTATTTGCCTTCATGAATCAAGGGGTCCTTGAACAAGCTCGGGATGTCTGGATATTAGAATATGGGAAATTTATTGTTTCACTCCTTCTAATATTCCAACATCAAAGAGAGTCTGTTCCTGTAAACAAAGCAGTGGGAAGTCAAAGAATTCGAGGAAAAGCTGATGTGGAGAGACTCAGTTTTCTAAGGTCTTTGTGAGCTGGGAATTAAGATGATTCCTGTGGGGTGAGATATTTACCATTGTGATTCTTTGTGTCTGTTTCGTGTAAGAAAACATCTGTCCCACGCTGAAATGCTCAGCTCCAGCTCCTGTACAGTCGCTTAGTTGCCGTGGTTTTCCCCGTTTCTCGGTTTTGGGCGATGTTTCTCATTTTGGGTTGCAAATCTCTCTTTGCCAAGCTCTGAGTGGCTCTCTGACCACGTCACGCTTTGAGATTCTAATTAGCAGGGTGCAATTAGCCAGGGCACCCTTGTGCGGGGGAGGCGGCTCCCGCAGCATCCCGGCCAAAAGCCGGGATAAATTCCGGGAGGGAGGGATGCTGCTGGCTCAGGGAGCGGAGCTCAGTCCCGAGCGCTCCCTGCGCCTCTCACAGCGGCAGGGATGGGTCACAATTCATGAAGAGAAAATGGATTGGCGTTCTTAAAACCCCAACCGCAGCAGAGAAGTGTGTGCTGACACCAGAATGGATCCTCAGCCCGCAAAACTCAATGTTGCTTTATTTCTAGGAGAGATGAGTTCCTTTGTATCTTTCCCTCTTCTTTTTGTTTTTACATTCTCTTTTCTCCGTCTGCCAAATTTTCTTTCGCAGCTGGGGCCTGACCCCTCTTTTTTCCTTGTTCATGGAGCAAACATAAAATACTAGAATTTCTTCTGGTAAGTGCCAGCCTCGGTGTGTGTGTTGTGTGTTTATGTGCTACGTCATTTCTGCATAAAAGCTCTCCTTGCCTGTGCTGCCCTGGCTTTGGATGCATTTATTCACAGCCTGCACCAGTGCTGTGTGAGAGGCTGCTGCTGAAGGCATGAGATGTCTCTGTGCTTCCTCGTGTCTTAGCAGGAGCAAAAATAAATTAGTGGGAGACAAATCAGCAGAGAGAGGAAACAAAAGCAGTCACTATGTGCGGTGACAAATGTTTCTGGGAATGATATAAAAGTTATCTAAATAGAAAATAAGACGTTGGCTCATTCCACCTGCTCGTATTTACCTGGGAGATAAGAGCCACAAATTTCTAATGCTGCAGATCCTTTTGCAAATGAAATTTTTTCTTTAAAAATGCGATGGAAATTTTTTAGAGAAAGGGCTGCCAAATGCAGAATATGATAAATAAACTACTTAATTATTTTATACAACACAGTAAATAATTAAGATAGCAATGCAGTATTCTGCAGCTCACTGTCGAGGAGCTCTACAGGATATTTTGTTTAAGTGGTGAGAGGATGCCTGGAGAGATGTTCCTCTGCTTGGTGCAAAGAAGGTATAACCTTCATCTATTGATTAACTGTAGAACAGCTCTATCAGCTCTGTGCATCAGTTCCTTACAGATCACAGAATTTAATCAACTGTGCTCTGTTTTAGAGACATTCCAAATTCCTACAACAAAACTCGGGCAACTGTTATTGGAAGAATGTTTCATTTGAAACTTCTAAAACCATTGAGTCCCATTTTTCAGTTTCTTTAAATTGGACAGGGAACTTTTAAGCCTGAAAGACTTTGCTTTGAATTTCCATGAACTAAACATGGTCAGTTTATTACCAGGTGAAAATCTCATTCCTCTTTTTCTGAGAAGTCAGCCAGCAGAAAGGTGATAATTTGGCTTGGTTAGGATTGGTAGCATCCCAGACAGTCAGGTAAGGTTGCCAAAAAGTTTTCCAGGCTAGGTTAGACAGGGCTTGGAGCAACCTGGTCTAGTGGAAGGTGTCCTTGCCTGTGGCAGGGGGGGATTTTTAGGATCCTTTCCAGCCCAAAGCAGTCCATGATCCTGTGTGAGGACATACACCCCTCCCGAGTGTCAGGCACAGAGCTGCTGTGAGTTTCTGATGCAAGCAGGAATTCATGGAAGGCTCAGTTCGTGCCCCAGGGGCTCCGAGGTTCCGTGGGCAGTGGATGATGCAGTGGCAGAGCTCATGCCCGTGCCATTACCAGAGGAGGAGGAATTGATTAGCAATAACACACTTCATTAACGCTGCACTTTCTCAATCATTGTAATTGTGGCTCTTCCCCTAAAACGTCGAGTGGAGCAGGTTTTGTTTCAACCAAATCAATCTAATGTGTTAGGATTTACATAATTTCCTCTCATTTCGTTTATGGAGCAGCAGGAATTTTAATTTGCATTGTCTGTATAGTCTATAATCAAAGTGTTAAGAGCACAAGGTTTATTCATTATGTATGGCATGTGGTGACAAATTTGCATAATGGGCCACATCTTGCTGAAATATTCCTTCTTTCCCCACACCCACCTTGGCAATTTCATCTATAACTGATTTTCTGTAAACCTGGTGGTTCAATTACACAAGACTTTGAGTTCCTTGGAATACTCATTGAGGAGAAGTATCCCCATAAAAATTAAAAGGTGGATAAAATATCATACTGAAAGAAGAGAAGGGCTAAGGGTAGGCCTTGAAAACTGGGCTGTGTTTCCTGATTTAGGGAGAAAGCTGATATAAACCCATTGCTGTTGCTGTGGAGTGAAGGTGAACATTCACACGTTGAATGGAAAGGTGCCTTTTATGTCTGTTTAGTGGCAATTACTACATAGACTCTTTCCTATGAAAATTTTCAGGACTAAATTAGGGACTAAAAAGCCATTAAGCAATTAAGGTGCTGTAAATGAAAATCTCCATCACAGACTCTTGTCTGCCAAGGCCAACATTTGCTTTACGAAAATGAAGTGCTTAGCACAATTTGATTTTTTTAAATAGGAGATTATTATATTTTAGAAAATAGAGGAAAAAAATGTAGGAGCTAAAAATATTATCTAAATGAGGGATATAATGCATCCTTTGGTTTGGATACACAAGCCCTCTATGGAGCATCTCAGATCATAAGATTTATCATTTAGATCTTCAGTTGCTGAGTTTTGGATGTGGCACAGTTCCATTCTCCCTTTTGCTGCCCAAGGACAGTCAGACTAAAATGTAGGAATTTACACTTATTTTTACTATATCCAGCTATCTTACAATCCAACAGTATAAACAAATATCTTCTATGTACTAACATGAACAGAAATTCAGGTAGTACAAGATTTATCTACCTTTGATCAAAGGAAAGCTCCTGACAAAAATGCAGAATATCTTTAGATGTTGACAGCCACGCTCTTTGTAAGAGTACATGGACAGGTGTTTCAGTCCTTTAAGGAAATATTCAGATAATTTATTAACACATCCTTAAATCCCTCATCTGAGGTGAAGAGTTCAAAACTCCCCGAGTGCATTGTATTATTTTAGCCCCTGCTAAGAAAAGGGGCTGTGGGTGTATTACACACATGATGAGCTGTGTTTGCGAGTTATGTAAGCGGAGGAGCAGACACAAATCTGACATCTGTGAATCTTTCAATCTCTGCTCGAAACTGGAGTGAAACTTTGACAAGACTGTTGACACCCAAAGTCTGCCAAAAGGCTTTTAAACAGGGTTCTGTCGCTGTGGATGCAACAACTGCACACAGACGGAGCAGAGGGAGCACTCTGAGTTCACATCACCGAAGTTTTAAGATTAATGCCTAGAGAGAAGGCTGCTCAGTTGGTTCAGAGAGGTGCCAAAGACAAATGTAAAGCCACTTAGCCTCTGAGAGAAGGAAAATCCCAGGAAAGGGGAGGCTCATTTCGCACTGAGCTCACCACTAAGAGCTCCTGTTAAGGTGATTAAGCTGTAACACTCTCAAGCCCTAACACTGGTCACTTTTATCCCCAGCTTTCCACAGGAGCCTCTGTATGTGCTGCACAGTCTTTGAAAATGCCATCTCCTTCTGCTCCCCAGCTCCTCTGGCAAGACTCTCTTGCCTACTTCCCATCTTTTCTTCTTCCTTACTTATTTTCCTACCATTTCTCCATATCCATTAAATGCTGTTTAAAAATCTGAAGGGATCTACCAAGGTTTCCAGAGGGAGTCACATAGAAAGGGCAGGTCAGTCTTGGTTGTCTATTTGCCCAGCCACATTCCCAGGGATAAACTCTGTGTGTGCTCAGGATTCGTGTCCTTAGAGTGCTCCTGTAGGAGCTGCAGAGTTTGGGGTAAGGGAATGTGTACAGTTTTTAATTATTTCCCCTCTGTACCCATTGAGGACAGCTGCAGGCACCCCAAAATGATCCTGGGGGCCTTGCAGAATATTCTTGTCAAATTGAAATCTCTCTTGAGCCACACCCGGTTCTGGGATCTGCTCAAGCATCAGCACACCTGGCTGGTGATGGAGCAGCAGCTGAAAAACACGGGTTGGAAATGTCCTGGGAGCCAGCCTGCCTGGGTGAGCATGGCTGTTCCTGAAAGGCCATGGAAAAACAGGCAGAAGTGGAAAGATATGGATATATTAGGGGCAATACCAGTTCATCCTATCCCCTCTCTGGGGAGCTGCAGCTGGGGGAAGCAGGAACAGCTCTGTGTTTGTATCACCACAGTGAATTAAACCAGCCAGGTCAGCCTGGGATATCTGAGCCTGCAGCAGCCCCTCCGAGCCAGCCTTGTCCTGCTGCTTTCTGGGGGAATAGGAGCTGCTGAAGCCTAAACAGTGCACTCAGGCTGCCACTGCCATGAGAATCAAATGCAATAGTCAGGGCAATACATCTCACCCCAGCTCCGAGCTGCCTGGCTGCTGCAGGTGCTATCGCTCCCAGCCCGCTCCCTGCAATCTCAGATACAGTTTTTCTTGTCCGTGGTTTCAGCAGCTGTCATGTAGATCAGGCTTCAGCCCAAATCTCTGTCTGCGGCACTCTGTGTGAATAAGAAAAATGTGTTTTACAACTCAGTGTGAGAGATGAAAAAGGAATCAGATAAAGTTAAAATGTTTTACAAGTTTAGCGAGTTGTCTCTTGAAATGGCTGCAGAGCTTGGGCAGCCACTAAAATAAAATGTACATTAATCAGTTGGAATAGCAGCTATTTGTTGTAAATGCTATGATGTGCAATTAAACAGGACCACTTTTATATTCACAAAAGGCTATAGCTAATCCAATTAGAGAAGTGCCTAAGGTTAGGGTGATTAAAAGACCAACCACACCTCCTTTCTAACCCCGGGAGGAAGAGTTTGGCCCCCAGGCAGGAGAACAAGGGGATGGTTCATCTTTGACTCAGATGTTGTGGTTTGGACAGGACCTAGGCAGGCTTGGGTCACTCACTGGGGTTGTTTTTCAATTTGTACTTTTCTTCTTTC
>VWZT01010572.1:227824-248125 GCA_013397055.1 Pachycephala philippinensis | reverse complement strand
TTTAAATTAGTGTCATCCAGGGTTTTGTATTGCAGACATGTTCCTCTTCCAGGACCTGGGCTTAATTTCTCCAGCTCTGTCCTTATGGCACTTTAGGTTTTTCAACTTCTAGTGCACATCTGGAGTTTTCTACACCCAAACCTGTTTGTTGCTTACATGTGATGGTGCTTTAGGGGCTGCACCTTTCCAATGTCCTTTGCCTGCCTGAGTTGGAGTCTAGAAATTCCTGGTGTTCCTCTTTTATTCAGTAGTGCATAGAGGCGATTTCTTTGATAGTTTACATGATAAGACAGAAGTGAAAGCAGAAACCCCTTGTTTTAAGTGCCATTATTTACAGGGTGCTTTGAAACTACTAAAAATATTGGTGTTGATAACTTTCAAAGGAAATAAATCTGCTGCAAATAGACAAAACATTCCACTAATGGTCCTTTCTCTCCTTGATCCTGTTTCAATCCAAGGACTAAACAAAAAAATCCAGTCGGTTTAGACCTATTAAAACCTATTTAATAGGTTTTTGGAAACTTAGTTTTAAATCAGGGAAAGATCAGCAATATGACACTGCCGGCTCGAGAGGAAAAATGAGATGTCATGTACCTGAAATGAGTGCTACAAGTCTTTGTGAGGCAATGGCTGTATTTTTTCCCCCTGCATGATTAGATTTTATAAATATCCTGCCGTGTTCAGGTGTGTTCTCATCAGCGGTGCAGGGCTGAGCTCCACTCGCAGCTGACAAGCAGCCAGCAGCTGTTAATGACAGCGCTGGGGTTTTTGGCACCTTTGTCACACAGCACTGGCTCCGTGCTCACAGGACAATTATCTCCCAGCTCGGCTCTGTGGCGCTGAGCACAGGATGTGCATCACTGCTCCTTCCAGAAATTTCCCAAGAATTTCTTAGGATTTGCAGGGAAAAGGACCCTTGACTTCAAATATGATTCATGCATTATTACCAACACCAGTTCCTTGTTTCTCTTTTCTGAAAGGATTTCAGTGTATTTTGGGCAGGTTACAGCGTTGGGATAGGGGATGATGAGAAACTTTATATATTCTTGGATATCAAAGGAATTCTGGCACATATTTGTGTGGAGGGCATCAGAACTTTTGAGGATGGTTAACAGGGTTAAATGCAGGCAAAGGCAAAGATCATGGAGGTGTTGTATCTATAATCTTTGATTCATGTAAAGATTTCTCCTGCAGGAAGCTCTTTATGGGCTCCATCATGAGAGCTGAAACATAAGATAGAGTAAGCAGTGCCAGAGCAGGGAAGAACGTGGATCCTCTTTGCTCCATATGCACCCTGTCACATGAAAGACAGATACAAAATTAATTCTTATTTATAAATTTTCACTCCAGTGTTGCTTCGTGTCATCTTTTCAGTTCCTGGATCTTCTAACCTATGTCTCTAGAGCCTATTTTTCAATATACTCATACCATGGATTCCCTTTACATATTCTTGATCTCCTTCAGCTCCGTGAGACTCCTCCTGCTGAGCTGGCTCAGGTCTGAGGGTTCACAGTGCCACAGGGAGTGGATTCCCACCCTCAGTTCAGATTTTCCAGCACACTTATTCCAGGCATCTACAGGGATCCACAGGGATCCCCCTTTTTTCTCCTTTTGTTGTTTGCTTTGCATTTCTTTTCTTTCTCTTTTTTTCTTTTTTTTTTAACTATGACTCTAATTATCTCAAGCATAATTACATACTCCAACGTTTTGAGAGCACTAAATGTTGTGCACAACACTAAAACAGCCAGTTAATACCCTCAGCAGCAAAGTGCCAGCAGCCTTTTGGAGAGGCCGTGGGTTGCCCAAGGCAGCTGGGTGAGGAGCAGGGGATTGCTGCTGCCACAACCCTCACGTGGCACTGAGTGCTCCTCAGAGGAGTTTCTCCTGTTGGATGATCAAGATGAAGCTGCCACAGCCCTCCCAGCTCACTCAGCTACACAAGTTTTAATTACCCAAACCAGGTTGTCCTGAGCTGCCTCACCCCAAANGCACAACACTAAAACAGCCAGTTACTACCCTCAGCAGGCTGTCCTGAGCTGCCTCACCCCAAGCAGCATCCTGGGTGAGTTGTGCCTTCTGCAGTCAGCTGGAGCAAACACCATTGGAATGGGGAACTTTGAGTGAAGGAACACCAAAACTTCTCTTAAGAGATTCTGGTAATAAGAAAATAAAGGGTGGAATTTGTTGTATTACCCTTTTCAGATTTATTTGCCATATTTTCACTCAGAGAAGGCAAATTCCGTTTGCTGTGTTTTTTTTCTGTATAAAATATCCCTGGTGCTCTTTCAGATTAAATATTGCATGTTTGCTATATTCTCACAGAGCCTGGGAAAACCAAAGGGTGTAGATTGGATTAATGGATCTCTAGTGAAATCCATAGTCTCGTCCTTACCGTTTAAAAATAAATTTTGTAAAAGTTCTTCAGGGTATATCAGTTCACAAGATGTTCCCTGTATTTCATTTGTTCTTTTTCAACGACTTCAATATGACTCTTTCAGTTCTGATTACTTGTTTCCTCATTTTAAATAGAGGAAATGTAAATATTTTATTCCTGTAGTAAAGTGTTCCTTGAGGAGGTGTGAGAGCACCACAGAATGAGAAAAAATTCAGATGAAACTCTGTAATAATATCCCAAGGAACTGTTAAGGTTTTCAAAAGAAAGAACATTAAACTAATATGGGGTAGTCATTTTGTTCAAGTATTTTCTTCAGATGCTATGGTAAATTTCAATATTTATTTTTCTTATTCTTGAAGTGTTATTATTTTCTCCAGCTGCTTTTAGGATAATGTTGTCAGGTATCTTTTTGACTCATAAATCCAACAGTTGCAATCCTCTATGCAGAAAAGAAAGGACATTTACTACCTTGAAGTGATGGTTTCTCAGATGCTAAAAGAGGCAAAAATCATAAAGCGACAGACTTGCTGTAATTTTAGCTACTTATTTCCTGGAAGAAAAAAAACTTGAATTTTTAATTCAGAGGAAAATTAATTCCATCCTTTAGTATTCTTAGTAAATGACTCATGTAACAGTTTTCAGGCACCAGCAAATCTGTCTTTGGGTAAGACAGAAGATTGAACTTCAGAGGAACTGTTGACGCCCACATGGTGTCAGTTGGACTCAGCTGACACTACTTGCCAAATTTATTTCTTTGTCTGCCTCTTGTTTCTCTCTGGGAGAATCTATGGATGTCTTGGAAGTGGTATGGAGCATGGAAATGTACGTGCAGTTAGTGGGAAGCCTTCTGCTGGGTGTAACAGCAGTAGTAGCTCTCTGCTCAGAGGGATGGGAAAGGGAAAATCCACCAGGACACACTCCTGGAGCTGTGGAATAGAGGTGGAATTTACAGGTCAGGGGTCTGAAATGATTCCTTCTTTTAATATTTTTATTTGTAATTAGCTTTAGGTCAGGACAGTCTCAGGAAACAAAATTGTCTTCAAAGGTAGATGTTACCTCTTAAGGAAATATATCTCACTAAACTTTCTGCTCCAAGTTTGAATTTTTTTGTGGTTCAAACTTTAAAAAGAAAAGAAAAAAAAAAGATTCTCGTGAAGAAGATATGTTTTGGGTCCTGTTCTGCAGCAGAAAGTGTTTGCTGATATCGTTCTGCCAGGATATCTGTATCAACAACGCTCCTTATTTTAAGCACATCATGTGCTGGCAAAGAAGTGCTTTTATCAGTTCGTGGATGAAACTCATATGGCAGAAATGACTCGGGTTCTGCCAGCTGAAAAGCTTCTCAGGTTTTTGTCTTGCACTGTTGTCAGTCAGGAGGGGCTGAGGCATCTCTGATGTAGGCTGGACCCAAATTTTCAGGGAGCCAGAAAAAGTGAGGCATTGCTAATTTAGACGTCTCCAAAGTTTCTGCTATTTTTTTAAAATTATGTCTAGAGTCACAATTTTAAAGAAACACTTTTATCACCAACAGAAAGAGGTGTCAGTGGAAAGGGATTTTAGGTCTTGTAGAAACTGACAGAAAAGATTGATAGACTTTATCGCTAATGTCACATTTGCTAATCTAGAGAGATCTTAGTGAAAAATGGGGGTTCTTTTCCTACCACTGTGGATTCTTTAATGACTTGTTTTATGGCCTTTATCCAGGCCATTCATCTCTTTACACCATCCCAGGTGGCTGTGCCCATCTCTCGGAATATGCTTGCACATGTTTTTAGAAATCTGGAGGCTTTAGGGAGATAGGTCCTTCTGTCAAACCAGGAAGAGCTTCCAATCTAAGCAATCTGAAATGGATGAAGACTTTTCTTACATAAAAGCCATGTGCAGGAAACCAAAAACCCATGGATGTAACAGTGACCAACAGTGCCCTTGAGTTCAGAACCTGCAGGAGCTACAGCTCACTATGTACATCAATATTAAATTAGCACAATTAAGCACTTCTTAGCTTGGGAATGCCACTAATACACTGCTGGTGAGCAATGTGTTGTTCATGCCCAGTGTGACACAACCCTCAGTGCAAAGCACCATTTCCATTTCCCTCTGTAAAGTTTGTAAGTGCAGAACATATTTACTGCAGGCCTGCAGTGTTTCTCTGTCTGTGTCTGAAGGCAGGATAAAAAATAAGTAAAGAAACTCTCAAACCTCTGTCCCAGGTGTGTGTCTGAGTCTGCCCATGGCAGTCACACGAGGATACTCCTACACCCTCTTGCTTCTGGCCCACTGAGAAATTTTCCAGCAGCACACGTGGCTCTCGAGCTTCACTCACCTGTGCAAAACCCCTTCATTATTGCAGATAACCAAGGGAGCTGCCAGTGCCAGGCTCTTGTTTCAGACTGGTTTGTCTCTAGGGCAGAGCTTGATGGGAGCTGTAGGTTAGGATGGGCTCGAGCTGCTGAGCAGAGAGGAGACACCAAGGGAGATGTTCAAGGGGAGAAAAGATGTGAGGGATGTGAGATACAAATGCCAGGAGCATTCCTCTCCATGAGAGCCTTTGTGGGGTGATTTCCCTTTCAGCATTTATGGTTTGTAAGCAGTGAAAATGTGAATTTATACTGTGGGGTTGTAGTACAAATACAGGGTGAGGATCAGCTGGCACCAGATCTTTTATTTGCTGGTAGGCTGAGAAAAGTGCTTGACAAACATATATTTTATATAGTAATAGATAGTATATATAGAGTGTATATCTATATATATACACACACACACACTATGTGTAGTATCTATATATACTAACATATACTTTCTTGGTAATATTGTCTTTACCACGATTTTCTGTTCTGTTAGTTCATTCTTCTTTAGATTTAATAGAAATGGGGTTCTGTTTTGGTTTCCACTTTGTGTATATAGGAGAGTTCTGACTCAATGTTTTATGTTCCATATTTTTTTTTCCTGCTCTGTATTTCATAGACTGCTTTGGATTTTGTTAGTTTTTGTTACCTTCTATATGTACAAAAGTCACATGAATTAAGCAAAATGTGGTTTTTTTGCTTTTGGGATTTAGGACTTAAAAGGTGAGTTAGGGCACAACAGGAGAAGAGTTACCAATGTAGATTCACAGAAGATACTTAAGGTTGTGAAAATTAAAAGAACATGTAAATATTGAGGCATTTAATACTTGCTGAGTTTGGGATGAAAGGCAGGGGATGCCTTGGCACAGAAGCTGTACTGAAGAGATCCTGGCAATGGCATTTTGGCTATCCAGAAAAAGTTGTGCTTTTCCTAAAGTCACTGTGAACCCCATCCTGCCTTCGCTCCAGCTGGAGCTGCTTCATCCTGAGCCCTGGTTAAACAGGGAGCAGTAAACGGAGTTTTAAACAGTTAATAAACAGTTTTAGCAGTTTATCTCCAGCTAAAAACCACTCGAGAAAAATCTGACCTGAAACTGGTACTGAAAATGTATTTAATGCAAGGCAGTAAAAAAGTTAATATCAATTTATTGAACTGGAGTTCTTCCTTCCCAAGAACAGGAAGAATTTATTCTTTAGCTGTGTGCAGTTTATTTGGAGAGGTACTAAATGGTGATGAAGGAGGATGGAGTGCTGCTAAATACTGCAGAGGTGCTCCAATATCAGCCTGAGCTTCTGCTCACACCTTACCAGGACTGCAGAATAACATACCAGCATGGCTTCACCTCTTAATAATTCTTCTAACGAGCTGAATTTGTGCTCAGCTTGTCTCCTTTTCCCTAATTTTGTGGGACTAAATCTGAGTATAAATCAGATGTCATCTGATTGCTTCTCACAGTGTTTGTTGTTTCAGTGCAGCAAAGCCATTCATGTTGTTGGATAACAAAAATAATGCTAGAGCTGATATATCTTATTAGGCTTCCTATCAATGGAAATAATCTTGACCAAATCTGCATTTCAGCCCAAGTGGGGGAATTACAAAACCTCTCTGTGCTGTTTGTGATCGAGACAGGCATCACATTTGCTAATTGTAGCTAATGATTTTTGAAAACTGGGGTACAATTCGTTTGGATTTGACAGAAGAAGTATTGGGCGTTCAACTGGATGGAGCTCATGAGAAATTCTAGCTGTGGTTATTATGGTTTATCCAAACAGATGCTCCTACCTTGCCATAAAATCCTGGTCACGTGTTCTCCTTTCCTCAGAATTTATGTGTTCAAATTAAACAGGGGGATGTGACAGGAGCCAGGGAATGGCTTCCCAGTGCCAGAGGGCAGGGCTGGATGGGATCTTGGGAAGGAATTGTTCCCTGGGAGGGTGGGGAGGCCCTGGCACAGGGTGCCCAGAGAAGCTGTGGCTGCCCCTGGATCCCTGGCAGTGCCCAAGGCCAGGTTGGACACTGGGGCTTGGAGCAGCCTGGGACAGTGGAAGGTGTCCCTGCCATGGCAGGGGTGGCACTGGGTGAGTTTTAAAGTCCCTTCCAACCGAAACCATTCTGGGATTTTATGGTTCTAAGAAAAATGTGTTGATTTGGTGTAATTAAGAACATACAGTCATTTTTTTTTTTTAGATTATTTTAATAGCATTACTTAATTTTGTTACAAGAATTCATTTAATGAGGGTCATCCTGCTTTTCCACTTGCAGTATGTTCGTGCAATAATTACATAGTAACATAATTGAAAATTAGTTAATGTCAGCAAAATACTCAGCAAAGACTCACATATGTCATCAGCCTTCCTCACCTCACTTGACCACGTGCACAAGGTCACTGCCACGGATTGTTAGTGGAACCGTGTTTATTTGGGGATTTTTTGTGGGCTGTTTGCTGTGTTTTGAGCTGGTTTGATGTGATGTACAAGTGATGTGTGATAACCTTCAGATTCCTAAATGGATGTGTAGTTCTTAGAGCTTGGATTCTGACAGGAATATTAGCAATGACAGCTTGAAAGCCTGCTGTGAATGGTTGCCCAAAATATGCTGTTTCAGCAAATGCACTTGATAATCTGATTTCAGGGAAGCATTTGCAGATATAGGATCTGAAATCGTGTGAATTTGATCAAAATGTTTTAATATGAAATGAATATTTATAGTACTTTAGTAATATTTGCATAGCTTTTATAATGGCTCATGGGTGTATCAGACTATCTTCAATTTCTTATCTTGGAAAAAGAATGAATTACTTGGGGCAAGCAGCTAAATACAGACAAACCCCTCTGCTTTCAGAGGGTTGGAGGCTCCACTCATCACAACTGATTGCTGAAGTTGTATCCAGGAGCCCGAGGCACAGCTGCTCATCTCTGTGAGAGCAGTGAAATACATGGTTCTGCCTTTATTCATAAAATCACAGAATCATTGAGTTTGGAAAAGTCCTTTAAGACCATCAAGTTCACCCAGCACCACCACCGTGTTCACCACTTTGAGAAAACCCTCAGCATCCCACCAGAATTGCTGCTCCTGTAGGATCCCCACTCAGCCTCTCTGCTCCATGCTCACACTGTTATTTTTACATTTGTTTGTGCTGTCTCCAGATCCAGAACTGAATCCAGCTCTTTTTGTTCCACTTAAAAAATATCAACAGACTCAAGAATCTAACAAGCCTCCTTTCCTCACACTGCACTTAAAATACTTCCATTATTTCCCTCGCCCAAAGAAGAAAGCGGACTTTTGTGTTTTGTCCTCTATCATGAAGTTGGAAAAATGTGAATTTAACACCAAGTGCTTGTAGAAAAAAAATCGTTATAAAAATATCTTCAGAATTCCCAGCTTTAATCACTGTCCATTGAAGGCACCAGAAAAGTTTGCAGCTAAGCCTTCCTGATAGTTTTTAAATACAGAAAACTTATTTTTAACCTTTTATTTATCGTTACAAGCTGATGCTTTCAGGTCTCTGATGCCATTTTCTCCCTGACATCTCAATGAGTCATACAGTCCCTTTTATTCATTGTTTTGTTATTTTTCCTGTGCTGCTGATACATCTTTTGATCCATCTGGCTCACAAATTCTTAAGCTTGGAATTCAGCTGCAAGGTTGAGCACTGCAGCCTTAGACTGTTTGTTTTCAGCTTCTAATTTTTATTTACCTAATCATGTGAGCATTTAATTAATAATTTCTAGTTATTTCCATCGAGGTCACCAGATTCTTCATACCATTCGATATCTTCTGTAGTCAGGATCTTACATCATTGTCCAATTTAGCTTTTAAGTACAAACCTCTCCTAACTATTAATATCTGTTATGTGGTGACTAAAAATCAGTGATTTTTTGATTTTGTTTCCTCTGAAATTACTGGAATTTTCTCAGAGTAACCTTCATTTTCCTGGTTGTGATCACTGCTGATAACTGGATCCTGAAATTCAGCTTTTGCCTTCCCTTAATGCCTCATGCATTTTATTATTGAAGAGTTTAGAATAAAAGGTAATTTTGGATAAAGGTTAAATGTAAGTGGGTAACTTTTAGGAAATGTCAACTTAATTTTACCAAGATTATAAAAACTTTTTTTTAGCAAAGCTTTACCAGATGGGACGTGCTCTGTTTCTCAAGGGCTGCACAGGCTGCAGCATTTTGGGCAGTGACCTCTCTAACCAAATTTGGATGATACTTTGGTTGAGACTATGAAAGTTGGATAAAAGTAACTTGACCTTGAAGTTTTATTCACATCATTTTTATGTCCACACAAATTTGTGGAAATGGCAGAAGTTTGTCTTCTAACTCATTTTAAATTTCAGAATGGTTGATGCTTTTTCCAGCCTGTAATTGAGTTAAAATATGATCTATAAGGAATTTTCCTTCATCTGACTGACAGCTCAGGTAATTACACCTAAACCCTGCCTGCTGCCAGCTGATGGACCCCCAAGGAAGTGCTGCCTCTCTCTTTAAACTTCCTCATCCAGAGGTTTTAATTATTTGTGCAATTTACTTGTTAAAATTAGACATTTTTGCTTTTCTCTCATAATTCCTATAAAATTTTTGTATCCATCTCAGTCATTCATACATGAATTTCTTACAAATGTTTTCAGCAAAATAATCTTGGGTTCCTTCTGAGGCTCCAAAAAACCAGAAGGGTTTGACCACCCCTGGTTCATGTGTTAGATTGGATGATAATTAATAGGACATTTTAGGAAGAGCACAATTTCTGGATCTGGTCTTCATTTTAAAAACCATGTCTGCTCTATAGTGTGGAAAAAGAAAACAGAGTGGCTCTTGCATCCTTGTTTTCTGTGCAAGATCTTCCATTTCAACTGCTCAAAGTGCTCATTTTAAATATTGTGCATACAAATGATAGATTGTGGGAGGGTAAAGAGTGTCAGGAGCTCTTTTAGTTGTGAGCTGCAATCACAGAATCACAGAACGTTTTGGGTTGGGACCTCAAAGCCCATCCCATTCCACCCCCTGCCATGGCAGGGACCCCTTCCACTGTCCCAGGCTGCTCCAAGCCCCAGTGTCCAACCTGGCCTTGGGCACTGCCAGGGATCCAGGGGCAGCCACAGCTTCTCTGGGCACCCTGTGCCAGGGCCTCCCCACCCTCACAGGGAGGAAGAGAAAAAATTTTTTCTTATGTCTGCTCTAAAGCTGCAGAAACCTTGGTCTTGTTGGAGGAAAGCAGCAGTGAAGGAAAAAGAAGCTGCACCATGTCTTGGTCCTTCCCTTCCCCTGCAGCTGGGTCAGGTGTGCTCCCGGTGTGGTTTTGAGGAAGTTTAATGTTGTGCTGTCCTTTCTACATTATTTAAGATAAACCTCAGCTCTGCTCCTGATGTACAGTCTATTTTATTTACCAGCAAGACCTAACGAGTGTCAGCCAGTGAGCCATTGTGCTTTGCTAGCAGCTGACTGAGAGCAGTGGTAGCTGAAGAACAACACAAAATCTTGCAAATCCCATTTTTCTGCCTTGCAAATGCATATGTACTGCTACTGAAACATGCTGAACACCCAATTAACTTCATCATGTGGTTCAAAATGCAAAGGTTCTGTGTCCTTTAAGTGTGGGAATTAACCTTCGTTGCAGTGCTCAGATTATCTCTTCTTTTCTCCCCCTCTTTAAATCTAACCACACATCAAATCTGTTTGATCTGCAACCCCAGATCAAGATATTATTTGTGTGGAGGGCAGTAGAAAACATTGTGAAGTACTTCAGTATTCCTCAATACCAGCTCAGTGGGTAAGCTGCTGTTGCTTTAAAAATATAATGTGAAAACTATAATGAGAAAAAGGTTGGATTTGGGCCAAAAAATTTAAAACCTTTATGGTGGATTAAACTGTTTTGCAACTAAATACCGCTTTTCTCCGAAACAACCCATTCCCTCATGCAGCTAAATACTGCCATATGTTTAAATTCTTGCAGGCCTCCTAAGGCTGACCCAGAAGAAATGTCAACAAATGTTTGTGAGTCCTTGTGGCCTTGTAACATTTTCTTTAAAAAGTGAAGAATGGAACAGCAGGAGCTGTAACACTCCCCCAGAACAGACATATGAAGGCATATGGCTGACATGGGAGCCTGCTGGCTCTTCCAACATTGCTGGCTTCATTCTTAAGGATCCCTTTTTTTTTTTTTTTATTGCTCAAGACAGCTAAACTTGTCTTTCTGTTTGAAGAGTGGCTCTGTTCTGCTCAGAGCTGAGTTTGGGGTGCCTGGGGTCCTGCACAGCCCCCACTGTGCCAGGGGAGAGCCCACGGGTTGTTCCTAAAAGTGGCAGATGGGGAAACCCAGGGATGGTGAGATGTGGCTGCTCCAAGCTGGGAATGTCCCTGAAGGATCTTTAGGCAGCTGTGCACACAGGAGCTCAGGTAGCTGGGAAGGTTTTCTCTGTAGAGCAGAAAGTGCTGGCTCTGGCTTTGGTAATTAAAATAAATGACATTTGCTGAGCGGTGCTGAATAGCTGCACTTAACTTTCACTGCAAATGTGGGTGTATGCTGCTTAACTAAAGGGTTTGAGTTTGCTGATATGGGGGAAGGTCTTCAAATGCACAGGAAATCAAGTTTTTTCCAAGTCAAAGTGATTGAATTGTATAAAATTAGTTAGACTTCCGATAGAATTTATGCTCAAAAAAAATCTTTGGTGCTTCGGATCATTTTTCTTCTTCCCTGTAAATGTCTTTTCCCTCAATTATTATTCTTAATTAATTGAAATATTCCTGTGCTGTACTGAGTAACTTCAATATTGGAAATCTCCAGGGTACAAAGCAACCACAAGGGTAAAAACCAGCTCCACTTCCAACCGCCTGTGTTTCATCTTCCTGATAATGGATAATGTGCATTTTTCCTCCCTGTTCCCAAGGCAGTTGGGAACATCTGTGTCCATAAGTGTGTCCGTAAGTCCAGCTCTGCAGGTTTATGTGTTTTAGAGGCTCTGAAGGCTGTGGCTGCCCCAGGAATTGTGGATTTTTCCATAGATAAGGAAAAGCAGCGTGTGACTGTGCCTTGGGTACTCATCCAGATTTCTCTCTTTGATGAAACACCAGATCTTGCTCTGAAACTTGTGACTTTTGGTCATTTTTGTTTCAATCCATTGTACTGTATTTGTGGATGTGCAGTGCTTTAAACCATGAAATCCCGACCTTTTGAGTTACAGCAGTGTGTGTTTCTCAATACCACAAGATATTTCTTCACAAAGTATTTTGGAAGGTAATTTACGTAACTGCTCATAAAATTATACTGTCTTGATGTGGGGGACTGGTGAGGTTTATTTTCTCCAGTGTGGCTGGGGCAGTTCCTGTGCCCTGAAAAATAAGAGCAAAAACTCAGCATTTGAAGAAAATACAAACTATAAAAGGAAAAATCCAACATTTAGTGGAGTTTCTGTGGTTTATTCTTCATGCTCTCTTTTTCTCTGCGCACTGCAGTTACAGTAATAAGAAAACAATGATGTAAAAACAATGAACATCTTGCATGAGATTGACAGAATGAATAATTAGATTTCTTTTTTTAAAAGGGAGTGGGGAAGCTTATTATTGCCGTTTGAAACCTCTCAGACGAATTCTGTGAAGTGTGCAGCCATAATTGAGCATGCAGGATGCTGTCTGTTAGCAAGGGCTGCAGTGTAATTATCATTTCTGTGGCTGGAGAACCAGCGAGGTGTTGAAGCTGAGTTGTCCACGCTCTCAGGTAAAATCCTTAGGGGGCTTATTTCCCAATAACTCAGGTTGACACTATCTGAGCGCTAAATAACAGGTTTGTTTAGACACGTTGAGTTGTCAAGTACCCCTAAGTCCCCTGAACTCGAAGCTGATGGCACAGACACGAGTGTGTGTTTATGTTATCCGAGTGGAGAGCTCACCAAATTGAACATTAAGTGTGCAGGCAGCCTTGGTTTGGCTCAGCTCCACAGCACACATATGGAAAAAGGTTGGCTCCCTGAAGGAATCATTATATGGCCATCTCATTCCGGGTTTAGAGCATCTTAACGCTGGTTGTGAGAGTAAATTAACTCACCTTCCTTGGGCATTCCCAGCTCCAGGCGTTAATTGCTGTCTCCAGCTCCTGGAGCTGAGGAGCAGAGGCCGTGTTGCCAAAGCCAGTGGTTGGCAGATGGCACCTCAGCCCAGCCCAGCCACACAATCGTGTTCATCCCCGTGCCAGGGCTGAATTAGCAGCTCTGCTCACCAGCTCCGTGCCTCGGCTCGCTGTAGGACCCTGTGGGCTGGGCACACGGTGCTGTGCTAACCACATTTATTCAGCTTCAGCTCAGCCTGGAGCTCAGGCAGGAAAAGCTCACATCTGCCAGCACTGCTCTGTGTAGATACTCCCAGCAAAGCTGCCCAAGGCCACCCAGAAGGCTTCAGTTATGGCCTGGAATATTCTTCCATCCCTGTCCAATTCAGTTGAAAAGGAAAAAGGTTACTGCTGTATGAAAATAATTGCAGTTATCTATTTTAGATAAACTTTTGGCAAACAGGTTTTTCTGTGCTTTTGGGGAGAGTCACATCTCTGCAGAGTTGGTAAAGTGACTGCTTTCATTACTATAAAGCAATTTTTGGTTTTTATTAGGAATTAGAATCATGGAATCATAAAATCATTAAGGTTGGAAAAGCTCTCCAAGGCCCTTGAGCCCAAGCTGTGCCCCATCCCCGCCTTGTCCCCAGCCCAGAGCTCTGAGTGCCACCTCCAGCCCTTCCTGGGACACCTCCAGGGATGGGCACTCCAAACCTCCCTGGGCAGCCCCTGCCAAGGCCTGAGCACCCTTTCCATGGAGAAATTCCTGCTGCTGTCCACCCTGAGCCTCCCCTGGCCCAGCCTGAGGCCGTTCCCTCTCCTCCTGTCCCTGTTCCCTGGGAGCAGAGCCCGACCCCCCCTGAGCCCCCTCCTGTCAGGGAGTTGTGCAGAGCCACAAGGTCCCCCCTGAGCCTCCTTTGCTCCAGGCTGAGCCCCTTTCCCAGCTCCCAGTGAGGTTATTTCCATGCAATATTCCATTTTCCCTATGTTAACACTGGACACTCCTTGCTCAGTCCCAAAAAAAGCCACTGAAACTCAGAGAGTAGCTGTGCTTCTGAAATCTGGTGAAATAGTGGAGACAGGCTCTCAGCTTTCAGCCAGTGAGAGTTTGTTGCTTTGTTGGTGTAGTTTTGTTGGTTTTTGTTGGTTTTTTCTTGGTTGTTGTTGTTTTTCGTTTTTTTTTAAATTTTTATATGATCCTTATATTTTCCTAAATACATCCTCTTGTTGGTTGAATAGGAGTTTACCAGATGATTGCCAGTGGTACTCTGGAGCTCATTTATTGTTATTTAAAGAACTGCCTACAGCACCTAGGACTGTCTCCATCAGGCAATATCACTGACAGGTATCAGCAGGAATTCTTCCCTAATTGTGCAGTTTCTCTGGAATATGCAGAGCACTCCCTCTGTTATTATTTGCTTGTGTGTATTTCTACTTCTCTGTTTGGAAGAAACCTCCTAATGCACTTGCTCGTAGCTTGCAATAATTACACTACAGAAAATTAAAGCCTTGGTGCTATTTGGGTGGCATAATGAAGAGCTGACAAATGTTAAATATTAATATTTTCAACTATTCTGGTTCACTTTGGCTGTGAATTTCAGTGTTACGAGCTCTTCATTACCTGCTGCAGCTGAAATACAGATATGTGCTTAAGTTACAGCTCTGAGAACAGATAGCAAGGCAGGTTAGCAAGTAACAAAGTAACTCCATAAAATATATGAGTGTATTGGAATTTCTGGAGTGATATCCTGAAATGATAGGTGGTGGAAAGTTGTATCATCCTTGCCATAAATATTGCTGAAATTCTGCAAAGCTGTGTTAGTTGTGAGTAGAAACTGCACAGCAGGCACCATGAAATGCTCCTTGTCCTTCCTCATCTTCCAACTTCTTACTCATTGATATTTAGCTCAGTGTTTAATGGTCATTTCTGAAAAAATATATACATATATCTGTATATAATATGCATAAAAATATATGTGTGTGTATATATTATATTTACACAAATATATTATATTGTGACAGCATCAGGACATGGGTTGCTCAGTATCGTTCAGTGCTAAAAACTGAAATGTACCAGTTAAAGGGAATTTGGGGTTTTTTTTTTGGACTCAGTAATGTTTATCTTGTCTGTCTGCATTTCTTTAGGCTTTCTTCTGTCAACATTTAAAGACTGTTTCATGGACAAATTAATGTGTTTGACATTGCCTTGCCCTTGATTGAGAAGCCAACTGTGTAATGTCCTTTGAGGAAACACAAAAGGAAATGAGGAAAAGCCAGCGAGGAAAGACAGAGGCAGAATGGCTTCTGGGTGACCTAAAACGAATTTACAATCCATTTTCCCTTCCTGCCACCCTCCCCAGATCTAGACAAGCCATGACCTCTGGGAGTCGGGGAGGAGAATGGGAAAGGAAGAGGCGAAGGGATGTATTTGGTCCAGAAATAATACAGAATGAAACTTTTTTAAAAAGCCTAACAAATGTTTGAAGAGTCATTGCTGGGTTTGCAATAGGCTCCCCAGAATGAATCATGAATCTTCCTGGGCTGACAGAGATATTCAGTGAGTTGAATGAGGCACACAGAAATTCAGAAACATCAGATCTCTGTGGTGACTTTGAACAACTCCTCTTTTCTTTATTTATTAATAAAAGGAAGAAGGTAGGAAAAAATGTCCCTGAGACCAAAGAATTCTGTCTCTCTTGAGGCTCTTGGACAGATTCTGAGCTATTCTCCTTTATGGTATCTCTCATGTCCCAGAATTATTCTTCCTTGGGTGTCTCCAGTGGACCTGGAACCAGCAGGATGATTTTGTAGAACATTTATATAAAGATTTTTCCAAAGGTTAGTTGAATTTATTTTCTGTGCTGAGTGTCCCCTACAGCTTGACTAATGGGGGCATTCAGCATATACTTCAGTGGTTCTCAGTTTTTAGGTTTTCTTTTGAGGTCATTGGAAGAGATTGATAAAAGAGAGCAGAAGAAAGCCAGAGGAAAGAAATAGAGAACAGTCTCCTGAAAGATAGTATAAATAGAGCACCAAATGCTAGAGAAGACAGCCTCTGCTATGGTTGTGCTCTAGAGGAAGGATCTGGCCATTCATGTTTAGTGGAAGAAAAGCACCAAAGAATAGGAAAATAGCAAGGGGAGGAAGCAAACCAGGAAAAAAAAAAAATCTGTAGGGAAAATTTGGCGTAAAAACCTTTCAGTGCTGACTGCTCCCAATCCGTGGTGTCTGACATCTGCTGCCGGTGGGAGCTGAGCTCCAGCGTGACTCAGAAGGCTTCAGAGCAGCTCTGTGTGCCTCCTGCAATGGCAGGAACTGATTTGGTATGCTCTGCATGCACAATATGCTTTTCCAAGAGAGAATAGATATGAGCCTTTTGCTGGTAGCGGCTCAAGAACAAAGGTTTGAGATAATCTGCTAGACAGCAAAAATAAAAAGTCAAGTTTTAGAGTACAAATGAAGTGTTTCTCCCACATGTAGGTAATTTGAATTATACACGGTGTGGTACATAGAAATATTTATTTAAGCGTGAAAAAGTTGTATAATTATAAATTAAATTATATAAATTAATTCGTATTTCTTTCCGTGCATATACATCTATATTGGCGTGTATGCACAAGAAGTCTGTGGCTGCTTGCTGTGAATCCACTCCTTCCAAATTTAGCTTTTAGAGGAAACTCAGGGAAGCTGGAAACATTGAAACAGAGGGCTTGATTTATGATATTTAAAATGACAGAACATACCTGCCTGCAGGCCTCCCAATCCACTTGTATTCCTAGTACCTGGATAGGACAGGGCTGCAGCAGCATGAGGATAATTAATACAGACTTCATCCTCCAGGGCCCATCGTTTGCCTCCAGGCCCTTGTGACCCAACAGCAAGAAAAAGCTGATAAAGTCATATTGTGCTGGGTGAGCACAGGACTGGGCACTCATGTGATCTGCAGAGACTTTTTGGAGGGGGGCTAATTTGTTCCTTGTGAGCCCACATGAACCCCTCCTGTCCTGCTGGTTAATCTGGCCTCGGATGGGTGAGAGCTGGGCTTTAGTCTGCAGCATGTTCACATTCTGCAAAGCATTAGGATGTGGTTGTGTCTCTCATGAGAGCACACAGCTATTCTGCTTTTGAGTTCCCTTTCTGCCCTGGTTGCTCTCCCAGCACAGTGCTGAGGTGGTGGGTGGGTTTTGGGGCACGGGGTTTGGCACAGCCAATCTCACCAGCTCCCTGCTCGTGGCACTGCAACTCAGCAGAGGGGATGGAGAGGGGTGGGAGCACCAGGGGAAGTATTTGGGGAGAGTATAAAGTCAGAATAGTTCATAAGGAAGTGAAATGGGCTGTTAACCTGCTTAGAACAGAACCTTGTTTGTGTGAGACCTTCTCTGCAGCTCTTGTGTTTTGTCCTTCTCTTGTGTGTCCTGCATGAGGCATCCCCCTTGAGTGGGGACGTCCTTTCCTTCTGGATAAAGCTACAGGACAGTACAACTTTTCCGGTGAAAATCTGCTTCCAAGCCTCATTTTATGTGAGGTTTCTTGGGCTGAGAACAGCTCCTCCAGGACTGAACTCTGTGTCGGATCCAGGCATCAACACTTCCCTACCTCAGAAGCAGAAGGCAGCAGAAACACTCTCAGTGTTGCAGTGCTGTGGTGGTGCAGGGCAGTGAGAGGGGAAGTGTGTGCTCCTGTCTCTGCTGCTCAGCACGGGAACACTCCTGGCTGCTGCTCTGGGTGCTCAGGGGTGAACACAGCACAGCGAGAGCATCCCCAGCTCTGAAACCAGAGTTATTTGCCCTGTCCCTGATGTGTGTGGGTCAGGCAGATTGTACAGATTGCTGTTTTCTCCTTCCTGACGCAGTTCTTGCCCTTGGCTTTGTTCCATCTCTTTGCACCTGACCATGTTCCAGCACAAGATGAGAAGTCCTTAAGTGTCCATGTCCACACAGAGACCTTGGTCATGCTGCTGATGTCAGCTGTGGACATTAATAAAGTGACAGCCTTAATAACCTAAATTAACTTTGAATTTGGAGCCGCCTTCAGTGGTGCAGTTGGACCAGGTGACCTCCAGAACCCCTTCCCACCCAAATTTCCCTGGGCTGCTCTGCTGGGTGCTGCCTGTGGCATTCCCAGTGCTTGGCTTGGCTGCCTGTGGTTGGGAACAGAGATTCCCCTGCAAGGTGATTCCATGCATGAGCTTATCTAGAGATAATGCAAAATAATGGCTTGCAGGAGCAATTTATTCACAGCCAAGGTCACTCATCCTGGTCAAGGACCCAGATCCGTGATATCCAGCAGGGTTAAATAATCCCTGTTTTACACTGAGACTTAAATGGATCAGTGCAGATCCATTTTTTATACCTAAACAGAGACTACTCTATATAAAAATATGGCGTGGTGCTGTGCCATGTAGTAGGGACTAGAATAAAACTCAGAGAGCTGGCAGGAAACAGATTTTGTTGAAGCTGTGTTCTTGAAATGTAAATTGCAGAAATGATCAGAATAACTTCATGCAAATTATATTTATACAGATGATCCAGCTTCAGGAGAGAGGGGGGTTTGGGCAGTGCCTGGCATAGAACAGCAAACCCCAAAAAATGGCATCGGGGAAGTTTAAACTTTGTTTTAAGACAGAACTTATACCTACATCTTTAGAACAGTTAATTATTCACTGAGGAGAGAAGTGAGAGAAGAAATGGGGAAGCTCTGCACCCAAACAGCAGAGATCCTCAGCTGGCGTGTGGGAGCTCTGAATTCCAGCCTCTTTCCTCTGATTTTTATATGGATTAGTGCATTTTTCAGAGGTGAGATGTTTTATAGTGTGCCGTTGCTCACTTTCAGCCCTGGCTCCAAGGTTAAGTGCTATGTGGCAGGGCCAGACTATGGATTCATGACAGAAACATGGAAAGCTCACATATTCCTAAACCTTTCTGATTGTGAGCTCAAACCTGCATCATTTTTATTTTAAATTATGTTAGTTTCCTTTATTTTTTTTTTTTAATTTTACTAGTATTGTTATAGTTTACTGTGTACATTCTGAATATTTAATATGAATAATCTGTTTAATATGCAGGATATGAATACCTGGATTTTTTGCAGGCTTGTAATAATTAATCACTGGGGATAAAAAGCCCTTCAGCCACTCGACCCATTTGCCTGGGCTGTGTAAAAACCTTGTTTCTATATTGGATTTGAATAAGTAGTTTATGATCAATAATCCAGTCAAGAAGTTTTGACTTCAGCTTTTAATTCAGCCATACAGATGTCTCTGGCACTTTCAATACAGTCAGCACGCTTTGCTTGAGCAATAATTTAGATTATTAGGGTTTGTCTTTAATCATTGTGTGTGGTGTCAGTTGTCTTTCCATAGGCACTTCTCTAGTAAACTGTAATCAAATAACCATTTATGTGGAAACCTGAGGCAATGGAGTTCTGACTGTGTTCGAAATGCTTTTTGAAGTGCTGTATGTATGGAATATTTTAGTCTCTTTCAGTCATTTCTGTGATATTTACCAGAATTTTCACTGGGCTTGAAAAGAGTTGCAAAAATCTGGCACAGTTTCATTTCAGAAACTCATCCCTGATGCTTTTGGATCTCTCAGTAAGTGAGACCTAAACATATGTAGTTATAAACCCACAGTTTAAATCCTTTCATGATTGTGAGCAATTTGTCTCTGTTCCATTAAACTCTCAGATATTCTCCCAAGTTTATTTCTGTAACCGCTCTTCTGGAAGTATTTAAATTTTGGGGCACATTGGATACAATCTTGCTCTAATTCGAGATCTTGGCAGATTTCTAGTATTTTTAATCTCTTTTGGTGAGAATAAGGTACCTGGCTCTTTTTTAGAGGGACAAACATGTGTGCAGTGTGTCAGGAAAAGGGAAAATGAAAATAAACAGAGGTTTGGGGTTGCTTTGGGTTTCCTCTCCGTAAATCTCATATTTTGCATGTGCCTCGATTGTATTGGTTCATTCACTGTGCCAAACGGCCCACAAAGCTGTGAATATTTATTTAGTGCTGTTCCTAATAGTTTTTCTAATAGGGAATTATTTGGGTACAATGAAAGACATTTGTAAATGAAGCAGATAAGCCCTTTGGCAGACAAGGAGTGTTTTGTCCAACACAAGAATTCTATTGTCCACTGCTTTAGTTGTCAAGTGCCTGGGGAGCCCAGGATTTATGATGATGTTACAATGGCCCTTTCAGAGGGGACTCTAAGAAGCTGTGAGATTCCGTTCCTCTGCTTTTCAGACTTTCAAATCTTTTTATCGTGCGAGGACAATGCCGGATTCAGCTGCTGCCTCTGCCCGTTTCACATCAGGCATTGTGCAATAATTACCATAGTGACAATGGCCCGGGGGCTCCTTCCCCTCTCGCCAGCCCCATTTCCAAACTGGCCCAGTTGTCACTTTGCATAAACCGCCTCTGAAGCCACGGCTTCTTTTACCCCAAAAAGTCTTGTTAGGCCGTGTGGTTTAAAAGAGCCACTGTGGCAAATCTGGTTGGAGCATTGGAACTGTTTAA
>VWZT01010572.1:194140-227404 GCA_013397055.1 Pachycephala philippinensis | reverse complement strand
TATTATTTATTATTTATTATTTATTATCTATTATTCTTTAAGATCCTTGCAGCCCAGCCCACTCTGTGGTTCCATGGTTGGTCCCTTTGCTGGTGGCCAGGGGGATGCACAGGGAGAAGTTAATGGAGCTGCAGGTCAGGTGGGGACTGGCAGTGTCTGCTATCAAAGCTCTGAGGCTTTTAAAAGCAAAAGAAGAGCTTAAAAATTTAGATGGTATGGATATTTAGGAGGATGTTTTGAGAAGTCCTTATCCCAGCTACTTCAAATGTCTTGAGCTGCAAAGTCATCCATAAAGATGTTGTTTTCGGTAAAGATATTGAACAAATGATCAAAATGAGGGAGTTTATTCAGTTTCAGTCATTCATATGAATTGTGAATTAGTTCCAAAGGGTCCTTTATGGAAAAAAAAAACCCAAAAAAAACCCTTGCAAAATGAATATATTTCAAAGTGCAATAGGTACTTCATANGGGGGGGGTTTGGCTTTTTGCCCTTTTGTAAGTGTTATAAAGTTATTAGAACTACTGAAGGCAGATTCAGCTGCAGAGAAAATAAGAAAATAAAAACGTCACACAGTAAAAAACAGGCGTCTGATAAATGAAAGGGTAATAGGAAATAAATAGGTATCTGATACCTAAATAGCAATTAATCAGCTAAGCTTCTGTTTACNGGATATTTAGGAGGATGTTTTGAGAAGTCCTTATCCCAGCTACTTCAAATGTCTTGAGCTGCAAAGTCATCCATAAAGATGTTGTTTTAGGTAAAGATATTGAACAAATGATCAAAATGAGGGAGTTTATTCAGTTTCAGTCATTCATATGAATTGTGAATTAGTTCCAAAGGGTCCTTTATGGAAAAAAAAAACCCAAAAAAAACCCTTGCAAAATGAATATATTTCAAAGTGCAATAGGTACTTCATAGCGTGAATGTGTGGAGTACTTTTATAAACCAAGTGCTTTTACATTAGTGGCTCAGTGATCACATAAATCATCACTCCACAGAGCTTAACCTTAGCAAAACCCACTGTCTAGGAATGTGCTTTTATAGCACAGGTATCCCAAATTTTTAGAAGGGAGCCAGTTCCTCTGCAGCCGTGAGGGGCCACAGAAGCCATGTGAGTTTATTTCTTCCTTTGAAGGAGCAAGGGTGAAATATATTTGTGCAGTATTGAATATAAAATGGGCAGTCAATGCCTGTTTCCTTTTCAACACTTTTGCTGGGAACTCTGAAAATTGACCAGTGCTGCTGAACTGGGTTTTTTGCAATTAAAACTTGATTGGTTTAATGGGGGTGAAAAGTGGGTATAAAATGAAGGATGGATACAGATGAGGCATCTTTAACAGTTAAACACTGCAGAAAATTACTGACTTGGGTCTATCAGCCCAAATTACAGAGGCTATTTTGAAGTAATTAGTTGTAGAAATTTTCAGTGAGTAAATTTGGAGGTACTGGGGAATCTAGCCTGATTTCCTTGGCTCATCCTAGAATTCAGTTAGGGCTGTTTAAGCGTCTATCAAAGTCTCAAATGAACCTCAGGAATGCAGTGTCTACACGAGTAAGCAACAACAGATCACACTGAGTATTTATTTCCCTTGCATTCAGTCACGTTAAGTATATTTTATTTATATTTTACTTGTGTGGGGACATGTCAGAAACATCTGGGATGATGAGGGACTGCTCCGTGAAATTGTGACCATCCTTAACTTACCAATTTAAATTCAAGGCTTGTCTCACCTCATGAGAAATGACTCAGCAGGTTTCTTTCTGTTTCTGCTCCCTTTGTCCAGACTGGCTCAACTTCCTGCCCCATTTATGAAAGAATTGTAACCACTGAAACAACTGCAGATGAACTTCTTACAGGCAGAGGCACTTGGGTTTTTTTTTCTTCAGATGTTTTATCTTAGGTATTTTTTTCACTACTGTAGTGGCAGTTCTACTTCCTAAAATAATCTACTCCCTTTTCCATAATAATGGTAAACCCACTAATTTTCTAATACGCCTTTAGAGCACTCAGAAATGTTCAAAGCACATCTTGCTGGTTAATGGCATCTGCAGCTGTTACTTCTTTCACTACAGTGTGTCTTGCCTTGGATAATGTTCCCAGAACAGATTTCTTCCACAGAGAACAAAAAAGAGATGTGAGAGATTTTTGATATGGCCTCAAGCATTTTAGTTATGGGAACACTGTAGCAAAAGTAAGTCTGTCAAATATTCCAGGTTGGAGGGGCTTGGAGCAGCCTGGGACAGTGGGAGGTGTCCCTGCCCACGGCAGGGGTGGCACTGGGTTATCTTCAAGGTCCTTTCCAAACCAGGCCATTCTGTGATTCTAGGTAAAAGCTATTTATTAATCATAAGTAACATTTAATTGCTTGTGATGCCTTACGTTTTAGCTTTTATATTTTTCAAGTTCTACATTCCCAGTGTGTAACTCTGCAGTGTCCTGCAGCCTGGGAGCTGCTGCTCTCTCATGCTGAGACAGACAGAACAAAGCCTCTCCAGGCTGCTCTCCAAGGACACCCAGCCCGGCCTAGGCCCAAAATGTGTAACCCAGCATCTTGAGAAGGGGGGCAAGCTGAGGGCAAATTCCATCATTAGCTAAAGTTTAATTGGTGAAATTGGGTTGAGATGCAAATGGACCAAAGCTATAAAAGTGTGAAGAACTCGTGACTCGGGGTCCATCTTGGGTGCAGCCTTTGGCCTGCCCAGGGTGTGCCTCTGAAGGCCTTTCAAATAAATATCCACCTTTATTCCCTTCCTCCTGTCCAGTCTCTGTTTCTAGGTTGGCCTCTTTAGGCATCACTTGCTTTAGAGTCTCTTTAGGCTGCTGTGGTAGTTTATAGGCCAGACTTTGCTTTCCATTTATTAAGGTACCACCACTGCTTTGGGTTTCAAATGCCTTTTTCCTTCTTTGCAGCCAGAGCTGGAGTAGTGGCTGAGCAGCAGCAGAGGGCTGACAGCTGTCACAGCTCCTGGAGTGGCACTGCAAATGTGTGGAATATGCTACATCAACTGGCAGCAGGTTTCCAGTGGGTGAAGGTAAGTCCTGAAGCCAAACCCGGGATCTCCCGAGGGTGTCAGGTATCCATGGCTGTCAGGTATCCGTGGCTGGTTCCTTGTTTCCGTAGTGTCTGCAAGGTCTGTGTGATACAGGGAACATTTCTGCAGGGACTGATCCCTCAGAGAGTTTAACCAGGGGTCCTGATCTCACTCAGCTGATGCTGTAGGACACAGACATCCTTCTATTTCTGTACAGCACAGTTTGATTAGGTACATGGTTTCAATCTGTTTTGTTTAATTTCTTGTTTAAAACATCAGAGAATCACTTGAAAATTCACAGCAATGGAGCTGTGATTGAATGAAAAAGAGAAACGTAAGAATTTTTCTGATATTTAGGTTTACAGCTGGAAGTGATCAGTCAAAAAGGTTCATACTTTCCTTGTTCTAGTGACTGAGTGATTAATTCCATGTTTGGACTATTTCTCTGATATTTTGTGCAATACCTCTGATCTCAATATATCTGCTCAGACTTGGGTTGGGAAAGGAATTTCGTGGTGACCCTCAGGCTTCAGAGAGGGTGGAAAGTGTGGAAGTAGAGCAGTATGGCAAACTTTAGACCTGAAAATAATTGTACTTGCTGCTCTGATGCCTTTAATTTCTCAAATCCTCGGTGACTTTCAGTTATGCTGTTGCTGTGATTCCACAGAGATGAGAATTGCCCACTTACAGGAGTGTGCATTGTTTTTAAGTTTAACACAGGAACAGACTAAGTGTAATAGACAATAAATATGTAAACACTGTCATTTTTACACACTCAAAGGCACGAGCCCACCTGAATTTGTAGGATAAGAAGTACAACTCCAGGATATTAAAGCACTTTGTCTTGCTGACTCACTCACAGTTTTTACATTCCATTCACTCAGGTCCTGCTTGACAGATGCTTAATTTCTGTGGAAATGTCCGTGAATGACAATTATCTTATTTCTGGCAGCCAAATGGACCAACACCCAACATCCTTGTGAGGAACTCCATGGGATGTGTGTGTGGTGTCCTCAGATTAGAGAAGGGAGGTGCAGGACCCAGGCTGGGTGTGCCAGGGACTCCAGCAGCTCTCAGTTTAATTTAGCTCCTCTGCTCTGAGCGAGGGCAGAGCTCAGCGTGGGAGATTCTTGTCCTGTCTGAACACAAAAGACACGTTTTGCAAACAGTGCTCAGTTCTTGCTCAGATCCAGTTTCTCAACAGAACGATTCTAAAAAGGGTTTGGTTTTGTGTGCTCCTGACTAGGTTTCAAGTTCATTTCTGGGTATCAAGAAGACAGAGAGAAAATATCTGAAATTAGTTCTGCATGTCTCTGTTCCATGCACAGTTACATGAATTTTCTCAACACTGTTTTGCCTCTTTTGGCATTTTCTAATATCTCAGTCCATGGTTTAGTTCAGGCCCCTTTCTACTCTGCTTGTTCTTGACTTCAGAGCCACTTCCAAATACACTAAGCTTTTAGAAATTAAAGGACTGTGAGGAATAAGCTTAAAGGAAAATGTGAAGGCCCATCATTCTTACTAGTGTGTGAGATAAGTGAATTTTAACTGGGTCCCTACCCCAGTTTTATCTGATAAAGTGTTGTGTCCTTTTTTCATAGACTTCTTTGCATTTCAGAGTTAAAGCAAATAATTTGTGAAAGAAAGCTTCCTGCAGAGAGACTGTGGGATGTTCCCTCTGCTTGGAGTGTGAAGTGTCTCCCTGCAAAAGAGGAGGAACAAGAGCTGCTTTTGTTGATTATCATGTAAACCTGTGAATCCATATGCTTCCTAAATTCTCTTCCCTTCTTTTGAAGGATCTTTCTTAAATTACTTCCAGCTGTGCCTGTTCAGGAATGCAAATTTCCTGCTACAGTATCCGGATAATGACAAGAGTTGAGAAGGTAAAATATTCATGTTTAACCATTGTTCATGGAACAAAGAGCAGCAGGGCAGACACAAGGCCCTGCTGAGCTGTGGGGGGCTGTGACACAGCCTTGGCTCAGTCACCACAGAAGGTGACCAGGAGCCTCAGGAAGTGAGAATATCCTGACTGGACATTTCCTTCCTGTGCTGCTTGGATTGTCTATACTGAAGTGCAGGAGAGACTGAGGGTCAGCACAACAGATACACTTCCCTCTGATTATATTATTCTGTAAAGCATCCTACATGAATAAAGGGTCCTCAGGACCCCAAGAAAGAATATTCTCACAGAATGATAAAATCACAGAATCACAGAATGATTTGGGTTGGGACTTCAGAGCCCCTCCAGTGCCCCCCCTGCCATGGCAGGAACACCTCCCACTGTCCCAGGCTGCTCCCAGCCCCAGTGTCCAACCTGGCCTTGGGCACTGCCAGGGATCCAGGGGCAGCCACAGCTTCTCTGGGCACCCTGTGCCAGGGCCTCCCCACCCTCCCAGGGAACAATTCCTTCCCAAGATCCCATCCAGCCCTGCCCTCTGGCACTGGGAAGCCATTCCCTGGCTCCTGGCACTGCAGTTCCTGATGCAGAGCCCCTCTCCAGGTTCTCTGCAGCCCCTTCAGGTCCTGGAAGGCTGTGATGAGTTCATCATACAGGATGAGGAACTGAAGTTCACTTCCTGGATATATAAATTAGTACTGTATAATGCACACTTTGCCTCTTTCACGTGTAACATCCTTTTTATTATTTGTTTTTAATTCTTACGTAGAAAGACTGTAATGGGAAAACCAGGCTGTTCCTGATGTACAGAGCAGATCTTGGAAGGAAATTCCTCTGTAGTTTCATTTCTGCACAGATGCAATATGGAAAGAAAATTAATTTTCACTTAGAATCCCCCTGTCCTGCACGTTCAACCCGGCCCACGTCTGAGCAGAGTGTTCCCCCTCCAGCTGCCTGCTCTATCCTGTCTCACACCTCTCACTTTGCTTCTCTACAAATACCCACTTCTGTAGGTTTTTAAGGCCTGAATTTTGAATTCTCGGTGTCAACCCACAGAACAGACACTCAGTACACCTGCAGGATTAGCTCATTTCGTGTGTTTTGAGGTGGATGTTAGGAATCTAAATGAAAAAGGTTCACATGTGAGGGCAAAAACTTTGATTTCAATAGGATGGCACTCCAAAGTACAGGGAATCCTTAAGTGGCTCTTAAAGAAACTCCTCTTAACATCTCACTCAGTCCTAAGTGTCATTTCACAGTCTGTGCAATGGGATGGAGGCAGAATTTATTACTTCTGCCTTCTTGGTTCTCTTCAAGACTTGCTTGAGCTGAAAAACCTTTGGAAGTATTGTTAAGATAATTCTAAGCCATGTTCTGGTCAAAGAGACACCAAGAAGAATGGTTATTTTGTTAGAAATTACAAAGACTTCAAAGACATCAAGTGGGGAACTACATTCACACTGCCCTGTCTCTATGGTCTCAGTACCTCCTAAATTCCTCCATGGGCATTTCAGATTTTTCTGTCTGCTTTTTAATAGAAAATTATTTCCATGAAGCACTGCTGCCTCGAAAGAACCTTGAATGTTGAAATGAGTGATTTGTTTTTGGAAACAATTAACTTGTACGTGAGCTGAAATTCAGTTTTGGTGGCAAAAAGTTTGTTCCAGCTCAAATCCTGGAACAGCTGAGCCATCAGAAACTCATCCCTGAATTTCCCAGCTTTCTGGGGGATCCCAGTCCTGTCTGGGCTGCAGGGTGGGGCTCTGGAGAAGGATCTGGAGCACCCTGGCTGGACTAAGGAATGGGAAACTCCTGAAATTCCCCCCAGGCGTGAGATTCCCTGAGGAGAGACACTGCACAGGCTGGAGGTTGGCCAGCAGACGAGAAAGGGCATTAAAAGTTTGATCCATCGACTGAAAAACTCCCCAAAACTCCAATCACTTGTCAAAATAACCTCAAATTCTTGGGAATTGTGCTCTGAGAAAATGAACTTCTGGCAAAGTTTCTGCAGTTATTTTTAAGGTGAAAAGTGGGAACTAAAAGCTAAATCAGAGTCTTCCTGAAACAATTTTAATGGGAATTTATGGAGAGAAGTGGTGTCAGTTTTAACAATAAATACATAAATATATAATATATATACATATATTATAAAAAATACAGTTGCTCATTTTGGGCTTTAATAATAATGATGATGAGAAGGATAATAATAGCAGATTTGAAATCTGCACTTTAGCGTCTCCAAGAGAAAACACACACAGCCAGGGCTAGAAAAAATAAACCCAAGAGAAAACTAAATTGTGTGTCTTGCACATAAATATTCCATATGAAAAGATGGCTGTGCACTCAGCCTTTCAAGGTTCCATATGCAATAAAAGCTATTTGAATTCTACTCAGACATTAGTTTGCTCTCTCAAAAATGGACATATTCTGTATGCTATCAAATAAATCAAAATTTAGTGTATTTAATTCTTTTGAGGTATTTAACCAAGCCAATTAGTGCACTGTTAGTCACAGCTGAAGAAAAACTTCTTAAAAATGCTTTCGGTATTTTTCAGGAACACTTGCTGATGCAACCATGCAGCAGATGCAATTTATGTGGCTTTCCTCATCTGTATAAACACTAATAAAGACACACAGGTAGTGATTGGTAAAATCTAATGTAAAG
The DNA here is from genome assembly GCA_013397055.1 of Pachycephala philippinensis. Taxonomy (NCBI): domain Eukaryota; kingdom Metazoa; phylum Chordata; class Aves; order Passeriformes; genus Pachycephala; species Pachycephala philippinensis. Next base: position 219,805 of record VWZT01010572.1, on the reverse strand, counting down.
CAAAGGTTTTTCCCTCTCCATTCCTGACAGCCTGCGTTTGCAACCACTCTGTTACTTTTGTTTTAAAATGGCTTTTCAATTACATTCTGCTGCTGTAGGGGAAAGCCTTGTGACAAAAGCATGACATAAACCATTTCTATTGCAGCTCCATCATAGTTCCCACAGCTAAACGAGACTGGACAGTTCATTAAAAAGAAAAATTAATAGTACAAGGTTGTAGGGAAACAATAACAGATTATGACTGGCCTGTGGCAGCCCACTGAATTCATGCAGTGGAATAAAAGTGATTCCCTTGTCTCATAAACTAAGGTTTGTTCCAAGGTTTTAGGTGAAGTCTCTCCTTCTGTTCCTTTACAGGAAAAAGCTGTCCAGTTTCTGGTCTATAAAAGCAATACTTGTAATTACTGCAGAAGGGGAAGGAATGTGGGCTCTTTGGGATAGAAAGCATCCATTTGATAATCACTGAACACATAATAATAAACATAACATAAAAGAGAATGGCGCAGAATACAACACAATAAACAGCCATATTAAAGCAAAAAGAAAATAATACACTCAGGGCTGGTCAGGGGCAGGAGGGACAAAATGAGGATGGGGTCAGGACTGAATCCTGTTTTTTCTTGTCTAAGGTAGTAACTGCTCTAGAGCAGGCTAAATTCAGTGTGCCAAAGCCAAAGTGTTTGTGATTCCATGGCAGTTTTTTCAGGTCTGTTGCTGCTACCTGTGTGACATCATATGTGAATTATCCCTTGTTTAAGGCTGTTCTTAAAGGTGCAACCAAGTCCTAAAGCCTCGTTCTAGATGTGACTCCACATTTTTCCCAATTTCCTCAGGGTTCCATGGCTCACATTTTCTGTACAGTTCTGGTATCTGTGGCAAGCACACAGACAGCCTTTAATGTTGTAATCTGAGTTTCATTATATCGATGCTATAAATTCCTGTCTCAGAAGATATTTCAAAGAATATGGGCTCTGGGATGCATTACCCCTTCCTTTTGGCCAGTAGCCACAGCCTTCTAATGAATTCTATGGGATAACAGGGGAGGCCAGGAAAGGGGAAGTCTGAGCCAACATAACATTTGGAATCCAAAGCAGGACTGACCCTGAAGGGTATTTTCTGGTTCTGTTTATGAACACAATCTTCTTTTAGAAACAACAGCCTGAAAGACTGAATATTCATGGTCGTGAGGTCTGACCCCCTGTACTTTTGCAGCTTTATCTCTACTTTTACAGGAGAACTTGGGCATTTGGCCCCCAATTCTCCCTTCCCTCCCCCCAAAATAGAAAGCAGATTATGTAACCTCCCCAGTCTGGCCACTGTGAGGCCTCCTGGCCCTCCTGGCTTGGTTCGTGCTATCAGCTACACTTTGTGAACCAGGGCTGCACTGAAGCAAAAATAACCAACCACCCCAAAGGCTCTGCCTTGACCTCCCGAGCTGCTCTCACACTTTCTTACTGCAGGCAGCATGCGTGAGCTGCGGCACGCTGGGGAGAAGATATTCCCTCTTTTTCCAGGGAATGTGCTTACACAAACATTTAGCTCTCACTAATGAGCTCTTCATCCCAAGGCTGGGACCAGCTGCAGACTTTACTGCTCTGCTGTCCTGTTGGTGAGCCCAAAGGTGCCACTTGTGTCCCCTGTCCCCCTGTGCCGTGTGTGAGACCCAGGAGAGAGCAGCCCCATCCCAGGAACAGGTTCACTCCAGGGGAAGCTCAACAAACCCTGTGTTGTGCTGTCTCCCAGTGAAGCCATTGACCCACTGGTTATCACCCAGCATCAGCAGAATGACACAAAAGTTGTGTGTTCAACAAACGGAATGACCACTTTTCTCCTCGTATGTCTGTAGTGGTTTGTTTCAAGTTCTATTCAACAAATAGAGAGATAATTAAATTTTTAAGTGGGAAAACTTTCCGACAAAGAATAGAATGGTAATGGCTTTTTAATAACTATCAAAATGACTCCCTGTTGGGTTAGGGTTAGGGTTAGGGTTAGGGTTAGGGTTAGGGTTATCCAGGTTGCCTCTGCTCCCCACGTGCTGTTCCCTCCTCTCAGCACACTCTGTTTGCTCTGGACAGCTCACACCAGGGTGACACGTTGCCTTTGTCCAGCTGAGTGCTTTGCTATGAGCAATTACCTGAGTTACATCCAGGTTTCAGCCCAGGGTCCTCGAAGTCTCCATTAGTTTATTCTGCTGCAGCTTGTCGAGCTCACCTAAACCAAAAGAACAGAAATTAAAAGCCAATAATATTCTGTTAGCCTAAACTCTGAAGATTTTAGCCAGAGAATAATTAGTTCATTCATGTTGAGCTCTTACACAAGTTATGTACGGTTAAAAGGGGTGCACAGGAGCTCCCCAGTCCCTGCCTTTCCCTGGTGTCCCCCTCGCCATCAGCTGCCTCAGGCAGAGGTCTTGAGGCAGGAAGGGGGTGGAGGGCCCTAATGCCAGAGAATGCAGGGATGGATCCTTCTCCCTGCACCCACTGTTATGCTTGTAATGTTATTTTTCCAGAGCCCTTGTTGTGTTTGCAGAGCTGCTCCTCCCCCTGCCCTTTCCCCAGGGGTCTCTAGGGCACGTGCCAGCCTGTGCTGCTGTGAAAGGTGATTTTCTGTGTGTGAACAGCACCCTCTGCTCGCTGTGTTATCTCTGAGCTTTGTGCTGCTCCCAGGCTGCAGGGGTCCCACGGCCAGGAGCTGAGCCCTGGGGAGCAGTTCACAGCCCACATCCTCCTGTCCCTGACTCTCACATCTCCCCTCTCACCCTGTGCTGTGTCCCTGCAGTTCCTTCTGTATTTGTTATTGTTCTGTAATTGTTAATTTTACCTCTTCGTTTCAAACACACACATAAACCAATGGTGTCACAGCAGAGCCATCCTGAGCTGAGCAAAAAGCCACAGCAAACCAGGCAGTGGCCATTGGTCCTTAGATAATCTGTTACAGCCAAATAAATTACCCAAGCCCTAGGCCCAGGCAGGCCAAAAGTGGTGCTGATGCTGCCTGAGAATCCAGATGGGTCCTGCTGCCTGTGCTGGCAGCTCACTGCAGCTTGGGCACGTCACAAGCACTGGGAACACTGTCCTAAGGGCTTGCAAGGCTCTGAAATTTTAACAAGTTCGTGTTAACACGTGGAAAATTGTTTTTTACACTATTTATTTAAGCCCCATTATTAAATAAGCATTTAGTAAACATTCCTATTAGCAATCTTATTCTTACACCATCATTTGTGTCACGTATTAGAGCTGGGTTTAGCTAAAGCTGTGTTTACAAACGTAATACAAGTGCCTCTGTGTGACCTTCATAATTATTCTTCCTGCTTATAACATGGATTTGCCATTCCTTGGGTCTGATTCTAAGCTCACTTGCTGAAGCTTAAGCCAGAAGGTGTTCACAAAATTTGCACAAAGAGTTTTTTTTAAAAAAAAAGACCATGTAAAGTTTTTTATAGCAATGTTTACCCTGTCAGCCATCCATTGGAACAAGAAATATGTCTGTCTGCTCAGAAAGATGTTCCCTGTTCTTGGATGAATCCCCAGATCCAGTTTCTCCAGCTGGTGCCTGTCTGGTGCTTTATTCCCTCTGACCACTGGATTTCCAGGAAGCTATTTTTTATTGTCTTTTTGCTCAGCCTTGTGAGTTTGTAGGTCGGAAACACTGTCTTTGGGTCTTCAAAGTGGTGAGAAAACAGAGGGTCAGCTTCTCAGACAAGCACTGCATCACTGTCCTTGGAGGGGATATGGTAAAGGAAAGAAAACTCAGAAATTCAGATACTGCTCCTCGTGGGTTACTCTTATGCAACATTGTCTTATATAGCAGAGAGATTTAAAGGAGAAGGAGGATGGGGGTGTTCAGCATCATACATAAAGAAAACATAGCCACGGAATGAAAAGAAAAGCTTTAAATGGAAAGCTCCAGGTTCTTTGCAATGTGAACAAACCCAGCAAGCACCAGTATTTAAATTCTGTGAGGTCTGAGGTCTGACCATTGTTTCGGTGTCCTTGTTTGCTATATACTTGTATCTTCTTAGAGTTCTTGCAGGCAAAGCTAATCTCTAAACTCTTTTCCTGTAATTCTGAAACTTGCTTTTATTTCTCATACTCCAAAAATCCTTTTACCTTTTCCTGTGTTTCCTACACCAGACTAAGCCAGAGAACAAGGTGAGGGTTAGCTCAGCTTGTTCTGAGGGTTGAATCAGTGTTGCTTGTCAGGTGTATGGCAAATCCCCACAAATAATAGGGAAATCCTTAGCAAAGTTAAAAGAACTTAAGCTGGGGAAAAAAACCCCAAAACTCATGGGATGCTCGACCTACCACACCTAACAATTTTAGCCTGACCTGGAACCAAAGCCAAAGTACAGATGGAACATAAAGTTACGTATTTGGAGCTGTGAAAGCCTCGTTTGCCTCTGTCAGGGCTGATCCCAGAGCAGGGAAGGGAGGCACTGGAGCTGATGGATTGCCTCACACAGAACCTCCTTACTGCAGCAGCCCCGTCCCCAAAGGCTCGAACACGATGTGTTTATGGACTGCTCCATTTTGTACCCTCCCCTGGATCATCAGTCCTGGGCTTTCCATCCCCTCCATCTTGTTCACCATCCACTTGCTGTAATGTTGTAATTTGCCCTTCCAATTCTCACCAGCCCTCTTGGGTTTAATACATAGAATTTAAAAGCTTTCTACTGACACAGCTCCCATTTTCTTTCTCTCTGCACTCCCAGGACTGTCAGCAGTCATTTCAGCTTGTTGCTTATTTCAGCTGGGAAGTCGACATTTCCTTTACAAAAACAGAAAAAGTCCAAAGTTTTTAAGTATTCCATCCTTCTTCCAATAAATGTAGCAAGCACCAGTGTTTCTAGAAAGATTATGTTTGGTGACAGACTCTCTCATCTCTCTTTAACCTAATAGTTCCTTTTCCAGAAAAAACATAATTACTCCGAGAGCAATTTATTTAATTACTGTTATGGGAGACTTCAAAGGAAATTGGTTGGATTGAAATAGTGATATCACCCTGGCAACATTTTGAAAAGAACATTTTGGTAGAAAATATGCTGAATGTAAGGGCATGTTTAATGTGGAGAAAAAAGAGCCTGATCTCATTCTGGTGAATGGAGCTTTCAGTATTTTTTATGCGTATATTTGTGCATGTATGGTTTCATTTTTATTATTGGTTTTTAGATTTGTTTCACTTCTATAAATGCAAATTTTTCCTCACTACTTGCCTCATATTAAAGTCATTTCATCAAAAAATTAAAATGTTCTCGATCCAGCAGTTCTACCAAATGTTAGGTTTTCCTCTTTCTTTTTCACAAACACATTTTTAGGGGCACTTCAGGGATCTTCCTTAATGAGAAATTTGTTATTGGTGTGGAAGGTGAAGCTTTACCTGACTGGACTCAGGTTCGTTCACACTCCAGGACTTTTATATTGTCCTGATGGTTAAAAAAGACATTGCTGTTGCAAGATGCAGAAATGAGGTTGGTGTTCTAGGGTATGCAGATAACCCCACCTGACCTGATTATTGCACTCTTAAGGCCAAGACTTGCCCTTGGCACCAGACAAAGGGTGGCAAAAAGTATTTATAGCCTCAAAACCCCTAATGCACTTCCAAAATACGTCTAATTAAAGTTGATTCGTACATTCAGCTCTGAATACCACTAATCTAATTTTAAAAATACCCATTTTTGGCCAATTTCCCATGATAATCTCTCTGTGAAACATCAGTTTCTGAAACTTTTCTGCAAGAACAGCTGTAGGTTCGAGGTATTTAACCTCTTCTGTGTGATAACAATGGCACCAAACATCATTCCAGCCATAGCTCTGTTGTTGTTACTGGTTTTGTCACAAGAACAGAAATGAAATGTTTTGCCACAATCATCTGGAATTACAGGTCAGAAATAGTGCCAAGGCAGGTCTGGGATGTGTTTGTGGTTCATGGCATCAGTTAGAAAGATGTAATGAACAGGTTTAACTCAAAATGAGTTATGCTCATGGAAAACATGCTGAATCATTTGCCCCCTTTTTTAAATGGATCAGTTGAATGAGAAACAAGTTTTAATTTCAAGCTGACACCAGCCTGTCCTTTTTGTTCTATTTTTTGTGCCTATTTTGTGCTATTATTGTATTTATTTGTATGCTCTCATTGCATCATCCTAGCACCTCTTGATGGATTTTTGGGTTTGTAATATAAAGTTGGGAATTAGGTCTTAGTCCTTACAGCCTATGAGCACTAAAAATCCAGATAATTCCTCTGATTTGTGCTCAGAGCAGATCAGGAAGCCAAAAGGAAGTTGTTTTAATGAGGGTGGTGTTTTCCTTGTGTTTGTGTATTTGGGTTTTCTTAGGTTAAATGCAAATATCCTATGGTGACTAATTACAGCAAGACATCTCAGAAAAGACTCATGCAAATATTGTTTTAATTATAATCTTGTGATTTAATGGGTTGCAAATAATAATATAAATGTGAAGATTTGGTCTTTTCAGCTGTAGCCTCCCATTAGGTATTTAAACAGTGATGGCCTCCTTTATTAGGGCTATTGAGGCTGCTTTAGGAATGTGTTTGAATATTCTGAGGTTGTTATCTCATGCTTTCGAGCCAAAATTGGTCTCCTCGCAGACAATCTCTGCCTAGGCAAAAATTAATTATTGATTCAATTTTTCATTCAGAAATCTCCAAGTGGCTTTTATGCTCTTTATGGAAGAAATTTGCACTAAACTGGAGTAGTTAAGCAAGATATCAAAAAAAGAAGCTTTCCATGGGCACGGCTGAAGGATCTGAGCTCTTCCTTCTGCCACTCCAAGAAATCTGGGGGAAGGAGAAGGTTGTTGATTAGTTATTTAGCTCTCACCTTTCTCTCTTTAGCAAATGTATTTGTACAGGAGACTCTCAGTAATTCCCTGACTTGTCGAGTTTTATAAAGATAAATGTTACAGGGGCTGTAATGTGAACCTCTCTAAACAAGTCACAATGTGGAAGCCTTTCATCAGGAACTTTCCTGCTTGAGGGAGACCAAACTGAAGCGGACATGGGGATTCAGGAGTCCAGCAGGATTAAATTCAAAGTGGAAAAATGTTTTGTAGAGGAACACATTGGCCACACAAAGACCACCCAGGATGCTTTAATAGTCTGGCATTTGGGCAGCACTGCTGAAGCTGCCTCTGGAAATGAAGCTGTAAGTGCAGAACCACAGACTGAATTTAGATTTCTGCTTGTGTGGGGGCTGCCAGCCCTCCAGCAAGAGGTTATAGATCCGAGCAGAAATGGATTGCTGGCTGGAATCCTGTCTGCCTTGGTTTGGGAGCTGAATAGACCTGCCTGCAATCATTAGTTTTTGATAGGTTTTCACTCTTTAATCTTGACTTTCTGTCTCATTTCTGGCACAAACCAAAGAGACCATCAGTCACAGCGCAAGCGTTATTCAGATATTCATACATATCAATTCTCAGGGAAAAAAATATTCAGGGTTGGCTTGGCATGTAAGTACAGCATTAGCAGTTGCAAGTAAGTTGACTTTAGTTGTCATTTGTTTCCTCCTCAGGGTGTCATTGATAGCCACTTACATAATAACAAAATGACTGAGACGTGCATGGGCTGGGCTGCAGCCTCACTGGCCTTGGAGCATCCAGGGAATTATGACAATTCCAGTTTGTCTGGGAAGCACAAGAACACAATTACTATTTAAAATAAACTCTACCAAGAGCTTAGTCATTGCTTGAAATGACTCTATCAATCACCATGTTCTTTAATAAGACTACCTTTCTTATGCTGGTTGTTTTCCTGTAGAGTTTATGCTTAAAACCAGACAGCCTCTGTCACATTTATCTTAAGTGGATCTCCTCAGGGCAGCAAGTAAATGTAAAACTCTGTTTACAGCCATTTTTCATTTCCCAAGCCTTTTAATATCACTCTCTCAGGCTTATTTCTGTGTCATTCACTCCATAATGTACTAAGTTGTCTTCCTGCTTTTCCCTGCTTTATATGAGGTACAGCAAGCGGCAATTTCACCCTTCTCCAACGAGCACAAATTAAATCAAAGCTTGGGGAAAATGCCTTCCTTCCATGATGGATTCAGAGGTAGATGCTGACAGATAGCACATCATACTGTTCAGGAGGTTATTTCTCTTCCTCTTCCCTGCACAATGACTTCTGTTTTCAAAGGGCCATCATTTTATGGCTTTGTCTATGGTTTCGTAATACTGAGTCTCAAAGCTGCTACAGGAAAATGTGGCTACATTTCAAAAACTCTTCTTTGGAGCAGCTGGGGATTATTGGCTTTAAACATCTCAGTAATCCAATACAGTGCTATAAAGCATAATTTAAAAGTGCAAAGGATTAAGATTTCCTTTCATAGGATTCTACAGAACTCAGAATAGGATTCTACAAAACTTGCTTAGCATTTTTGAAGCAACTTCTATTGTCAAGATGAAAATCACCAGTTCTGTAAAGATTTCACTTCTGTATTTAGTACATACAAATCTTGCCATGACCTAGAATTCCTCTGTGGTAGGATACCTCTAGAATCCTGGCTGTTTGCATACCAAATATCAAGTTATATATAAAGTTATATATATACTTACCTCTGCAGAACTGCAGCCTCAGTTTCTAATCCTTTACATGGCAGTGTAAAGTGCCCCCATGCAAAACACAGAACATGGACTGGGGGAGTGTGAGGTTCTCATGATTCAGTGCAATAACTAAGAGAATTTTTTTCCCCCAAGTATCTTTAAAGATGAAGAATTTCCTTTTCTGGACTAAATACTTTTGTCTCATAAGACTAATTATGTTTTGTGAATGGCACAGAAAACTTTATAGCAATTTGCATTCAGATGAGGGTTGTTTGCTGCTCTCTCCAGTGAGACCTGGAATGTGCTTCAGCAAGAAGAGGGACTCAGTGCTGCAGAGGGGCTCCCAGGGAGTTGCTGGCTGCTGGTCTGCTTTGGAATCACACACTGGGAAAAATGAGATTTACCAGTTACATATACAGCAGAAAAATCTTTTCCTGTATCAGAGATCAGAGCTCTTGTCATCTAAACAAAATGTTTTATATGAGACTGTGCGCATTGGCCTTTAATCACTGAATGGTTTGGGCTGGAACCTTAAAGCCCATCCAGTGCCACCCCTGCCATGGGCAGGGACACCTTCCACTGTCCCAGGCTGCTCCAAGCCCCAGTGTCCAACCTGGCCTTGGGCACTGCCAGGGATCCAGGGGCAGCCACAGCTTCTCTGGGCACCCTGTGCCAGGGCCTCCCCACCCTCCCAGGGAACAATTCCTTCTCAATATTCCATCTAAACTTCCCCTCTTTCAGTTTCTCTTCCATGCACTGAGATGTTGTCTCTTCCCAGATCTCAGCCAACATCAGCACACTCAGGTCACCCCTGTATTTAATGGTTTTTCTGGGTTTTGCCCAGGAAATGCCTATTTCTGTCATTGGGGAAAGGTCTATTTTTGACATATGAACTCTTAACATCCCACACCTCAAGTGTTTTATTAAAAACTCCCAAAGCAGTTATAGTTGTGATTTGCCCTAAAGATTAACCAAGATGGGCTCAGTGGGACTCGACTCATTATTTGCTCTGGGGATCTCTTCCCCACCTGCTTTCCATGAGAACTGCTCATTTTCCATGACCCGACTGCAGTGTCCAGGAAAAAGACACACTCTGTGCTGAGTGCTGAAGTTAAACCATGGAGTAGGAGCCCTGGGGCTGCTCAGAACAGCCCCATCCCAAAAGCAGGAATCTCTCCAGGTTCTGGGGAGTTTTGCAGTGCCTCATCCCATGGGGGAAGGTCCCTGCCCAGCTGGGGACATCACCTGGCCACTGCAGATCCCTCCCTGCCTCCCATGGCTCCTCCAGCTGTGCCCCACGCTCCATCCCTCTGCCCAAAACTTGGGCACTCTCAACTCCAGAACTAATATGATCCAATATTTATTCTGTCATTAAAAAGCTATTCATTTCCTTGTCTGATGATAAAATTATGGTAAAATAAATCATTCATCTTTTCAACTAATTCTAATTACAGCTAAAATCTCATTTAGACTGGGAGTTTGCTATATTTACTTGATACTTTTGCAAAACATTTCAGAACATAATCATCCATTATTATATTGCAACACTGTGATCTTGGCTGCCTTCTGCCAAGTGTATTCCTGAGAACAATTGCTGTTTTAATGCATCATCCAGAAGTTATGGCCTAGACAAATCAGAAAAAATTGTTTAGTCTATTATAATTTGGCATATGGTCATTTAATAGCACACAGGAAATCATCATGAACGCTGGGGATTATTGTTGCTATAAAAATAATGAAAAGAATTTAAAGTTGGCTAGACTTCACTTCCGCCAGTGCTCTTGTCTTTGAAATCTTCTCTGCTGCCTCTTTGTTTTTTGCTGTTGATATCTTGGAGCAGTCATTCAGATCTGTGTGAGGCTGTGTGGAGCACACTGACTCTGCAGAGTGGCTGGCTGCAGTTTGGTTTCCACGTGGACATGGATATATTATTGTTCAGGTTTTAAGATGTGCCTTAATTGAATTCTTAAATGAACAGCATATTGCCATTAGGAATACTGATGGGGGTTATTTTCTAACAGTCGAAGGACAGACTTTTCTTGTGTTAGAATTGAAACCGGTGAGGTTTGCATTAACAACTACAAGTACACAGCACAGCCGTGCTGTCTGTGCAGCTGGAAATGCCCAGCAGGCCTGTTCTCAGTTATTTAGGGACATATTTTATTTCCATGCAGACGTTTTTGTATACACCTCCCCATGCAGGTTGTTTTGCAGAGTGTGGACTAGACTTTTAAAATGTTTCTCAGTCCTGCATACCTCAACTGATCAATTTAAATTCAGGGATTTCATTGTGTTCATGTGCCTCACTGATGAGATCAGGCCTTGTGTGGTGGCTGATTAACCCTTGTTCACCCTTTATCCCTGGCAAAGCTGTTATTCAATGCCAAAATTGCCAACAGTTGTTTGTATACAGTTAAAATATATTGACAGAATTCTTCCTTTTGAGTTCAAGTCCATCTTGGTTGAACCAGAGCAATCTGAAACTTCCTCCCCAGGGGCAGCTCTGAGCTCTGCCCTCTGTGAGGCTGCAGAGCAGGGAAAGGTTCTGCTTCCCCCAGAGGGTGCTGGGCACTGCCCAGGCTCCCCAGGGAATGGGCACGGCCCCGAGGCTGCCAGAGCTCCAGGAGCCTTTGGGCACCGCTGCCAGGGATGCCCAGGGTGGGATTTGGGGTGTCTGGGCAGGGACAGGAGCTGGACTGGGTGATCCTGTGGGTCCCTTCCCACTCAGGATATTCTATGTTGCTATGAAACTTGGAATCCACTATGCTCGAGGAAGTGGGAAACAGCTTTTTGACAGATTTGTTAGGAAAATTTGGGATTTCAAAATGCTGCGTTGCGCAATTCTAAACAATAATGGGAAAGAATCAGGATGTTTGTTGTGGATTAACCCCAGCCAGCAATTCAGCACCACACAGGCACTGCTCACTCCCTGCTCCTCCCCAGGGATGGGGGAGAGATTTGGGAGAGTAAAAGTGAGAAAACTCATGGCTTGAGATAAAGATACTTTAACAGGACAGAAAAGGAAGAAAACAGTGATAACAATAATGAGGAAAGAATTAGAATATACAAGAGAGAGAGACCTGAGAACTCCCAACAGAGACCCCTGGCCAGCTCCCCCCAGTTTATGTGCTGAGCGTGGTGTGGAAAGGTCTGGAATATCCCTCTGGCCAGTTTGGGTCAGTTATCCCAGATGTGGCCACTCCCAGCCCTTGGTGCCTCCCCTGCAGCCTCCTGGAGGGAGGAGAGGAGAAGCTGAAAAGTCCTGACTCAGCGTAAACTCTGCTCAGCACCAACTCAGACTTCAGTGTGTTATCAGCACGCTTCTCTTCCTAAATCCAAAACACAGCACTGGAGCAGCTACCAGGAGGAAAATTAACTCTATCCCAGCCAAAACCAGCACAGTGTTGCAGTTTGGTCAGCTGCCCACTGAGACTGGCTTTGCTGCAGTTGAGGATTATAATCTATGAGCAGAAACACACAAATACCTCAAAGATTGTGATTTTTTTTTTTTAAAAAGGCTGCAGCCATTCATGGCAAATGAGTCTGACACATCTGTGCAGTGCCTGAATCCAAGTGCTGCACACAGAATTTTCAGATGCTGACTGGAGCAGCAGCCCAGCAGCTGCAACAATTGCTATCCTCACATCTGTATTCCAAACTCTCAGGATTATGAAGTATTTTTCCCCAAGAGAAAAAGGAATTGCTTTATAGATTGTTTAGCTGTTTTTCCATGTTTTCTGCTTGAAGTAGAAGGAAACTGTAGGTTTTCAGCATCTGAGTTAAGGTTGAAATGTTTGAAATTTTTTAAGCAGGTTGTTTGGAAAATAAAGGAAAGAGAAGAGACATTTGGGTTTTTTGTTAATGCTACTGCTTCATTTTTAAATAAAGTTTATTTTAGCTTTAACTTAAGAGCATCTTGTGCGCCTTGTCTTTTAGAATACAAGTAGTTCATAAAAAGCCAAACTGTAGCTGGTTTGAATTTAAGTAATTTCATAGCCTTCAGTGGAAGCCTGTTGATTTATGCTATTCTAGGTTTTCTGAGGATAGGAGTCAGAGGGTTTACTGCTGGAGTGAGCACGATGTGAGTGAGCAGAGCAGGAACTCCAGGAGGGGAGACGGGGCATGAGGAGGCCAGGGACACTTTATTGCAGCTGCAGCTTTACTGGGAGCCTGTCCCACCTGTGGTCACTGCCTAAAGAGCCAGTTGGATCTGCTGCTGACACAGAGCCCTTTCCTTTGTAACCCAAACCAGAGGCAATTATTACAAACCACCTGAGAGATTTGTTTTTAGCCCAAGTGGGACCTGCCCCAGCTCAGAACCCCCTGCCCTGGGCTGAGCCCCAGCGTGGGCAGCAGGGGAGGGGGATTCTGCCCCTCTGCCCCTCTCTCAGCTGAGAGCCACCTGCAGAGCTGCCCCAGCCCCGGGCCCAGCACAGGAAGGAGCTGGAGCTGCTGCACAGAGCCCAGAGGAGGCAGCAGCATGATCAGAGGGATGGAGCAGCTCTGCTGGGAGGAAAGGCTGCCAGAGCTGCCATTGTTCAGCCTGGAGAGGAGAAGCTTTGGGCTGAGCTCAGTGTGGCCTTGCAGGGCCTGAAGGAGCTGCAGGAAAGATGGAGAGAGACAATTGCCAAGGGCTGGAGGGACAGGAGCCAGGGAATGGCTTCCCAGTGCCAGAGGGCAGGGCTGGATGGGATCTTGGGAAGGAATTGTTCCCTGGGAGGGTGGGGAGGCCCTGGCACAGGGTGCCCAGAGAAGCTGTGGCTGCCCCTGGATCCCTGGCAGTGCCCAAGGCCAGGTTGGACACTGGGGCTTGGAGCAGCCTGGGACAGTGGAAGGTGTCCCTGCCCATGGCAGGGGTGAAACTGGATGGGCTTTAAAGTCCATTCCAGCCCAAACCATGCTGAGATTCTGGGATTCTCTGCAGTGATGGATGAGAGATAATAGTTCTTTTTAGCTTGAAAACGTGGAACCTTATTGCTTCATCTCTGTACATGTGCATGTAGAGGATAAAACAAAAGATAGCAAACAATTTTTGCTTTTAATCCTTATTAGTAAGTTAAGCATGGATCTGTGATTAACATTTTGTTTCCAGCACTTCACACTTGAATAGCTGATAATAAGCAGAGTGTGTGTATCAGCTTGGCTCTGCCATTCTGGTTAAGCAGCTTTATAAAGTGTTTACTGGTTTACATAACAGCATTGAGGAGTTGGGGAAGAGTGGGGTATTTGTTTACTTATTTTTGTAGCTGAGATCATTATGTGATGCTAATGATGAATGACTACCAGTGAGTTTAATTTTCAAATGCACCCCAAATCTATTAACATAAGCAGTTTATTTACAGATTCTCTTTTTTTTCACAGCAGGTTTAGAAATGCACAGCTGTCCAGGAATATCTCCCTGTTCCATGTTTGGAGTATGTAGGCTCTGTGTAACATTCCAGGAGCCCAATCGCCTCTAACTGCTGCACATGAGTGATCCCTATAGCACAGATCCCATAGCTTTTTATTTTTTTCTATGCAAAGCTGAGTGGAAAAAGAAGTGTGCAAAATAGGTGAAATCTCAGTTTTCAGGCCCTTTAAGTCTTACATTGTTTTTACCCCTCAGCAAGAGGGAGACATGAAATAGAAACCACAGACCTAATGCTCCACACACACATTGTGTCAGAATAAAAGCATTTTCCTCAGCAAAATCATGGGGATTCTTTTCCTTTTTGTGTCTTCCATGCTGGTGTGAGTAATCTGTAATGTGTCATCATGTAACAATAGGAAAAAGTTAAATGGATACAACAAATCTATTTAATAAATATGCTTGGGAAAGCCAGACTATGTTTACATCTATGTGTGAGAATGTCATTTAACTTGTTATGCTGGAGCTAGTTTGGTGCAGTAAATGAGGTGATTTCAGTTTTCAATAAAATAAAATTGAAAGCTGATCTTTTTTGTGAAAATAAACCCAAATATTTCATTCCTTATTCATAATCCCCTATCAGCCAATGTATTTTTATGTAACTATAAAAGGGATGTGAAAGGAGGACATGACTGCCCAGGATGTGAGAAAGACAACCCCAAATGAGTGGCTTTGGGACTAGTGAGATGTTTATCTGTGGCTGCAGCTACAGAAGGTGCTGTAGGTTCAAGCTTTTGCCCCTATTCACATTTTCTCTGCTGCAAATACCAATGAGATCTCCTTATTCCTCATTAGAAAATTGTTCTGTTTTAAAGCTGGTTGGGTCACGTATTTATACATTTGCCTGTAGAAACATAACATCAAGATTTTTATCAGTATCTTGCAGAAGATTAAAGTGAATCACACCGAAAACTAAACCAAACATTGTCGGGACCTTGTAAAATTTGTTGTTGTGTAGAGATTCAAGGAGAATATGTTGGAAACCCCAGGGATAAGTGAAAGTGGCCTTTGGGATGGATTGAGGGCTGCTCAGTTCAGGTTTCACTGTATTATGCAATTTCTCCCTCAAATATTAATTCTGACCTAGTGTTTTAAGAAGCATTAGGAAGTAGGAAATCAATGTAATCCTGGTAAGTTAATGCCCGGGGGAAGCAGAAATAAATAGTTAAATCAATTGTTATATTATCAGAAATATCTGAATGCATTTTTATTGGTTTATTGGTGGCATTTATTGTGCTCAGCCCAGAGCAGCACACTCTGCAATCAGTGCTGATGCTGCTGTGATCCTCAGAGGTGCTCCAGGGTCTGAACCCAAAGTGGAGCTCCCTGGAGCTCTGCCAGCCCCTGCTCCTGCCCAGGAGAAACAGAGGTGCTCATGTTCAGCACGAGGATCTGTTCTTCATGAAAGGGCTGCTGCAGAAATATTGCATTCCTGATAAGTCTTGGGATCTCCCTTATATCTGGACCTCTGGCTTAGCAGCTTATATCTGAGGCTTATATCTAAGCTCCAAAGAGGGATTAGATATAAATTAGGTATTTCTACAGTTACTTTGCATCTTGGGCTCAATCAATGAAAGGATCATGAGAGAATGTGATTCCCTACCCTTCAACTTCCAGCCACCGAGTGTCCAAACAGCCAGCCAGGAGATTCTGCAAGGTGGCAGAACACCAAATCTGCTCATTACTCAGCATTTCATCAGTACTGATATATTTATTTTAATCTTCTTATCTTGACATTTACCAAGGAAGTCCTAGTTTTGTTTCGCTAAATAAAAAACCCTACGATATCCTCAAAGAACTGACAACATTTTCCATTTTCCTTTCTTTCAGGAGCTGAGCTGGGAAGCTGCAGAGCATTAAGGTGATGTGTTTAATGCGTGGTGGCATCCTATGTGCACAACAGTTGGTCTGAAACTCCTCGGCAGCCCCAGACTTTGTGACTTCCAAGGTGGAAGGGGGAGATTCTCGGATACTCCTGTGCCTACACAATAACCAAAAATGAAGGAGGAGCATTGTTTACACGCTGCCCTGCTCTGCCTGGGGATGCTGTGCTACAGCCACGGCCTGACCACCGAGAAGCTCAACCACTCCCGGCCCTCGCTCCACGGGCACCACGAAAAGGGCAAGGAGGGACAAGTCCTGCATCGTTCCAAAAGAGGCTGGGTGTGGAATCAGTTCTTTGTTATAGAGGAGTACACAGGACCAGATCCTGTGCTAGTAGGAAGGGTAAGAAAGATTTTTCAGTCATTGATTAATATTCTTCATTTTTATTATTTTGTGAGGGTCTTTTTGTGGTTTTTTTTTTTTTGTTGTTGTTTTGTTTTGTTTTGTTTTTGGTTTGGTTGTTTTTTGTTTTTTGTTTTTTGTTTTTTTTGGCTGTTGCCTTTTTGCTGTATAAGCTGCTTCTTCATTTTCTTGTAGCTCGGTTTAGGTGCTAAGCAAAATACTGCCTAAGTCAATACAAATGTTTCCATTGACCTCAGCAGTCCTTGAATGAAGGTGTGCAGGCTCTTACTCAGCAAAATAGCAAGAACCACACCAACAACTTGAGTGACAATATGTCTCAAGAATATCATCCTCAAGTCTTTAAAAACAACATTTAAAAATGTAATGACTAACCCAGAAGCTCAGTAAAATAGGTATCTTTTTATCCTTTCATTTTCCAGTTATCAGTAAAATTAAATATATTAAGGGCTATGTATAGGGGCAGGTAAATATTTGTGTGCACATGTGTATGTACACACATCCTGGACTGATTTTTTATTCTGCTACTAACACTAGCAAAATATAACCAGTAGAGTAATAAACCTGTATATTTGCCAGTTTCTAAATGGGCAGCAGAACTGTGTTGACTTAACCCCAGCACAAAAAGAGTGGAGAACCAGGATCGATGTCAGCAAATCCATGCTGGGTATTCTGGTTTAAAATGGTGCAATTTGTAGCTGTCAATATAAAATCAATAAATCTGTAATTTGGCTCAATGTTTCCCTCATCCATCAAACTGAAGCGTGCACTGGTTGTGGAATTAAGAATGTTTAGTAAGCATTTGTTGCTTCTTTTATATTAAAGAGGGTGTAATTAAAAACTAGTTGGGAATCATGGAATCACACAGAATCCCAGGATCATTCATGTTGGAAAAGCCCTCCCAGCCCATGGAGTCCAAGCTGTGCCCCATCCCCGCCTTGTCCCCAGCCCAGAGCTCTGAGTGCCACCTCCAGCCCTTCCTGGGACACCTCCAGGGATGGGCACTCCAAACCTCCCTGGGCAGCCCCTGCCAAGGCCTGAGCACCCTTTCCATGGGGAAATTCCTGCTGCTGCCCACCCTGAGCCTCCCCTGGCCCAGCCTGAGGCCGTTCCCTCTCCTCCTGTCCCTGTTCCCTGGGAGCAGAGCCTGACCCCCCCTGAGCCCCCTCCTGTCAGGGAGTTGTGCAGAGCCACAAGGTCCCCCCTGAGCCTCCTTTGCTCCAGGCTGAGCCCCTTTCCCAGCTCCCTCAGCCTCTCCTGGGACTCCAGCCCCTTCCCAGCTCCGTTCCCTGCCCTGGACACGCCCCAGCCCCTCCAGGGCTCTCTGGCCATGAGGGGCCAGAACAGGACACAACCCTTGAGGTCCCTCACCAGTGCCCCCAGTACAGGGGACAATCACTGCCCTGGTCCTTCGGGCCACATTGCACTTGCTACAAGCCAGGGTGCCCCTGCCCTTGTTGCACACCTGGGCACAGCTGGGCTCACTCATTTACCACTTAACTCATCCCATTTGTCACTTAACAGCTTTTTACACGCAACCCAGTAGAACGCGATTCATTGAAGTGTATAAAATCTTTGTAAAAATTACTCTTCCTACCAACTTCATGTGAATAAAAAACGTGTTATAAGTATCTTCTCGTGTATTCTCTTCCATAAATCTGAAATTTTGGGTTTAGCAGTGCCCTGTGTGTGGCAGGAGGCAGGTCTGGGCTGGCGCTGCCCGGGATGCAGAGTACATGTGGTCACAGCATGTCCCTGCCTGTGGATTATTGCCTGGTGGAAGCCACAGTTGTTGAAAACTGTGAAATGATAGCAATTTCCTGCACTTTTTTTGTTTCATGAGCACATCCAGGAAATGTGTGCCCCCTTGTTAAGGTGTGTCTGTTTCTCCTTTTGTAGCTTCATTCAGATATTGATTCTGGAGATGGAAACATTAAATACATTCTCTCAGGTGAAGGAGCAGGAATCATTTTTGTTATTGATGACAAATCAGGGAACATCCATGCAACCAAGACACTGGATCGGGAGGAGAGAGCTCAGTACACCCTCACAGCTCAGGCTGTGGACAGGAACACGAACAGACCTTTGGAACCCCCTTCTGAATTCATTGTCAAAGTTCAAGACATAAATGACAACCCGCCCGAGTTTCTCCATGAAAACTACCATGCCAATGTGCCCGAGAGATCAAATGTAGGTGAGTACTCAGAGAGGCACTGCCCCTGTGGAAGCTGTTGCACTGTCAGGACGTCTTGGCTTTATTTCATTCTTATTGTCAAGGATTTGGGGAAGGAAAATTTACTTCGTGCTCAGCCAGTGATTCACTTGATGTATTTAATTTGCTGACCAAATCAAACCCTGCACAGCTCCTCACTGGGAGACGTTCCTAGAATAGAACTGTTTCCTCCTAGGAAGGAGCATGAGAGTCCCCTGGAATTTATGGAGTGTGAATCCTCTGGGGTAAACACGAAGATTATTCCTTTGGCAGAGCTGTGTAATAAAGCTGGGAAGTTACTGCCTCACCATCTATTCCATTTTCATCTCCTGTTTGAGGTTGTGTCTGTCTCAGAGATTTCTGCAGGAATGATTTGGCTGAAACTTACTGAGAAAAATGTAAAAGAAAATTCTATTGTTTGGCTGTCTAACGACAAAAGCAATATGAGGCTTAAACTACTGAGGGGAAAAGCCATAATGGTGCAGAGTGACTGCTGACTTTATATCTTCACTGGGTAGAACATTAATCCACATCACAGCTGGTGACAGATCTTTTTGGACCGGATGAGTATATTTTGTCATATAGAAATTGTCAAGTAATTTTTATTTTCATTTACCAAATGTGTGAAATAAAGAAGTCCAGGAGTAGCTATGCTGTGTGACTGAAAGCATCTCTGCACAGCCCTTCCAGATGTGTTTGCCTCTGACTCCTCCTCCTGTGTTTGCTCTCCATTTTTAGGTACATCAGTTATTCAGGTAACAGCTTCAGATGCTGATGACCCTACCTATGGGAACAGTGCCAAATTGGTTTACAGTATCCTTGAAGGTCAGCCCTACTTCTCGGTGGAGGCTCAAACAGGTATTATTAAACAGTTTCTTTGAGTGGGACCTCTTAACCAGAGTGCATTAAAGTGAGCTGAATGTACTGACTGGGTGGAGCTGCTGATGTGCCTGAGCAAAGCTTCCTGCTCTGCTGCAGCTTGGGCTCCTGGCATCTGCTGGAGCTTCTGGGGATGCTACACCAGAAAGCTGGTGCTATTTCTGTGTGTTCTGATGTGCTGTGATGATTGAAAGGCTGGTTCTGTGCTCAGCTGTCATTCTCCAGGCCTGTCCTCTGGGTGGGATATTAGGGCTGCTTTCCTTCCAGCAGCGCCCGGGGACAGCAGAACTCCAGCATCACTGCAGACATCTCTGTGTTTAATGCACTCAAAGTGCAATAAAGGTTGTTATTAAACCTGTGTGTGCCACACTTCCTCTGTGTCTGCAGGAATCATCCGAACTGCCCTTCCCAACATGGACAGAGAAGCCAAGGAGGAGTACCACGTGGTGATCCAGGCTAAGGACATGGGAGGACACATGGGAGGCCTCTCAGGGACAACCAAAGTGACAATTACACTTACAGATGTCAATGACAACCCACCAAAGTTCCCACAGAGTGAGTAACAACGAAATCCTTCTCGCATTTCCCACCAGGACCCCGGTTTGGGAGGTATCAGGCATACCCAGGGCTTGAAGAGGCAGTAACTGATGGGTCATTGCACCATACGTGAATAAAGAAGTATTAGTTACTCATTTTTTGCTGGTAACTTATGGAACTTTGGTGTCTGGATTATTTGCTTTTTTAAGGTCAAGATTAGATTGCAAATATTCCTGACCCTACACTTCATTTTTGAAGCTCCTGGGCCATGCTGTATAACATATATAAGCAGACAGACATATATATATATTCCTCAAGACTTATATTTACCATGGCAAAACAAACTAAAATTGGCACAATTACATTTTTTAATTATGAAGTGTATTAATGGAGGTCAAATACAGCAATTTTTTATACCTGAGCAATTTATTTTTCACATATAAAATTAATCAGGGCTGACATTACCAGACTCAGCCTTCACAGCTGGGTGGAAGTACATTAATGGGCCCACACATCTGTTCTGCAGCTCATCTCTGCGTGGGTTTGGGGTTTTTTGAGTGCAGAACAGACACCATCCCAGCCCACCCCGTTTCTCCCCTGAGCAGCAGTTCTGACCCTGATGTGTCCTGGCCATGGCCAACCCTCTGCCTGCTCTTCTTCCAGTGCTGCAGCTTCCAGGTCCCTCATGAAAGAGCTGAAGTGACTGTCAGTCCCTAAATGCAAAAATCTGCGTCAGCATTATCTACCCTTCAAAAAGGAAAGGATTAAATCCTAAAAAATCAGGTTTTACATACCTTACAAACCTGCCTTTTCACTCCAGATCATAAGCTGGGACCCCAGGATACAATATTTTGTTAACTCCATCAAATGATGGATTTTTCTCTACAAATTCAAGCCCCTTTACTGAGTGTTTTGCAGGAACATTTTAAATGCCCAAAGTCAGTTACTCAATCATTCACCCCCCAGTTAAACTTGAATTGGGAATGCTTTGTAACTCAGAACCAGGGTTTTACCTCTCTGTATAAACAGCCAAATGATTGATGCTTTTATTCTTATTTTCCTTTTTTTTTTTTTTTAATGTTCATTGCTCAAGCTGTTAATGAGTTATGTGCTTAAATTTTGGGTTCTTTGTGACTGGAGTTAATGACCTATTTCAATGACATGTGGCAATTGTTTTTATGGGTAATGAGCCAAGTCCCTGCCTGGTGTAAGTTTCCTGATGTTCCTAGGGTGCTCATGGAGCAAAAAAAGAGCAATTACAGAGGGGAATAAATTAGATTATTTTATTTTATCATGCCTTTTTTTTTTTCCTCCCCAATTTATTACTGCTGATGATGTTGCAGAAAATGCTGACATAGATTTATATATGTAGGATCAGGTTATGTTATCTGAACTCTGGAGGGGGTGGGGAAGGTTCTGGAATCAGTAATGCCTAAAGGACAACTGTTGGAGAGAGATTTATCCTGGAAGAGTGTTGCTCTCCTCTGGTGTCCCTGAACACTCAGGGAAACACCTGTGGGATGTTTGGGGATGGTTTTCCTACTGGAGTTTGCCATTTTTGTTTGGCATGAAATCACATACAAATTGATACATACTCTCTGTGGTGTGAAATTTTAATAATCATTGTTACTCTATATTCACACTCCAAATTCAAGCCACAGAAAGCAGCAGATTTATACTGTAGACAGTACGGCAGACAGGGTTTATCCAATTCATTGTATACAATTTATGGATGGGCAGAAATGAGAAACGGAGCTGAAGGTCTTACCATGAGTCATGGGAGAGAGAGTTTTCCTTCCATTTTTGTAATAACATCTCTGCTAGCAGTGGTAACCTTGGTGCCACAGCAGTTTCTGCATTCTGAGTGATTGGTTGTCCTTTTAAGCTCCGCCCTGAGCAGAGCAGAGGGGTAACAGGGAGGAGATCTTGTTCTATAGCTTATCCATGTGGGTTATGATTTCACAGCTGACTTCCTCCTCTGAGCTCTTTATAAGTGAACAGAACATTCCTTCAGGGGGGTTGAAAATGCAAAAAATCGCTGTGTTTATTTGGAACTCCCCAGTTCAGTGAGTAAACACACCCACAGCTGGAGAGCAGCCTGCTCACTCAGGGCAAATGCCCCTTCTCCTGCCCCAGGTGTGTACCAGATGTCGGTGTCGGAGGCGGCTGTCCCGGGAGAGGAAGTGGGGAGAGTGAAGGCCAAAGATCCTGACATTGGGGAAAATGGCTTGGTAGCTTACAGCATCATCGATGGAGATGGCATGGACTTGTTTGAAATCACAACAGATTATGAGACTCAGGAAGGGGTTGTGAAGCTTAAGAAGGTGAGTGATGCCTACTGCTATGTAGTGTTCTTTGTTGCTGACAGAATATTTGGTAACAATGGATTACCACCTAAGCTAAAATATTAGTAAATGCAAATTTCACTTAATTCGTTTCTCAAGATGTGATTAACTCTTAATATTCCATTTCCCCATTAGCTGAATTGGAATGGAAGAAAATAACCAAGAAGAGTTACATAAATACTGTACAGTGGATTAATTGCACAAACTAAATGAATTCATAATAAAAAGTCACGGTAAAATACGATGCCATCAGCTTCATTGTTAATGAAGTTTTGCCTAGTGCTGATAAGTAGCAGACATTCACTGTTGCTTTATGTTCAGTCTGAAAAGCCTCATGCCCTATAGTTTGAATTCTTCAGCTGTGCATTGTCCACAACAGTGTTCTGAAGGAGTCACAGGCTATGGGAAAAGCATTTATCATGCCTTCACACACAGCAGATGGGATTTTCCCATCAGCGGGAGCTTTGAAAGCGTTATCAAATTAATTTTAAATTGCAAATTACAAAACATAAATCTTATTATTATGCGAGCATTATCGTTTTGCCCTTTGTATCTTTAGAGCTATTTATCTCTCTTGGAGATAATCAGAACTCAAAGGAGAAGGCCTGGGCAACTTAACTTCTGGGCAGCCCTGCCCTGCCCTTTGGGGCAGTCCCTCAGGAAGGGACCCACAGGTCTCCTCTGCTCAAAACTGCCCTGGTTCAATTTCTGTCTCTCTTCTAGAGGTGGGAGTGGATTTTTTTGTGTGTTTTGAAACGTGGGTGAGCTGTCACTCCACTCAGTCTCTGGTGTTAACATACTTTGTGAATTGTGGTTGGCACCTGCGTGATCATTTTGAGGTGCAACACTGCAGCCACTTCATGCCAACGCAGGTGCAGAGGTGCTGTGGCTTTGATCAGGCTCCCAAAAGGACTGCCCCATGGGGTGTTATTCCACCTTTCCTTTGGAAAGTGCTGTGAGTTCTGTGGCTGGAGAGAACTGCAGGAATGAAAGCACTGCAAACCATCTTTGTATTTCCCCCACTCCCTAAATAATTTAACTACTCTGTGTGCTATCTCATGGTGCACCCAGGAGCAGTCCAAACCACATCCACATGGAATTCCTGCCAGCCTGGAATAGATAAAGCCAGGCCTCTTGTGGGAGCCCCTTTCCTATCCCTTGCACTGTTGTGCTGCCTGGAAGGGTGCATGGAGACAAGGTTAATTTTCCCAGCACAGATGATTTCCTCAGTGATACAGCAAGCAAACAGCAAGACCAGGGCTCTGTGGTGATATTCTGAACGCCTTCCTTTGCTGCTCCATACATAGAATGTAGCTCCTTCCATTCGAGTCTCTATGTTTTTAAATACACACATTCCAGTCCAAGCTTGTTGACAGATGCTCACATTTGTTTGATGTCATTGAACACTAGGGCACTGCCTGCTGCTCTCACAGCCTGGTTTTCCTGACTCTGGAACGCACTGTCTTCTTGTTCCTCACAGACCTTAGACTATGAAACCAAAAAGTCCTACAGCCTGAAGGTGGAGGCAGCCAATGTCCACATCGACCCCAAGTTCATCAGCAACGGGCCCTTCAAGGACACGGTGACAGTGAAAATAGCGGTGGAAGATGCTGATGAGCCACCGGTGTTTTTGAAGCCAAGTTACATTTTTGAAGTACAGGAAAATGCAGCATCTGGTACTGTGGTTGGAAAAGTACATGCCAAAGACCCTGATGCTGCCAACAGTGCTATAAGGTTTGCTGCATTTCCTGTTTCCTTCTGAGCATTAGCTTTTGGAATTGTTTGGCAAGTTCTGAGATTTAGAGACACCCAGAATATTGAAACTTTAACCATCCAGCATTGGTTTTATGCCTTTGTTCCATAAGCTGCCAGTTTCTCAAAGCCTGTATCATACCATAGCTATGTCTAATTAAAATATACTTAAGGACATCTTTGGTAGACTCTATTCTAAGTTAAATTTTCCACAAATATCTTGTGCTGTTACCACAGTGTGGATTTTTCTCAAAATATAGAAGTCTAAACTGTAGATTAGAGATTGTGTTGGGTGATTGTTAAGTATTAATTGTTAAAGACAAGCCCATAGAGACACCTGCTTTCTGCAGTTGTGTTGGATCGTCTTGGGATCAGAGAATCATGGAATGGTTTGGGCTTAATGAAAGGGACCTTAAAGTTCACCCAGTGCCACCCCTGCCATGGCAGGAACACCTTCCACTGTCCCAGGCTGCTCCAAGCCCCAGTGTCCAACCTGGCCTTGGGCACTGCCAGGGATCCAGGGGCAGCCACAGCTTCTCTGGGCACCCTGTGCCAGGGCCTCCCCACCCTCATAGTAAAGAATTCTTATATTATAATACCTTCTATTAGTTTAATTTTATTTGTTATGTTCTCAGTGTAACTTAAATTAGGAAGAGCTCTTTTGTGGGTGTACTTAACATTTCAAAGAATTTCAACCTGAAGTTATGAAAGTCAGAGCTGTATAAAGCTGTACAAATGTGCAGAGAGTGGATAATATTTGATTAATTGGTATGATCAATTAATATTCTGAGTAAACCAAAGATTGGAAGACTTAAAAGATCACCATGATTAATATGAAACAGAAGAGGAAAAAATATCTCAGTAGATATTTTTATCATGTTTTATAAGAGAAGAAAATAAAGAGTATATTAGGGCTTTGATATAGAGACTTCAAAGAGCAGCAATTTTCACTTATTACAAACATTCTGATGTACTGTTTTTCTAAATGTAGAAACCAACCAGGTGATTCTCCTTTTAAAAAAACACATATCATCCCTTTGACAATGATATTGAGGGCAACAATAGGCGTACTACTTACAATTATTGAGAAATAATAATTATATAGAACAAATCTGGATGCACGAAACTCCTAAGTCCTTCTTTTCTCTAATTACTGACTTTCATTCTTCTTTAGATATTCAATTGACCGACACACCGACCTTGAAAGATATTTTGTTATTAATGCAGAAGATGGCAATATCAAGACAATAAAGGCTTTGGATAGGGAAGAAATGGCTTGGCATAATATCTCTGTCTTTGCAGTTGAAGTCCGTGAGTATTTCACTGAGGTGTTTTAGAATCAGTGGTACGAATTCTGTAATCCTCCAATTGTCTCCGTTTGATAAACTGCGAGAAATCTCAACAGAAATACCTCAGCATATCTGATCTTTCTCTGGATGCAGCTGGGAATTTGTTTGTTTTGAGGGGTTTTCCTGCTTCTGTCTCATCTCGGTGTTGCCTCTCTGCAGACAAACAGCACCAGGAAGCCAAAGTTCCCGTTGCCATCAAGGTCGTTGACGTCAATGACAACGCTCCCAAGTTTGCGGCGGCCTACGAAGCCTTCGTGTGTGAGAATGCCCGAAGCAACCAGGTATGGCCTGCCACCACCTCCTGTGCCCACCACCTTCCTTGTTCTCACCACCTCCTGTGCCCACCACCTTCCCTGTTCCCACCACCTCCTCGTCCCCCCACCCT
>VWZT01010572.1:176450-194041 GCA_013397055.1 Pachycephala philippinensis | reverse complement strand
CCCATCCCCACCCCGTGCTCACCCCTGCTCTGTGCCCACAACCTTCCCTGTGCCCACCACCTCCCTGTTCCCACCATCCTTCCTGTGCCCACCACCTTCCTCTGTGCACCATCCTCCTCTGCCTACCACCTTCTCTTTTCCTACCACCTTCCCTCTGCCCACCAGCCTTCTCTGTCCACCATCCTTCCTCTGCCCACCACCCTCCTCTGTGCCCACCACCCTCCTCTGTTCCCACCACCTCCCTGACCACTACTTTCCCTGTGCCCATCACCTTCCTCTGTTCACACCTGCTCTGTTCCCACCACCTCCCTGCTCCCACCACCTCTCTGTTCCCACCACCCTCCCTGTTCCCAGCACCCTCCCCATTCCCACCACCGTCCCTGTTCCCCCCACCCTCCCTGCACATGTCTCTTCCCTCAGGACGTTATCCCAGTTTTGTCCCATCAGCTCCAATGAGAGGTAGTAAATGAAAATTTGTTTCGAGGTTTTGGCCAGAAAGCCTCGAGTACCCAGGAAGGCACTTTATTTCTGCCCTGCTATCAGCAGTTATCCAGTGCTTTGGGCACTGAGTGGGATTGGTGTTGGCTGGGAGTGCCAACCACCACAGGGGCAGTGGAGCTGGTTTGGGGCAGCTTTCCCAGTTGTGAGACTGGTTTGGGTATTACAGAAATACTCAGTGTCTTGTGGGAAGAATCCCAGTGCAGTGCTTGTAGAGTTTAGCCACCAGATTCATTCCTGGCAATCTGTGAGGAAGAGGGTTAGGATCATACAGAAATACAGCTCTGCACATGACCCCTGCCTTTGCAGTCAGTGCAGCTGTTTGAAAAGGACTTCCTCAGCTGCTGAGTTTTCTGCAGAATTTTATTTATCCTGCTGGGTTCTCATTAGCACATATTTGTATATAAGACTGTAGAAGGTGTATGCTTTCACAGCTGTAATGCTGGGGTGGTTAAATGCATAGCAAATAAAGATTGTCTGTTGTAGTTTGGAGTCTGCTCTGTGTTTGTAATTGCATATATTTGTATTTGAGGGGTGTTCTGCTATTTTACAATTCTTATTCAAGGGCTGCCTCAGAATGCTGTCTGTATGTGATGTACCCAGAGAAGGAGCTCTTTGTTTACTGAGTGCTTTTCTTTTACAGCAATTTATTACAATTAGTGCTGATGACAAGGATGACTCGGCCAATGGACCAAGATTTATCTTCAGTTTGCCACCTGAAATTATTCATAATCCAAATTTTACACTCAGAGACAACAGAGGTTTGTGTGAAGATTCCCACTCTACCAGAATCCAAAGAAATGACAAAGTAGAACTAATGGCCAATGTAATGTCATGCAACAGCATTGTCATTAATTTGGCAGAGTGTCTTTCTCCAGGATTTAAGGGAGGGAGGCAAAAACATACAGCTGAGATGCAAGGATGTTCTTGGGGAAGTGTGATGTTTGTTAACTCACTTGAATTTTCTTGAATGCAGATTTTAAATTACATAATAATACCCAACAGGAAGAATCCACCACCCTTTTATCTCCCAGGAAGAGGATAAAACCACTGCCAAACACTCACTAAAAGGAATTGGCAGATCTCCTTGATTTAGAGAAACCTAAAATTAGCTGAGACAGCATAAATTGTTAGGCTGCTTGTGTTTGTTCACCACCGTGCTTGCCAGCTTTTGTAAATTATGGATCACAAGAGACATGGGCTGGATTCCCAATGGAATCCAATCACTGCCTGGTGCAGGAAACGAAATGGGGATTTGTGCTGTGGAACGTACCTGGATTGGGTATCTCAGGATCCGGATATCCTGATCCCTTTGCCAATTTGCTATTCATGAGACAGAGTAGAGCTTTGCATTCAGATTGATGGCAAGATGTAAGAAATTTGTAAGCAAAAAACCTCAGGCCTGGGTGAGTGTCAAAACTCAATTGATCACAACATAATAACATCAGTGACCTTAACTTGCCAGAGGCTGAGGGAGCCTGAGGAGGTGGGTAAACAAACAAACAAAAAAAGACAGGTTCAGCCATTATACATATTTATTCAATTTATTTCATTATGTTCTGATTCAATGTTCGTTTTTTATTTCCCTGCACAGGGCAAAAGCTGTTTCAGCTTCTAAGGAATTGGTTTTGATTAGCAAGCTTTAATGTTTGAAGGGAACTTGACTGTTTTCTGAAAAGTAAAACTCAGTTGAACTGGTTTAAATAATGAATCCAAGAGCGCCAGAAGTACAAAAGGCAACACAATCCAGATACATGATTTCAGTAAAAATTGTTCTGTTGAGACACACTTTATATCTCTCTCCACATCTGAAGGGAGGGTAACTATCAACAGAGCTCCCAAACAAAAATCTCTGTTATTCCTGACTGATCAAAGTAGTGCTGTTGCCTAGTGCTTGACACTTGTACATACATAAGCAATTCATAAAGGAGCCAGTGCAGGGCATATATTTATTCTCTTTAAAGTAGTAAAACACAAGTTTTGAAAAATTCATGGGTGTATTTTTAGAGAGGAGTAAATAAGAATGTGTTCTTTGCTTGAGACCCAGAGGCCAAGTTTCTCTATAAGATACATTTTATGGTCACCACGTCAAACTGAAAATAGATCAGATTTTATAATCCAGCAGAGGAAGGGTAGGTCAGAGTGGAGATGCTCCAAGTGGTATTATGGTTCCTGACTCCAGCCAGTCCCACTCATCCTTCCTTTCCATATACAGCAAATTCATTACTGACAAAATAAACCCAGATAAAAATGTTTTGTAGTTGAAATTATGATGTCAGTTTAATGTAGTGTTTCTACCTGACAATACTGCAAAAAGTTATTTCAAGGACAGTATTAAGGGATTGAATCTCCCCATATAATTTTCTTTTTGGAAAATGAATGGTGTGAGGAAACTCATCCATTTGCATTCTTCCTTTCCCTCATTTTATTCAATCCTCAGTGCAACTATGTTGTTAATTTACCTGCTTCTGTGGGGTCTTTTTAAGTAAGTTATAGTTGAGCAAAATAAAAAAATTAAAATTTTGCGTACTGCCGTACAAAAACAGCTTCTCAGGGAGAGTGGGTTACCATTTGCAAGTCAAATAATGTACATGGTCATTCAAAGTTGTTTTTTTTTCAGTTGTAAGTCTGAGTATTCTATAAGCCATGCCACAGCTTTCAGAGGGAATTGCTACTTTCAAAGAAAA
Organism: Pachycephala philippinensis; assembly: GCA_013397055.1. Classification (NCBI taxonomy): domain Eukaryota; kingdom Metazoa; phylum Chordata; class Aves; order Passeriformes; genus Pachycephala; species Pachycephala philippinensis. Next base: position 190,856 of record VWZT01010572.1, on the reverse strand, counting down.
ATGGCTTTATTAACTGTGGAGAACAGTTAATGAAAACTCCAGTGTTTGGGTCTATTACAGAACTTTGAAGTGAATACAGTCCCATAATTATCATTTAATAGAGTTTCTTTTTACCAACTCCTGAAAGTAATCACATATTGCAGTAATCCAAAAAAGCATAATCACGTTCTACATCCTATTAATAGCCCACTGTGTTACCAAGTCTTCAGCTGAGCCCATCTCCCATAGAAAACACGAGATAATGGCTTAGCCCACGCTGGGATAAAACACAGAATTACTTTTGCACTGTTTCCTTATATTATAGCTCATAAATAAACAGCTCTGTCTGCCCGGGCTCTGCTCCATCCTGCTCCCACTGAAGTCAGGCCTTCAAAGGAGCAGCAGAGGCTCGTGGCACTGCACAGCAGAGAGGCAGATTTTGTGTAAATAGATTTCCTGCTTTAATCCTGCTGGGTCCTGTGCTGAGATGCCCTTTCCTTGGGCTGCCTCAGCCCGGCACTGCTGGAAGGGCTGCAATCCCAAATTCACAAGATAGAGCTTTGCAGAGCCTGAAATTAAACTTGTGAGACCCCGAAAATCAATGACTAAAGTCCACTTTTTAAACTCAAACGTGTGCTTCACACTTTTTCAACAAGAAAATTTTGAAACACACAGACAATAAAATCCCAGGATTTTGCCATGGATTATCCACAGCGATTGCCACTCCTGGTAAGGATTTTAGACAGCAGGACCACTGAAATTGTTTCGTTTTCTGGCTGAATCAGCACTCACACCTGATAGAGGTGATAAAGTTCACACTGCAGTCAGCTCCTGTAATCTAGAATCCTCATTACACAATCTATGTGTTAACAAGCCCCCAAAAACTAAGCTGCATTTTCCTATGCACACAGGAAAAATTGGAAAATCATCAATAAGATCACCGGAGAAAAAGACAAAATTCAAAGGTCAGGGAGATCTGTAAAAGGATCACCAAGAAATAATGCAATTTTAACATCTAATTGTGAAGATTTCATGGAGAGAACAGGGACTCTTCACTTGCAACACCTTTGGATATTGGATATCAAAGGCAATAATAGCCAGAAAAATGTGAAATTTTGGGAATGGCCTTGAGATGACTGTTCTATTCCTTCTTGTGTTAACCCCCATTGTGTTCATTAGGACTGACAGTCAAGTAGTTCCCATATGTGTTAAGTAATAGTTTTAAGCTGGTATTGACATTTAACTTCTGTTGGCTTAAAAAATGCCATTTTACCAGGATTATAGTTCTACTCCTGGGCCTTGAAAATAATAAAAAAGCAAGGATGAGAATATTAGCTAGGATTATATGTTATCTTTTATCCAGGTAAAAGAGGGTTTTTTTTCCTCTTATGGATATTATGTTTCTTCTAAATGTGAGAAGTGAACATAAACAGTAAAAGGAGAGGTTTAAAAAATGACCTTTTAGGCTTGATGCATTGTAGTCCTTTTTAGCCTTTAGCCAGGCATGTTGACTGGATTTTTCTTTTTAAAAATTTATGTTAAACTAAAAATCACTTCCCATTAAAACAGATAAATCAGCCATTGGATCAAAATCAGCTTTGTTTAGTGTAAGTGACTGCAGTGGGCCAGGCCGGTCTGTAAAACAGCTGAATAATTTGCCATCCTTTTCTTATTTCTAATTAGGAATACTGTTTCAACGGACAAAAGGCAAGAAAAATAAAATATATGATTAAAAAATGCATAGCCAAAGACTAAATGTACTAATATATGGTATTGCCATTCCTTCCAGTGTGCTTTTGCAGCCTCGAGGCAGCTGTAGCTCAGCCCCTTGTTAATGTTCATATTTTTTGCCACAAGAATAATCTGCCCTACTGTGATTTTTCATTTAATGGAGCACATCTTGGTTCTCCCATTGAGGAAATGAATTATTAAGCCCATTTTAGAGGACTCTGTGGAACAGTTTTATTCCGGATCGATATATTAGTTCAAGTTAGTTGATAGGTTAATAGATACTAGATGTTGTATTTGTTGTAGATTTGTTGTACCAAATTGTTACGAGCCCATTTAATTACCCACTTTAATTTAAAGTCCTAAAATAAGGCACCTGTCACACAGACATTGAGATCACCAAGGTCCTGTGAAAAATTGTGCCTCAAAGTTTAGATGGAGCATGTAGACATCCAGGCCATTAGAGGGACTGTGAGAGAAACAAAGGGCACCTCCAAGAGCCACCAGTAATAAACAATCAGACCTTTATCAGAGTCTCTGTCTTTAGCAAATGTGACATTGTGTAAAGGAGAAGTTAATGAGCTGCTTTCTACCTAATTGTTGTTTTTGTGAGACTTCAGCAGCAAAAAGAAACAATTGTGTCATGCCCAGGTGAGCACTCAGGGCATCAGGGGTATGGCCTGGCAGGACAGGGGTAGATATGGGCGATGGATTCATTTGGTAACAAACAGCTCCTACCTAAAATATTCACCCTTCCTGGTGTGACCTGCAGAAGTTACTGCGAGAGTCATAAGAGGTGCAAACACCCTCCTCATCCCATAGATTGACCAAATTTGGGGGCAGTTTCAGACCTCGTCCTACATCAGGGGCACTGCCTGCAAGGGTGATTAGTGCAAAGCAAGAACGCTTCTCTTTGGGTATAATTTATCCAAAGATTTCCATGGAAATAGCCATGATTAGATCATTAGGAGAGGTTTTATGGTTTGCATTATTAAATTCTGGGATTTATGCTGACTCTTCAACAGGAAAACGATTAATCTGCAGTACCCTGAGGCAGCAGTAAAGTGGGTACCTTCGGAGGTGAACAGCCCTCCCTCAGCAGATAAAAAAGATGCTCTTCTTTTTCCACCCTTTCTGTTATATAGTGAAAAATAAAGAACATGGCAAGCCAGGAAAGGTTGTGTGGAATAAATCTTCAATATAAACTGGCTTTTGAAGGTCTGAAGACCACGGATGTGATTGCTTCACTTTATTTACTCTGGGATGTTTACAGCTGTTATAAACTTTGGTTCAGGCTGAGCTGAGAGAGGAGGATCACAACGAGAGAACCCTGTCGGTGTTCCCCTGGGAGCAGGAAGCACGGGCTGCCTCAGTCCAGGGTGTCACATCACACAGTCCCCTTTCCAAGGCTTTAGCCACAGGAGGTGTTCAGGACCATCCAAATTGTCCTGTGCTGAGATGGCAGCTATTTTCTGCCCCCTGCACCAGGAGAACCATGGCAGGGCCCCTCTCATGAGGACAGTGGGAATAGAGTCACAGAAATACTGCCAGGAGTGGGACTCAGTGATGCCCGTGGGTCCCTTCCAACTCAGGGTGGTTTTGGTTCTGTGATTTAACTCTTCCTCACATCCATGTAATTCAAAATGTGCCCAGACATACTGTACATGTATGATCAAGCTCTCTGAATTCTTTGGGAGTTTGGGTGAAAACCAGGTTCTGATAAAACACTGTTACCTTCAGTGTTTCTTACTGAAACAACGATGCTCAAATTTGCTCATACACAGCAAATGTTGGCTTTTGTTTTGGTGGGAGTCTCATTATCACAGCCCATTTTGGGACAGGTCTCTGTCTACCATGCTTTTAGATGTGNTGGGTATAATTTATCCAAAGATTTCCATGGAAATAGCCATGATTAGATCATTAGGAGAGGTTTTATGGTTTGCATTATTAAATTCTGGGATTTATGCTGACTCTTCAACAGGAAAACGATTAATCTGCAGTACCCTGAGGCAGCAGTAAAGTGGGTACCTTCGGAGGTGAACAGCCCTCCCTCAGCAGATAAAAAAGATGCTCTTCTTTTTCCACCCTTTCTGTTATATAGTGAAAAATAAAGAACATGGCAAGCCAGGAAAGGTTGTGTGGAATAAATCTTCAATATAAACTGGCTTTTGAAGGTCTGAAGACCACGGATGTGATTGCTTCACTTTATTTACTCTGGGATGTTTACAGCTGTTATAAACTTTGGTTCAGGCTGAGCTGAGAGAGGAGGATCACAACGAGAGAACCCTGTCGGTGTTCCCCTGGGAGCAGGAAGCACGGGCTGCCTCAGTCCAGGGTGTCACATCACACAGTCCCCTTTCCAAGGCTTTAGCCACAGGAGGTGTTCAGGACCATCCAAATTGTCCTGTGCTGAGATGGCAGCTATTTTCTGCCCCCTGCACCAGGAGAACCATGGCAGGGCCCCTCTCATGAGGACAGTGGGAATAGAGTCACAGAAATACTGCCAGGAGTGGGACTCAGTGATGCCCGTGGGTCCCTTCCAACTCAGGGTGGTTTTGGTTCTGTGATTTAACTCTTCCTCACATCCATGTAATTCAAAATGTGCCCAGACATACTGTACATGTATGATCAAGCTCTCTGAATTCTTTGGGAGTTTGGGTGAAAACCAGGTTCTGATAAAACACTGTTACCTTCAGTGTTTCTTACTGAAACAACGATGCTCAAATTTGCTCATACACAGCAAATGTTGGCTTTTGTTTTGGTGGGAGTCTCATTATCACAGCCCATTTTGGGACAGGTCTCTGTCTACCATGCTTTTAGATGTGACTCCAAAAACACATAAGGGAGATATGGGTTTTACACCTCCACTGAAAGTTTTAGTTCTGGAGAGACACTACAACCAGCTCAGACAGCAATAAGAAGGTCCAGCCGTTTGGGTAGCTGAAAAAATATTGTGATTTTCTCAGAAAGTTACAGATACTAAAAGGTGCTATCAGCCAGAGATTATCCGTGTTCCTTGTGTTAATTAAAGAATTAAAACCGAGTGTGGTGCTGTATGAATTAAATACAATCCTGTAATTACTCTTGGGTCATTAGAAAGGTGACACTTTGTACTGGTTTGCTGTAGAAATAACGCTGAAGCCCCTGAAAACTGAGAGCCATTGCAGCGAGACAATTTCTTTTTCAACATTGGCCGAGAAGATGACTTTGTGGGAAAATTAACGATGACTCTCTCTCTTCTTCACCCAGATAACACGGCGAGCGTGCTGGTCAGGCGGGAAGGGTTTAGTCGCCAGAAGCAGGACCTGTACCTTCTGCCCATCGTGATCAGCGACGGCGGCATGCCCCCGCTGAGCAGCACCAACACGCTGACCATCCGCGTGTGCGGCTGCGACAGCGGCGGCTCCCTGCTCTCCTGCAACGCCGAGGCCTACGTCCTCAACGCGGGGCTCAGCACCGGCGCCCTCATCGCCATCCTGGCCTGCATCGTCATTCTGTTGGGTAAAAAAATGTTCTCTCCTTGCCGCTCATCTGCGTTAAAACATTAATCCTGCCTTCGGCTCCAAGGTGGAGAAATGAATTTTAATTTATTGGGTTTTGTTTTTATACGGGGTGCTGATCTGCCTGGCTGTGAGAGGCTTTGGGCTGAGCTCAGTGTGGCCTTGAAGGGTCTGAAGGGAGCCCACAGGAAAGATGGAGAGAGATAATTTACAAGGGCCTGGAGAGACAGGACACAGGGGAATGGCTTCCCAGTGCCAGAGGGCAGGGCTGGATGGGATCTTGGGAAGAAGTTCCTTCCTGGGAGGGTGGGGAGGCCCTGGCACAGGGTGCCCAGAGAAGCTGTGGCTGCCCCTGGATCCCTGGCAGTGCCCAAGGCCAGGTTGGACACTGGGGCTTGGAGCAGCCTGGGACAGCGGAAGGTGTCCCTGCCATGGCAGGGGTGGGATGAGGTGAGCTTTATGGTCTCTTCCATCCTAAACCGTTCTGGGCTTCTGTGGCATCTTCAATAGCAAACACCAGTGAATGTGTGTAGACGTGCTTGGAGAATGTCCTCTTGTGGCCTAATGCCAGTTAATCAGGGACACTGCTTAAAGGAGGTCGTGACATGCAGTTCTAAGTTTTGTGATCTTCCCTCGATGACAAGTTCCTTATTGAGGTCAGCCAGGATTAATGACCCCTGCCAGCTATTTCTCTCAAACCCATCTAGTGTTGAAGACAGATGAGTGGCTTGGAAAACCTGCTTTTAAGAAAGTGCTGCAAAGTGTTTCCTGATGATTTGAGAAAAAAAAAAATACAATATTTTCTAATTTCTCTGTAGTAATTTATAGTGTTTCTTTTCTTATATACTTTATTTTAAAGAAATTTGAATTGAGAACACACAAAAAAAAAGTGTTTGGAGGTGTTCCTTAAAAATATTCCATTTTGATGGAAATGACACTTGGAATTCGAGTTAAGCTTTGGGCATACAGGAGAGGATATTCATCTTTGATTTGTTGCAGATATTCATGTGCTTTGGCTGCTCAAAGGCAGTGTGACAGCGTTCGTGCAGCACTGGGGGCCCCACAAACACTTCCCTTGAATTAGTGTTGCAGTAATGAGCAATTAGTAAGAGCAGTGGCATGCAGCCCAGACAGAGAGCCTCAGATCAGTGTGTTCAGTTCTGTGTACAAACATCGCCGCTCTTACCTAGCAAGGAGCGCTAAAAATGCAGAAGCTTGCACCAAACCAGCACAAAAGCTGAGGGCTCAGTGATGCAATAATTTACAAAGGGGCGCAGTCTAACTCGCGTTTTTGTTTTCCCCAGTCATCGTCGTGCTGTTTGTAACCCTGAAGAGGCAGAAGAAGGAGCCCCTGATCGTTTTCGAAGAAGAGGACGTGCGGGAGAACATCATCACGTACGATGACGAGGGCGGAGGCGAGGAGGACACGGAGGCGTTCGACATCGCCACGCTGCAGAACCCCGACGGCATCAACGGCTTCATCCCGCGCAAGGACATCAAGCCCGAGTACCAGTACCTGCCCAGGCCGGGGCTGCGGCCCGCGCCCAACAGCGTGGACGTTGATGATTTCATCAACACCAGGATACAGGAGGCTGACAATGACCCCACTGCCCCTCCCTATGACTCCATCCAGATCTATGGCTACGAGGGCAGAGGCTCGGTGGCCGGGTCCCTCAGCTCCTTGGAGTCAGCGACGACAGATTCTGACTTGGACTACGACTATCTACAAAATTGGGGACCTCGATTTAAGAAACTTGCAGACTTGTATGGCTCCAAAGACACTTTCGATGACGATTCTTAACAATAAAGTTTAAGATTTGGCCTTAAGAACTGTGTCCGAAGTTCTGAAGAATCCAGAGGAAATGTAAGCAGGTATTTTTTTAAAAACCAAGAAAAATCTCATTTGAACATTTAAGTTTGACAGAGAGGATTCCTTTGATAAAAAAGGACGTGAAAGTGGTAAATACTGTGAAGTACCTTTTCCTACAAAAGGCAAATCTGGAAGTTGGCTGCCAGCTTCACTAAAGGAGAAAACCCACTTAAGAAATGCGAAATATTTAAATGAAGGAAAATGCTAAAAGCGAACCTACAAATAAGGGAAATCTTTTGTGTGTTACGAACATCTAAATCTTTTATGTCAAAGAAGCTTCCACAAATTAGAAAAGATAACAGTTCTGAGCTGTAATTTCGCCTTAAACTATGGACACTCTATATGGTAGTGCATTTTTAAACTTGAAATATATAATATTCAGCCAGCTTAAACCCATATGATGTATGTACAGTACAATGTACAATTATTATGTCTCTTGAGCATCAAACTTGTTACTGCTGATTCTTGTAAATCTTTTTGCTTATACTTTCATCTTGAACTAATACGTGCCAGATATAAAAACTCTGTCTTGTTGCAGTGGGAGGCGCCCTATTTCTATGTCATTTTTAATGTATCTATTTGTACAATTTTAAAATTCTTATTTTAGTATACATACAAATATCAGTATTCTGACATGTAAGAAATGTTACAGCATCACACTTATATTTTATGAACATTGTACTGTTGCTTTAATATGTGCTTCAATATAAGAAGCAGACTTTGAAATAAACTGATTCTTTTTTAATTCTTGTTCTGGTTATTAAGCATATAAGGAAAAACATAGTGTTTCTAATGTCCCATTTATAGTTCTGACTAATTTACTACAATTGTGACCTTTTAATAGCCTTATTTATTATGTGTTTGTAGTTGGTTTGTTGCCTTGTTAAGTGATTATTTAAAAATCAAGTACATTTTACAAATGTTTTTTAGATTAAAACAAATGTAACGTCTGGTGAACATTTTGTACCCTCTCTATCTACAGCTTGTGGCTGCTCCCAGAACACAGTAAGAACCGTCATATAGTCCTACTGTGTTTCCTGGATTAAATTAAGTGTAATACTTTTCAATATTTCCCATGTAATATGCGTTTATCTTATATCTTAGAGATTCCCGAGGTTTCAGGAGTGACTTTGTGAGTGGACGGGAGTACTCTGTACTTACACTTTACTCCAGGCTTGTGAGTTTCTGTATCTGTGCTGAGCTTCTGCGGGTTCTAGAGACTGAAATCTGACCCAGTTTAGCTGTGACTTCCCCAAGGACTGTTCTACCTGACAATTACCTTACCTGAGTAGTAATTAAGATTCCGGCACTTAATTCGTATTTTTCTTTCTTTTTTTTCTTTGTTTTCTTTCCTTTTTTTTTTTTTTTTTTTTTTTTTTTTTTTTTTTTTTTTTTGGTTTTTTCTTTTTAAATTTCCAGTAGAATAGCATCGTCTGTGGATAGGGAGATATTTTAATTTGTGACCACAGAAATACAGAGTGCTTTCAGAGTTGTTCCTTGTAATGTATGTTTTTAATCCAGAAAGGGATCTATACCTTTTTTTTTTATATTAGTTCAGGAGCAAGGGATTGGAATATGTTCTGCACATCAACATTTTCTGCATCTGTGTACAGCTGCACCTCTGCTGAATTTAATATAGTTGGCTGTGTAGGGTCAGAGATCAGCAGCTGCAATATGGGAAGAGGCAATAAAAAAATAGAAATGATCTACATTTTCCTACGTTCTTTTTATCAGACCCTGTCCTTCATTTGCAGTCAGGTACCAAACTGCTTGATCTGAGAGGAAATCTGATTTGTTGGTGTGTTGCTTTTCTGAAGACCCCCCATATATGTAGTTAGATTAAAATTTAACTCCTTAAAATGATGACTGATGTTTCAGCTCTATAACATATTCACTTGTCCCATTATATCCCTATGTTTTATAAGGCAGAGTTTGCTAAATCAGCAGATTTGCTCCACAATGTTTATTGTAATATTTCACTTTATTATAGCTGTATTCATTCTATATAATTCTATAGTTTATTATTAACTTGGTTCAAATTTCTTTGGTTGTTGATTTTTCTCTGTTTATAATCCAAAGAATATTTTGCTAGATTTGCACATTTCTCCATTATAAATTTAAATAAACATTAAAATAATAAAAAAAAAAAGAAATGAGTATCACTTTACAAATTAACAAATTGAAATAAAGTTAAAAAAAAGTAATTTGTAGGACTCCATCCTCATTGATGCTATCTGGGTTTATTTCACTTTTGAGCAAGTTTTAGAATAAATAACGGCATTTTCTACATTTTTATGTTTAATTTTTAAGAAGAACATTGTCAACTACATTTTTTTAATAGTTTCAAATGCTTTGAGTTTTAGTCTCTATTGTTTGTAGCACTCTCGTAGATGCTTGGAAATAAATTTTCTTTCCCTGCTGGTTTTGTCCTTTTTCATTTGATCATTTTTCCCCTTCCCAGCGGACGTGCAATTATCGCAGCGCTTTATTAAGTCAGGCTCGCTAATTTCAGCCAAGGCCGCCTCCGAAATGTTGGGAATTATCCTCACTCCGGACGTCGGCAGCACCTCGGATGAGCAGCGCCTTCTGGCACCACAACAGGACATTGCTTTGCCTTGAACTTCGCCGTGGCGCTCGCTGGAGCCTCAGGTTCTTAATCTGAGCTTGGTAAAACCCAGCCCAGCACGGCAGCTCCGGGTTAGTCCCAGCACATCCGAGAAGGCTGTGGGCCGTGGGTTGTTGCAGCATTCCCAATGATCCCAGCGACCCGGGAAGGGATCCACCTGCTTCAGTTGTTTCAGTGTAGTGGCTCTGCCTTCCCGCGGAGCTCGGGGAAGGACTGAGCCTCACATCCACGGAAGACAACTGAAAGGTCAATTCCAGCTTCAGTGGGTTTGGAGAAAACCCTCGTTCCGAGGAGGATCACCACGGCTGAGCCAGGTAAGGAAGGGGCGGTGCAGGTGCAGGTGGTGCTTTGGCTGGTTTGTCATCATTTGAGGGGTACAACAACCCCTCCAAACACCATCACTGACACACAGCCTGACCTCACCGGGAGGGAGTTTTTTGTCAGGTGAGGGAATTCTGCACTCCAGTTGGCAGAACTGCTCCTCATCGAGCTGGGTGTCACCAAGCTGAGGTGCTGCTCCCTCCCGTGCCTCCGCAGTTCCTTGGAACACCATTCCTCGTCCTGGCAAGAAGCAATTAGGGATGCAAGTGCAGGGCTGGTTGCTAAGGGAGCTCTCCAAACTCGCACTGATAGGGAAGGAAGGGTTTGTTTGGGAATGCTCAGATCGCCTCTGCCGTGTTCCTGCCACGATGTCAAGCAGTGTTTGAGAACGTGTCAAGGGGGTACAAGCTTCAAGCTCACCACCAGCATTTCTGTGATCTCAGGTGAAATCCTGCCCCAGAGATTGCCACAGCTCAGAGGAGAAAAGCTTTTTAAGGAGCTTGCAGGTTTTGTTGGCTCCATGTTGTTGACTGACTGGCAAAATAAAATGCTGAAGTTTACCATGTTGCTGCAGGTAAGCTCAGAGAGAAAGTGGCAAGTAGGAATTTCAATAAGGCTCACAAAGAGACAACCTTAGGGACCCAAAAGCCTGGAATTCTTGTATGTCTTCCACATCCAGCTGCATTGTCAGAATTACTTTTGTAATGAAAGGGACAGTAAGCAAAAATCCAGGTAGGACTTGTGCAGGTTTTCCCTTCAGACACTGATATAAATACTGAACTACTGTAACCAGAACTGATTAATTGGCAGCAGAATCATATTCTGTAATAAGGGGGGAAAAAAAAAGAAAAAGAAAAAGATGAGAGAGAGAAAACAAAAAGGAATGGCTTGGGAAAGGGACTGAGTGAGCTTTTCAGGGAGTGAGCTGCAGGTCTCTGGATCTCTGCTATTGTTTTCACTCTTTTAGGCTGAGTCTGGGGATCAACCAGCTTGACTCAGTTCCATTCCCTGCGTGCTAGAGCACAGGTTTTCCATTATTTAATATTGCTGATCTCTGTTTGATAAGAAAGGCTCTTTCAAACCTGACTGAGCTGGACTGGCTACCATTACCCAAGTCATAGGAACAATTTTAGCCCACTCCAATTCATGCATTCATAGTCATTTGAAAAACTTGTTTCTTGTCTTTCTGCATGAAATCTTGGGCCTTGCTGCTCACCAGCTCTAGACCTCTGTTACTCCCTCCCTTAATGAACTGCAAATCCCACATCCACGGTGGGTGTCCTGCCCTGTGCCAGCAGAGGAGGGGCAGAAGCTGCAGCAGCTGTGCCACGGGAACTTCATGTGTGTGCACACACAGGGGACTGTGCTGGTGCCCCAGACCTCCTTCTCCTGGATGTACATGTCAGGAACAGCTCCTGATCCATGTGAGGGGGTCTGCAGAGGATATGGAGCATTTCATGTTTCTCTGTGGAAAGAAAACACCCAACACAAGCAGGGAGAGACTTGCTTGGACTGTGAGTGACTCTCAGAACTCCTTCCAGGTCAGGGAAGGGTCCTTCTGAAGAGCGTTTTAGACTTTCCACTGGAGCCAGTTTGTGGTTTATAAATAAATACTATCCAGGGCAGGGAACTGAACCTGAGATTTTCAAAGTCCTTGCGAGTTCTCAAACTGCCAAACTCAAAACCTGATAGGTTTTTTTCCCCTTTTCTTTTCTGTACTTGTTTAGTCCATTTGCAGTAGTTTATAACTGCATCAAGAACAGCAACAGCTGAAACACCAGCCAGGCTTGTGGGTAAAGCATTCCATGGCTGGGGGGAATCTTCTTTCGAGTGGCTGGTGGTGATGGGGAATCAATCATTTTCTTCTACCCTACCCACTGCCAGGAGATGGAATAGCCACAACTCTTGTTTTCTGCATTTCCTTTTCCTTTTGTGTTTGTAAAATCAGGACCAATACCTAATTACTCAGCTATCTAAGCTAGGAGAAGACTTTATCTTGAGTCCTCTTTGCTAGGGCTGTTTGGCAGACTCGTGTTCACAGGGGTGCTCGTTTAAAATAAAACAAAATAAAAGCTTAAAAGTTTGACCTTTAGCAGCTGTAAAACTAGAAAGTGAAAAAAATCCCAAGAAACTTACTCTGTAGTTTTTTTTAAGAATTCAATTTTAATTGAATTTTAGGGCATGCCTTGCATTTTTGGCGGTTAGTGAAAGAGCCTTAGACTTTGTGACTGCTCTGGACTGAGGTTACTGATTGCTTTCCCTTTTTTTTCTACTTCCAAACAAGGGAGAAACATGTTTATTTCAACTGAACAAATCCATATGCTGTTGTTCAGACCTAGCTGCAAGTGAAGGCTTTGTTTTGTTGTTGTTGTCTTCTTTTCCAACCTAAATCATTCCATGAGTCCGTGACTCACTGCGTTGGCTGCCAAGGCAAATTTCCTGCAGCTCTCTCTCCAGCAGGACTTGCAGACACACCACTTCTCTGTCTTGCTGAATATGAAACTTCTGGATTGTTCTGTGTGATGTATGGAGGGCTTTAGGGGCTGGGGTTGGGTTTTTGGCTGATCTGTGTGATATATGAGGGCTTTTGGGGCTGAGGATGGGTTTCTGCTTTGTTCTTTGTGATGTATAGGGGCCTTTTGGGGCTGAGGGTGAAGGTTTTTGGTTGTTCTTTGTGATGGGGGGGCTTTAGGGGCTGAATGTAGGGTTTTGGTTGTTTGTAATACATGGAGAACTTAAGTGTCTGAGGTTGGGTTTTTGGTTGCTCTTAGTGAGGTATGGGGCTTTAGGGGCTGATGCTGGGGTTTTTGGTTGATCTTTGTGATATATGGAGGGTTTAGGGGCTGAGGTTGGGTTTTTGGTTGCTCTTTGTGATGTATGTGGGGGTGTTTAGGGGCTGATGATAAGGTTTTTGGTTGATCTTTGTGACATATGGAGGGTTTAGGGGCTGAGGTTGGGTTTTTGGTTGATCTTTGTGATATGTGAGTGCTTTAGGGGGCTGGGAGGTGGATTTTTCCGCCGGTGTTTTGGAGCTAGGATGTTTTCACTCCCACAGTTACAAAACTGGCTTTCATGCTGTGCTCAGTGCCCTGTCTCTGGGTGGTAAGGAGCAATTTTTCAGGGAGTAATAAACTCCCTCCCGCTTGGCAGGGCATCTCTAGAAAGCCCCATTGTTCTCCTGCTGCCAGCACTGCCCTTCTTTCCAGGAGCCCATTCTCCCTGCTGCAGTCCCAGCTCATATTTTCCTTCTTCTTATTAGCGCACTGGAGAAAGTCATCATTAATCAAACGCAAGCACATTTAGCAAAGTTCAATGTGTATGAAAAATTTATGTCAACCTTTAGGCTCTATGACAGTCCCAAGGCTTCACTTAATAAGTTCCATAATGACTTACTGTTAATGGCCAATCCACATTATCTCTTTGAGGTCTGCTGGGCCTTTCAGGAACATTTTCCATTATTGATTCTGGAGCTGCTGTACATCGCCCAGACATAGGAACAAAACTGCTGTTTACATTCTTCTCTTTCTAAAATGGAAAGTTGGATGCCTTAAAGTACAAAACCTCAGAGAACATGATTTTCTCTCCTGTTATGTGGCTCTAGCGCAGAATGAATGAAAGAGTAGCTATTTGTGGGGGCTGGCAGAAGCTCTGGGAAATGACTGGAAATTTGATAAATCTTGTCCATTGATTTAGCAGAAATCCACGCTTCAAAAGCTGTCCTCATCCAGCCATCCATCAGCCTTGCTAAGAGTCTTAGAGGAGCTCAGGTACAGAATGGCTCACTGCCCCAAGTTCTGCAGTTTTGTTCACTAATGAGTCACGGTTAATCTCAGACATTTAATTTCTATCAGAATTTTAGCTTGGTAAAAAGGCTTCTGACATCCAAGGACTGCCCATTTCTGTGGCTTCACACAACGCTCCAGCAAATGCTTTTCACTAAACAGAGTCTCTCAGGATTGTTCAGTTCCCGTAATTGTATCATTTTGTGAAGCCTGGATCCTGTGTAAGCTCCTTAGCACAGTGTTTACTACTGTGAGTAAATGGTAGCACTCAGAACAGCCAGTGTAATGAGGTAACACTGCTGGAATCCAAGTGCTGCCACACTCCTGGAGGCTGCTGTGTCACACCGTGTTTAAACACCATTAAATGAAGGAATATGGACACTCTGTGCCCACCCAGGCTGCACTGCACTAACTATTCCGGAGTGCCTGGTGTCACGAACCACTCCTCTCATGAGAAAAATCCCTCCAATAACACCTAAGTCCCCCACTAAGAACAGCTAGAAAGGCAGATTTTTGGTCATGGCCACCCAAAGAGAACTGACTGTTTCACTCACGAAAGCAAAAATATGCAACTGTAGTAAGGGTAAAAAAAAAAAAAAA
>VWZT01010572.1:130738-169176 GCA_013397055.1 Pachycephala philippinensis | reverse complement strand
CTTCCTTCCTTCCTTCCTGTCTTTTGTTCCCTTGAGAACACAGAAAAAAGGAGAACTGACTCTAAAGGCTCTAAAAGAAGGAAAAAAGACCCCACATTTATCATTTTTTAAATCTCAGGGTTTTCAGCTCAGCAGTTTAGTAGGTCTGACTCACTGCTTTTATCTCTTGGGGATGGCAGTTTGGGAAGCAGATTTCATTACAATAAAAGAACAGGTGCCATTCATATTCTTAACATTTTTTTTATATCACTGCATAACATACATCTGTCTTACTGCTGCTACACAAAACAGAAGCCCTGAGGACTATTTACTGATTATTCCACACCATTTTTCTTAAGAGCAGGACTGTTCCCCTGTTCTGGTCCAACTCTAATTAACAGAGATAGCATCACTGTAACATTGTGCAGTTCCTATTTTAAATAATGTTCGGTATGTACTGCTGCCCTTTTCTGTCAAAGTATTACTGTGCGTTTTGGCACAAAAATATCTGCATTTCTATATCTTCTACCAATTTTACAAAGGTTTTATAAGGCTTAATGAATGGAAAATGCTTTGAAAAGCTGTAGATTAAGGGCAATTTTGAAGGCAGTCATTAGTAGTAAATACCCTCATCAGAATTTCCCTTGCTAATCCTTCCTGCTCTGGCTGTGCAGGCAGTGCTGACAGACCATTCCTTCAAGGTTATTCTAATGCCACCTTCCAGACAAGCACCCTGAAAGTCACTTACAGTCACAACCCTGCTGGCACCAGTGTCACCCAGCTCAGTTTAAATTGTGCCACCTTAACACCACAGAGCAACAGCAAAAAAAAAAAAGAAATTCATGGACTTTCTTACGAGCCCCACCATTAAAACTAATATTGTGTAACTGGAAATCAAGCGCTTCAATTAATGGGAATATATGGCTTCATTTTGTAGGCACAACCTTTCCATTTGAAAGCTGGCTGACATATGGGTTCCCACCGGTGCTGTAATTACACCGTGCCTAAAAGTCATCATTAGTTTAAAATGTGGAGGTGCTTTTATATATATATATATAAAAAATGAACAGTCGTGGCTACAAGCACTTTTCTTTCAGCACCAGTTTCAATGGCGCTCATTCACTGCGCTCCCAGCTCCTCCTGCTGCTCCATCCCCCTTGGAGCCAGTGGGGAATTCCAGGCTGGCATCACCTGGGGGCTGCAGGGTACAATGCCCCTCTTTGGAGCTCTCTGTGGCTGTAGGACAATGCAGCGTTGTTGTTCCTGGGGTCGGGGGTGAGGCCATTAAAACCCCACAGTCCTGCAGGAATGGGAGCGTTTATCCCACTGGGTAATTGGGACTTTGACAAACGAGACGCTGATGGCAGCCTGGGGAGAGTGACCATCAGAGAAGGAAGAGAGAAAACTGCCCTCCGAGCGCCTCACTGCACTGAGTTACCCAAATTTGCATTTCCAAGGTCATTTTTTACATCATTCTAGTGAGAGATGCTCACGCAATGCCGTGGCACTGGGAGTGCCTGGCTGTGTTTGATCAGGAGGTTGCCCATATTGCTTCCAGATTAAGTTTTTGCCTTGCTTTTCTTTAATTTAAAAGAAAAGTTAGGTTTGTAATAACAATATTTTTATAGTTTGAGGGGTGGAAGTGTATGTATTTGAAGCTTACTAATGGATGAAAGCCTTTACTTTGATCTGCAATGAACACTTCATTTTGGATTTCAGTATTTCAACAACACTTTTGTATAGTTCAGAGGCAAAGTTTACCTGAATTTGAAACAAACTTCCAAAAGAAATCTTATGCAAATAGGAGCAGGGAGATATGTTTAAAATACGTCAAAACTAAATGTCTGGATTTTTGTAAAGCACTGTATTCGGCTTTTTTGGGGGCCATGAGTATTTCAATGAAAGCAATGTGTGATTGGAAAATGCCCATCAATGCAAGTGTCTGCATTTGTCACACAGTCCCAGTAATCTGTGCTGTGGTTGTGCATTTGACAGCTGTGGGTCTTGTAGATCCTCTAAGCATTTTGTTTCCTCAGACAGCCCCTTTAACCCTGAGTACAGACCCCCACACCCAGCCACGTTTCCAAAGGGGCACCAGAGAGGCACCAACATTACTCAGATCAGTGCAATGGAGTTGAGACTATTTATTTTCTCTCATCATCCCACCAAATATCTATGAAAGACCTGGAGTTCTTAAAAACATTTGGGCCTGAGGTCAGTGGAGATGGAAAAGCATCTTTTTATTGAACTACACAAGGTCTCATGAAGCAGCTTTCTTGTCAGCTATTACGTATAAAATGATTTGAACCAGTCATTTTTGTGTCTTCTCTCCTCAGGCAACTTCTATTTGGTGAGCAAAGCACCTGAGCAGGTGTTTTCCTGTGCTACAATGAGGCCTGATGGTGTCTCTAAAACCGTGGGATAAACAAAAACTCTCCAACAACACTTTTAGTGACACTGCTTGTGAAGGCCTGGATGCAGCCTGGAATTCTGAGTCAGTTTGGGATTTGGAAAGCTACACAGGGCCCACATCAGGATTTTTGCTCATGATCTCAATCTTCCAAGGTGTGCATGATGCTCTCCTGAAGCGGGCTTGAAGCTGCTCAGTCTCTGGTTGTTTCCTATTCTCTTTGCTGTCAATTATTTCTGGAATGCACTTGGCTGTTGTTCAGCCCCATTTTCTGCATTGTGGAGAGGACTGAAGGAGCCGGGCCGAGGGAAGGGAAGGTTCCTGCAGCGAGGGAAGGGCAGCAGGGAGGTGCTGTGCTGGAGGATGTCTCACACAGCCAGGCACAGCCCCAGCACGGGCTCGCTGTGCATCCCACGGGAGCTCTCTGAGCTTCCCCTGCAAGCAGCTGGAGGAAGGGGAATGTTCCTGACTCATCCTCACTGGGTGAAATATTTACATGCACAGTCTGTGCACCCGGGTTAACTCAGCCTGAGACGTGCCCTCAGCTCTCTGAGCCACAGGAGAGCTCCTCTCTTTTCTGGAGATCTTTTTCTGTGGGAAACAGAGGAGTAGAAACTTCCACAGGCACTAATGAGTTTGATTTACAGCCCTGGAAAGAGCTTGGGTGGATGTAATGATAAAGGTACACAGATCTTAAGCAGAAGAATTATAAACCTATGTTTCTATAGTTATAAGTAAGAAAATGTATTGGGTGATATGGTGAAGGGTTTTTAAGTACAGTAATGTGATTTTATAGTTTAAGTTAAGAATTTAGATGTTATAATAGAAATATATGTGTGTACATGAGCTAACAAGTTATTGGTTGAGAAACAGATGCAGTGCAGTAAAAAATACCAAAGGTGATAGGTTATAAAGTCAAAACAAAGTTTCGTGTTAATTGCTTATTGGACTAAAAAGTTATAAATTGCCATGGAACTCTGAAACTTGTGACTGTCTTCAGTTAGGGAGACTTGTTACTAAAATACAGCCTCAGATTGATGCCTTGTTTGATTTTTCAACTAATAAATCGTGAATAACCATGATGGTCCCGTCTCTGAATCAGGCTCTGACATCTTTCCACTTAAGAAGTGCTGCTGTTTGCTTTGATGCACACATCTCCAAACTTTCACCCAGCTCCTCACTGCTCGCTTGGGAGTGTTTCCCCAGCCCACACTCCCTTCCCTTCCCTTCCCTTCCCTTCCCTTCCCGGAGCACCCCGTGATCCCAGCTCAGCCTTCCAGCACAGTCACCTGCATTTCCCTGCCCCACGCACTCCCTGCTCCCAGTCTGCCTGAGCTGGGAATGCTCTCACACCAGCAGAGCACAACACAGATCCATCTGACCAGATTTCACCCGTACAGCCAACTAAAATCCCCCAGGCCAGTCATTAGGCTGTGTTAATTATGGCAATCAGCCTACCCAGTCTGACCTAATTATAAATAATTAGCTTATCCCTTTATTTCCAAACCTCTTCCCTAGTGAAATGGTACTTTTAAGATTTTTAAACTAGCAAAAGTCCCCTCACAGAGTTGCTTTTCAGGTGTGACAACCTTGGCATTAAAGGCCCAAGTCCATGAGAAAGGCATGGCCAGATCCCACAGACCTGGGGGAGAAGGAGCTGCCTTTCCTTCCTTGAGGAATTCCAAGCCTCAATTCTTAAGCTACATCACTGTTGTGATGGGATGGGATTTTTAAAAATACCTATAGGCACCAAAATGCCCATTTACCAAATAAAAATATTTTTTAATGCCTATTTAAAAATCTTGTGCTTTTGGATTAGAGTGCTGCCTCTCAGAACCATTGTAACAAGAAAGTGAACACGGCACAGTCATGCCCAGCAGCAAATAAGATCATTGCTCTCAGTACCCTCTGGACATAATTTGACACCAAAATGTTCAAAATTATTTTCTTACAGTGAAAAAATGCAACATTTTTATTTCTGCTGCTTCAAGCAGCAAAGAATTTTCTATTTGCCTCTTGTCTTGAATTAGACAATAACTAATCATCACCACAAAGACCAAATCCATATGAAACTGTGTTGCTTCCTAAGTTTGTTTTGTCATGTAGGAGATGAGTGCTGCACACGTGGGTGGCGTGGGATCTCTCAGGAATAACACACTTGGAGGAAGTGGATGGTGCACCCTTGTAGCCTCAAAACGTCACTCCAAATGACTCTTCCAATAAAAGCTCTTTGAGCACCTTTCTAAATCCTTCTTCCTGACCCAAAGAAATAATTTTTTCTTGAGTTCCTGTAGGTGATTTTCACTTGTGTCCATACCTCCATGCCAAGCAGGATGTCCCTGACATTTTTGCCATTTTACTGCAGTTCTCCCTTCATGGCTACCAGTTAATAGAGATTCCTGTGGAAGAGAGCATCCCTGAGTTTTTAGGCTTTGCCCACCCACATCTGGGAGATGCTGTAGGTATTTCCCTTCTCCAGACTCCCTGCCAAGCACAACTTTATTCTGTAATGGCTTGAAGGACCTCTCCACTTACCTTTCCCTCTGAAAATGGTGCAGTTGAAGCCAGTCAGTGATGTCAGCCTACAATCATTTTGAAATAATTCCCATTCCAAGGATTTGTGCTCCTGGCTCATTCGCACTAATGCAAAGTACTCCCAAATGTGTCAAAATTTCCTACTTTGAATACCAAGTTGAAGCTCATTAAAACCAATTTATTT
Organism: Pachycephala philippinensis; assembly: GCA_013397055.1. Lineage (NCBI taxonomy): Eukaryota > Metazoa > Chordata > Aves > Passeriformes > Pachycephala > Pachycephala philippinensis. The sequence goes on along the minus strand of VWZT01010572.1, from coordinate 164,068 downwards.
TCCCCCTCCAATGGCTCCCAGGTTCTGTGAATCCAGCCCTGTTTACAGAATTCTCCCCAGGCTGTCTCATGCCTTGCCTTGCAAACGACATTTGCAAAGTTTAAAGCCACCTTTATTTCTATGCAGGGCATTTACCAATAGCTAGATCTGTAAATAACAAAGCTCCCTGCCTGCTCAGGAAGGCAACCTGCGTGATGACATTTTACTCCAGAAAAGTATTCCAATGACTCCAAGTGGAAACTGACTGAAAAAAACCTACTTGCTCTGTACCAGGAATCCTAAGCACAGTCTGGGGTGAAGATAAAGTTAACCTAAAATGCAATTTTTCTGTTTTGTGGAGCATGTGTTTCTGGACCCTTCATATGGCATGGCACTGGGATAATGGATGACTGAGCAATGCAAATTCCTGCATTCTGTTCTGCTTTACGTGGAAGAAATGTCCCTGGGTCATGGAAACTGCCTCCTTACAGCAGATGTTTTGTGCCAATTACCACAAATAGCTCACATTTGCAGAACAAGCTACTCCAACCAATCTATCTGAGTTTTCCTTGTACCCCTGTAGTGTGAGCATTATTTTAACTAAATACTGGACTGGATGTGTTGGTGGCACTGCTGGGATAGAGAACTGCACTTTGTTCAGGATGGCAAATTATGGAACCATGCAATGGGTTGGGTTGGAAGGGACCCTAAAAACCATCCCATCCCACCCCTGCCATGGGCAGGGACACCTCCCACTGTCCCAGGCTGCTCCAAGCCCCAGTGTCCAGCCTGGCCTTGGGCACTGCCAGGGATCCAGGGGCAGCCACAGCTTCTCTGGGCACCCTGTGCCAGGGCCTCCCCACCCTCCCAGGGAACAATTCCTTCCCAAGATCCCATCCAGCCCTGCCCTCTGGCACTGGGAAGCCATTCCCTGTGTCCTGTCCCTCCAGTCCCTGAGGAATTGTCCCTCTCTGGGTTCCCTGCAGCCCCTGGAAGGAGCTGTGAGGTCTCCACACACCCTTCTCCTCTCCAGGCTGAGCAGCCCCAGCTCTCCCAGCCTGGCTCCAGGGGAGGGGCTCCAGTCCCCTCAGCACCTCCGTGGCCTCCTCTGGGCTCTCTCCAACAGTTCCATGTCCTCCTTGTGTTGGGGATACCAGAGCTGTTCACAGGTGGCACCACACCCCAGCCCAGGGGAGCCCAAGGACAGCACAGTAAAGGGGGAGAACCCCCTCCCTCACCTGCTGTCCCAAGTATGGTATATTTTGGTAGCATGAAAGAAAAAATAACCAAAACCCTCCTGATAGAAGCCCTCTGTTATGGATGATAAATGAAACCATACTTTAAAAAAACCCCCAAACCTTGACACACTTTAAGCTTCATTCCTCGGTGGATTCTTATTCTTGCTTTTATTCCAACCCTCTCACATCATCTGTCTTGTCTCTTGTTTTTGCCTGAGTACTACAAAATGCTCCTTCACTCTCTGGCTCCCCTTTGCAGCCCATTATCCTGCCCCAGAGGGAGCTGCTGCCTATCTCCTGTTCCTTGCAGGAATTCCTGCATGCTGCTAACCTTTGCCTGCCTTGTACCAGGCGCTGCTCTCGGGCTGTCTCTTATCTCTCTGATCCAGGCTGAGGTGTCAGAGTGTCCCAGGGAGCCATTAATCAATGCCCCCCCTCTGCCATCAGCTCCTCAGAAGCTCTCCGAGAAACTGGAGTGCTTTTGGAGGTCTGCAGCAAACAGCACACGAAGCTTTTACCACCAATATCTTTCATAGATCCTCTAACCTGATTGATGGTAATACTGAGAATTAAATATTTATGGCTTAGGGGCATGGGGAAGTTTTGAAATACATATTTTAAATCTATATGAGAGGAGCAATGTCAAGGCATGTCAGAAGCTTCATGCAGTGGTTGGAGAAGGAGTTCTGTCTCCATTCTCTACTGTTTCCTTCCTTCTTCATTCCTTCCCCATTCTTTCATTATTTTATATAAAGAGCATACTCGGGAAGTTAAAAAAAAAAAAGTAGATAAAAATCCCAGAAAGGTGCAATAGGAGACAGAAGCTGTCTCAGGCTTTTTGTCTATTTAATCATTAAAAACAAAGAAACAACCTGTCATGTTTCACGTTGCTGAAGGCAGCCCAAGGCAGGAACTATATATACATCACAAAAATGAATAATTTACTATGGCCAAATCATCCAGGGCTATGATCTCACGCTCTCCTTCTCTCCCCACAACAAATGGAAGGTCCCACCAGGCCTCATACCTTGTGGCTGGAAGATCCAGATGTAAATGAACAAACACCTATTAGCAAATCAATCCTGCTCCCTTCCATCAGCAGGCATCCTCTGCTCTGCAAACGCTGAACATGCTGGAGGATGTTTTAGCCTCATACCTCTAAAAACTCCCATGAGCTCCTCATGGCATTTGGGATCTTAAGGCATTATAGGATTTTTAGCCAAGTAGGCCAATTTCAGTGTTGTGAACTGCTTTTTGGTACAGGTACTGCCTTCCATCCTAAACAGGCCAAACTCTGCTATTAATATTCATTCTGTGTACCTTAATGACAGCAAAGAAGTACTTGGGCAAGGTTAAAGTGTGCTTCGTTCCCTCAGAAGATTAGTGACATTTCTATAATCTAAAATGTGAAGCCCTCCATATCCCAGATATGAAACCTGACAGCATAATCTTTTATTCCCATTCTAAGCAACAATTTGCATGGGTGAGCATTCTCAGGATTAGTTGCATAGTTCAAAAATGTCTGGGGCTTGTTTAGGATTAACAGACTGAAGAAACAAGACATTTTTAAATTAAACTGCTGGGGTTTAAGGAATGTTTCCTTAATGGGTCATCACAACCTTTTTTCCTGACTGAATGGATTTTTCTAAACCACATTGTATGGAGAAAGTCTTTTCATGTCAGCTAAAAATACAAAGTATTTGGCGGCATGATCTACATAAATCAAACAAAGAAACACTATTGAAAATAAGAATTTTCTTCTGTGCAGGCCAGCATAAAGTCTGTGCCCTACATAGATGCTCCTGGCAGCTCTTGGGAAAGGCTGATTTCACCTACAATTATGAATTTAGACCCAAAGTACTGAGCATATGAATTTATTGCTTCCATAGGTACCATAAATTTTCTTGTCCACTCCGTTCTTGATCTGAGATTAAACTTCAAAAAGTGAAGCCAGGAAACAAACCGGCAGTGTCTGAACTGAGGTCTGGTGGCACCTGGGACCTCTGAAAACACAATGTACAACTGAGCCATAAATTAAGGCCCCCCCAGCCCGGAGCATGGCTGCTTTGAACTCAGCACACTCCCTCCTATTTGGGCTCAAATTGCATTTCCCTCCACAACCTTTGATCTTATAAATGAAAGCTGTACAGGCTTTCTGCATAACCAAGAAATCATTTTGCAGTTCTGAGTGAGTTCTCCATCTCCAGTGTCCCTGCAGAGCCTGCTGTGTCTAATTCCTGGTCAGTGTGGAGCTCTTCCAGCATTCCAGAGGTTGTTTTGGAAGAAGGCTTCCAGCACCTACTTTTCTACAGAGAATGATCTGACCTGCCCACCTGGCATCAGCAGCAGCTCCTTGGGAGATCCCTATCTTTTTAGGAAGGGGAAATAGTAGGATCAACTTAACCATGACAGGCAAAAGGAGCATTATCCATGCTTTTTCTGATTTTGGTGAGCTCTTTTCTTAACGTCTCCATTGCACCAGGGAAGTCTGGTTTTAATATCGGCAGATAGACAATGTGATAAACATAACAATGAGGAGAGCAGCCCCAGATTTATCTTCCTGAGAACACGGTGAGGTTCCATGGTCAGTCATCCAGCAGAGCATTTAAAACTGGAATTTGAGCAGCATATTTCATGGGCCTGGGCCTGTGACTAGGGAATTGTGACCCAGCATCTCCCTGGGAGCCCAATGTCAGGAGTCAGACACCCGTCCTTGTGCGTGGCTGAGGGCTCAATCAGATCCACAAAGGAGCTGATTTCCAGAGCTGGCAGAAGCAGAGTGAAATGGAGACAAGAGGGAATGCAGGACTTGGGCTGGTGTTGGGAATTCTGAGGTGCACAGGATCACACACCAGCCAGTGACAAGGACAGGGCTCCTCCATCCTGCTCTTCTCGCTCTGCAAATCAGCTCTATTAAAATATTCATTCAGGTTGCATATATTGACAGTGCCCCTGCCTATCAAGTCAAGTTGAGGTCTCCAGATCTCAGCATTTTCGAATCAATGTTTCAAGGTGGTCAGCATGTGCCCACTTTTTTCTTTTTTTTTTTTTTTCTGTTTCTTACTACAATCAATTTTTCAAAACCAAGACCAAAAAAAGAGCATGAACACAAATCAGAGACTTTCTGATTTGTGGTGATCACACATCAATACTGAAATCTAATTAAAGTCTTACAAATAAAAGATGGCTAACTAAGCAAATTCTTGAATCAGAAATGGTAAGGAATATGCTTATCCAGTGCAATTAAAAGCTTGAATAGGATATCTGATGTCACAGTACTTTAGAAAAAAAGTCCAGCTCAAACTTTTCCAGGCAGGTTCAAACATTCTCACACAATATTATCATTATCAAAATATTTAGATATTTACTACAATATTCATAAATTCAGATATGTGCCTTGAATTATGCCTATTAGAAAATGTTGGGCTTCTGTGTGGCTGCTATTTCCTATAGAACCCAATCAGAGATGAGACTGGGGGCATTTCAATAACTTCTGCAGCTGATTTCCAACTCCTGCTTTGAACTAGCCAGGGTCAGGTTTTAGTCACAAACATCAGTTTTGTCACTGATGAGTGACTTGAATCAACTCAGGTCTTAAACCCATGAGAATTTAGATGATCTGGGTTCAGGGCCACATGTCTAGTGAGAACATCAAGCTGTATAAGCTTTGAGATGAAAGTTTTGATATTCGCCCTGGATCCTAAATCAGGAACTGGATTTTTCCAATCAGAGAGGTCCCATGGTGGATCTCAGAGCAATGCTGGGCTCAGACCAGTGGATGACCACAGCCCTCAGCACTTTCAGTCTGAAACAAGACAGAGGAGGTTAAACGCAGCCTTAACTCCCTGCTGCAAGCTTTGCCTTCCAATTTAATTACAGATAACTTGGGGTTAATACTCAGACCTACTCCTAACTGGATTTTCCTCAGTTCGTGTTTGTGTTCCAGCTCTGCAGCCCTTGTTCCATGGAGTCTGGGGAGTTGTGGCTGAATGCAGGGTAATGCAATCAAGAGTGGAGTGAGTTCTCTTCAATCCTGTCTCACACTGTAACTAAAACCAGGCTGTGCATGCACACAAAACTTCCTGAATTATGCAAAGTTTGGAAGAGAACGCTGTGATTTTAGCCAATATATTGAGAAAATATCATGGCTTCATGGTTGTTGCTTATATTATTAAATTATTATTACTTTTTTTTTGGGTTCAGAGAACATGAGGATATTTTCTTGCATAAGAACAGTGTTCACTTTTCCCCAGTAATTATAGAGTCTGCCACTTCTATTTACTGAAAAATCCAGGAGGAAAAGCCCTGTAACACTGAGACTGTGATGGTTTCTATGACTTAATGTTAAATTTGGTGAGATCTGCTTTAAAAATCACTGTTTGCATGTGCTGTAGCACTATTTGTGTTTCTGCTGATTGGAGAGGAGTGCCTACACAATCCTCAATAGATATTCAAAGCTGATAAACATTTTCCACAACTATATTTCCTCAGCAATTCCCTTTCTTTTAATTGCACTATTTCTTTTTACTGCACTGATATTTTCCATTAGTTTCTAAATGGAGCAGATGTTTTTCCATCAATTTGGGATTCTTCCTACCAAAATATTAACTTCTCTTTTCAATTTTGCATCTCATGCTTAGGGCTGGGAAACCTTTACAAAGTAGCTATTCCTTCCTCATGGCACCAATGTTCTTCCAGCCTGATGCTGTGTTTCATTCCCAGAAAAATCTGTCACTGTGGAATTGCGAAGGGAGTTGATAATTAAAGTATAAACTGTTTTTCTTTACAAAAATATATTTTTTCTGTGGTTTAGGCCTTGAGTACAAATCAGCATAACTGATTTCAAGAGAGAGATGTTAACACTTACTAAGGCTTTACCTTCTTCAGGTTTTTTTTTAATGCTTTTTTTGTAAGCAGCAGGGAATGAATATTCATTATACTGATATTTAAATTGGTTAAGAGAGTATTATACTAAGTTTTTTTCATGGCCAAATATCAGAGATTCATCCCAACAATATTTCTTTTTACCTCTCTTAGCTCTAATCCCAACCCAAACCTCAGATTTGTCTTTTTATTACTGCTTTCCATTTATTTAGGGGAACTGTACTGTACTTATCCTTCCATCAGCTATCAACAGACAAAAATAAATATAATCCTTATAAAGTAGTCCATAATGAATTATTCTTTTGCTTGAGCCAGACAGAGTTAAGCCTTAAATTTGCTATAGAAAAGGAGAAACTGCAGTGTACTTAAGACACTCAGACTCATTTAAAACTGAACTGTTCCCTTTTTAAAGGATTTCTTGCAAAAGATCCCTTCTGAATCTCCTATCTGTTTTGAGGGCCTATTTTTCTTTTACAGTGGACAAGCAAATTTAAAATAAAATATAAAAAATACACCATTTAAAAAATATGTATCTGCATAAGAAAAGAAAGATGTTAGACTACATCCAAATGAAATTATCAGTGTTCTCAGTGAAAGACAGAGAGGAGATGACTTTGTAAGTGTTCTCAGCATTCCCACAAATCATGGTGTTATTAATGGCTTATATTTGGGATAAAGACACTTAAAACTTCAGAGGCTTGAAGTATTTTATTTTCTTTTCTGAGTCTTTGCCATTCCTATTACCTGTCTCCACGTTATGTTAATCACAACTGCTTTTGCACATTATAATTTTCAATTACGCTTCAATTTTCTAAATGCAAAATTGTTCTGGTCGAATGTAAGGCTCCAAAGGTGTGCAAAAATGCTGAATCAGAAATCTGGATCATAATGAATTGTTTTATGAAATCCTTTCTCTTTCATTAGAGATGTTATGTGTCCGAATGCTTGAGGTGAACAGGAGGTCAGGCCACGAAAATCTGCTGAGAGCAGCCTTTTTAAAAGTCAGTGCATTCTAATAAGTGATGATGAGAACATGAGGGAGCTCCAAGCTGCTCCTCTCAGTTGTTAAACCCAGGAGATAAAAATCCCTGTGTTCTGTCTCATGTTGCCAATGATTCATCAGCCACAGGAAAAAAAAATCAAATACAAGGCATAGATGGGAAGAGGAACAAAGTTTCCTTTAGGTTTTTATTGTTCGTAAGATGTTTTCTAAACAGACAAAGATGAACATTTTTCTACGAATATGATCTTAATTTATTCCAAATCCATAAAATCTTCAGCAGTGAATATTTGGTGGCCTGCTTTTCCTGTAGTCTCATGTTATCAGCTTTATGCCTGGGTTTCTTTAAATTTTATGTGCTAAACTTATACCTCTGACAAGTCTTCAGAGTTCACTATTTTATACATGCAGAGGAAAGTTAATGAGAGTTTAATTTTAAATATTTGTCTTCAATAAACACATACAGACATATGGTGGTTTTCAGTGAAAGGCTCATGAAAATGTTCTATTTATTAGGGCAAAAGTGATGAATGTGGACTCTGTGGAGCTGTTCATTAAAAATATTTTGTTTATGTATATTCGGGAGATTCTAATAATTGCAGTACACTAGATGGGAACCTTGAGCTCACGTCAATGAATCTGGATGGAAATTGGGGCCTGGAGAACACCTTGTGGTTCAAATCGAGAGGGAAGGAAACAAAGGAGGAACTTGGCAAGGGAAGCAGAAAAGAGGTGTTTAACAGCCAATCTGGATGGTTCATCAGCCAGGATAATCCTCTCAGTATTCAGATGTGATAAAGCAGCCAGATGTTTGGGCAGCAAAAGAAGGTGAAGGCTGTGGATGCACAGAGATTTAGAGGTTTTTCCCTCCCAGAGCTGTGAGGATGTAACAATATTTGATATTCTCTTGCATTCACAGTGGTGCAGCCTCAGCCTAAATTCTGTTATTGCAGAGGGGATGGAGTTTGAGCCCTACCAAAACCACAGTTTCTTCAAGAACATCCCAGTAATGGGCTACGGTGCCAAACCCACACCTGTGTGAGCTGTGATTTCTGAGCACTTCAGGGATATTCAGTCCCAACAAAGCTCAGCAGAAGAATAACAAGGGATGGACTTGATTTGATTTCAAGGTGATTCATTCTTTAAATTTGGGAGGTAATAATTAGACAAACAGCTCTGATCCCTGTAATGTAGGGATGCTGGCAAAGAAATCCTTATTTTTGCAAAAGAGCTTGGGTATTTTTCCTTGATCCCTTCAGCCTTAAAACCTCTGTTCAGACATCCATAGGCAGAGGATTCCTTGGATTGCACAGCTCGTGTTCTGCATGTAAACTCCTGTAACAAAGCTGTCCCCAAGGCTCCTAAGTGTGCCCTAATGCTTCCCACACTCACATTTCTTTCAGGATGAGTGTCTCAAAGTGAACCACATCTCAGAATGATGTGAGCAGCTCAATTGTGAAAGAGATAAAGATATGAGACGTGTCCTGAGCAGGAGGTATTTTTATTTTAATTCCAAAATTCACACAATGCTTCATCTAGATATATAAACTGTTTATCATGGCTGCACTACCAATACATTAATCTTTCTTTTCTCTTGCCAATATTAGGCTTCTATATAGATTTAAATGAATGCTACATCTCGTTGATTAGTCTGTGCACCAAGATAAATCAATAAACCTCCAAAACTTAATCAGATGGTGGAAAGGATTAATGTTAGCTGAGGCCTTTTGAATAATAAGTTCTCATCACTGTGCATTGCCATAAAAATCTCCATTTTTGAGCAAACAATCTTGATTCCAGAGTGGGCAAGGCTTCCTACCAACTATAATTATATGTAGGCCAACCAATCTGATGTATGTAGGACAACCAAAAGGAAGGTGGGTTGCAGACACTTAATTTGAAGGGTATTATTTTTAGTCCCACTAAGGACTAGTGGCATGAAAACAATTAGGATCTTTTGTCAAGTTAATTAAATTTTAGTAAGTCTAGTGGTCTCAGTGGGTTTAGTACACCAGAGGAAATGCTAATTAAAACTTAAATTCTTTCTGGTATAATAAGGAGCTCTGACTCTGGTAGCAAATGAATGTTTTGCATACTGATAGATATTCGAACACTGATTTTTAACTAGATGAGGGCGAACCCTTAAATGATTTAGATCTGCTGAAGGCTCAGTTGAGAGCACCACTAAGTGTGTTACATCCTGGAGAAATCCACCTCAGGAACATTAAACAGTCTGGGAATCTTGCCTCATTCTTAAAGGAAATGGTGTCAGCTTAGCTGGATCCAAACTAACATAAGGCAATTCAAAAGCAACACAGGTGTAATGTTTAGAAGGATGGGGCAAAAGAGACAAAATAATTCTACCAACTCCCCTTCCCTGCTTGCTTTTTCTGCTCTCTTGCTGAGCATCACAGTTTTCTTGAGGTTATTGGTCTGTGGTAGGTACAAGAACACTGACTGTGCCTCTTTTTTGTTCATGCCACTTGATTTTCAATGGTCAGTCAATCACTTGATATCTTTTTACACCACCTTCTTCATAATTATCTGCTTGAAAGAAGGGATCTCCAATAGCCTAAAGGTTCAAATGTCATACAAGGGAGATGGAGATGGGGCTTTTTACAAGAGTCTGTCCCGGCAGGATAAAGGGGAATGGATTCACACTGACAGAGAGTCAGTTCAGATGGGATCTTGGGAAGGAATTGTTCCCTGGGAGGGTGGGGAGGCCCTGGCACAGGGTGCCCAGAGAAGCTGTGGCTGCCCCTGGATCCCTGGCAGTGCCCAAGGCCAGGTTGGACATTGGGGCTTGGAGCAGCCTGGGACAGGAAGGTGTCCCTGCCCATGGCAGAGGGTGAAGGAGATGAGCTTTAAGGTCCCTTCAAGCCAGGCCATTCTGTGATTCTATGATTGAACAATAGTAAACCTTTTGTCTCAGGTTTATACTTCTCTTCTACCTTTTAATTTACTGATCAAATTTAGATATGCAAAAGATTTTCCTTTAAAATTTCCCTGGATTGGGAAAACCTTTTGGTTTGAGATTTTATCTCCATTCTAAAAGGTCAGCAAAGAGCATTGTGGTGTTTCCCCCTTCCATGGAGAAGGATATGTGACACTGTCTGCACCCACCAAGGCTGGGCTGTATCTGCATGTGCATCCCTGTGCTGAGACAGAACTCCTGGCTGGAGTGCAGACTTCTCTCCAGAGGTGTGCGTGCCCACCTCTGCCAGAGTGAGCTCAGGATCACACTGCAGATCTGCTCTGTTGCACTCCAAGGACCAGGAATATTGATGGAAATCTCTCTGTGGGATGGCTGGCTGCTTGAATTCAGCTGATATTCTGAGCTTGGAGTCATTTGGGTAATTAATGCTCATCTCACAACCTCTCGAAGTCAAAGCCAGGACAGAGGGATCTGTAAATTACAGATTTGCCTGGCTGGGACAGGGGCTGCTCCCTGGAAAAAAGGAGGAGTGTGCACCTTGCCGTGCCCTCAGCACAAGGTTGCCTCTTTCACATCTTGCTTCTCTTATCCTTAGGCTCCTGGGATGCTGGAGTAAAGGCTGGGTGCTTCTCAGTAAGGAACCACTGCTCATCCCAGTCCTGGATTACCTGGGAGCCTTGTCAGGGACAAGCAGAATACTCAGTCAGGGGAGGGAAAAAAAAAGAAAAAAAAAGAAAAAAGAAAAAAAGAAAAAAAAGAAAAAAGAAAAAAAGAAAAAGAGCTTGTGGTCTGTGTTGTTCACCTGTTTGATGATAAACCAGAATGGTTTCTATAGCCTGGAAATACACAGAGAACACTTAAAGGGGCAGAGACAGAGACAGAGAGAAGCTGAGATTGCCTTTGTACTTAATGCTCAGGACTCTCTCGGAGCTCCGTCTGCTAAACCATTACTGGCTCAAGTGCCTGAGACAAAGGGTGGCCTTATGAGCCATCTACTTTTTCCTTCCCTATCTAATTAACAAAGAATCATAAATCAGAGTCCCAGAGTGGTTTGGGTTGGGAGGGACCTCAAAGCCCATCCAGTGCCACCCCTGCCATGGGCAGGGACACCTCCCACTGTCCCAGGCTGCTCCAAGCCCCAGTGTCCAACCTGGCCTTGGGCACTGCCAGGGATCCAGGGGCAGCCACAGCTTCTCTGGGCACCCTGTGCCAGGGCCTCCCCACCCTCACAGGGAGGAAATGCTGCATCAGGTGTGAATAAGGAAGGGATACACCAGGAATGCACCATGTCTTCATTTGTGATGATGGAAACGTGTACTGAGCTTTTCATGGGAAGGATTTCTCTCTCCTGTAATAATATAAGGGAAAAATAAGAGTTGAAATCAATTCTTATTGACTTTAAAGCAGAAATAGATCAGCTGGGGATAGCACTGGGCACTGCAGAAATGAGCTGTGCTGGTTCCCAGCTGTGCCGTCTCCTTGGATCAGACATCAGTGCACATCAGGGAGCAGGAATTTCATTTGCAGATTTCTTGAAAATAATTCCCAAAATCACACCTTCTGAAATGTCCCCCTCGTTCCTCCATGGCCACGCAGCCTGCAGAGCTGGCTGAGCAGCAGCATGTGCTGCACCCGTGGCTCTGACAGACACATCACCCCTGACTCCTAATTGCTGTGTACAGAGCAACTACAGCACATCCCTTGAAGTTTCCTTAACAAAGTGATTTCGTCGGGATCTGCTCAAAAAAGATGCAGAGCTCAAAAGCAGCCTGCAGAGAACTTTTTCTGGGAGCATTCTCCAGCGTCAGGCAGATTAAAAAGTACAGGGAGAGCTCTTGCTGCCACAGACTCGCTTTTGTGTGTTCCCAGGTGCTTCCAGGCAGCAGGAAAACAACAACAGAGCCTGCTGCAGCCATGGGAAACAATGAACACTGAGGCTCCTCATCAGTGTGCTCTTCAGCACGAGCTGATGCCAACACACTCTAAAATCTTTGGACCTTGAAAGTTGGAGGCAACTTTCCTTCAGAAATGGAAATATCTTTTAAATCTGTTTGGCAGACTGGCAGTGGATTAGCAAATACATAAGGAAAATGCACAGCAGCTCATCTATATCCATCTTCTGTTCTGACAAGTGAGGCTTAAATTATTGATAACAGACTTGTAAACATACTCCTGTGTCTTGCAAACCTGACTTACTTTTTGAGGTTTTCTGATGGGTCTGTTATTGAGGCTTTTCTCCTCAGAAGCTGAAGGAAGGCAATGTCTATTTTTGCAATATCAAAGTGTATTATCAGTTAGGTTTATCTGTGATGAATTAGCAGCAGGGAAGGAAAACTTTTTATAAAAGTGAAATTCTGTTCCTGACAGTACACAGTATTTCTGCTTCACAGCCAAAACTCCTGCCCGTACTCTAAACCAAGAATTTACTTGATAAAAGGAACACAATTTCTATCAAACCTCATTTTAATAAGCAAAACCCAAAGTATAAATTAGTCAGAAGTAAATCGCAGTGAAAACAACTAATTCCAAAATGTGTTGTACCTTTCAGAAAGACATTTCCCACACATATCGAGCCCAGGACAGAAACATTATTCAAACACTTTGAAACAGAGAGGGGGGGAGAATATTTTTGTCCTGAATGCCAAGCTTTGGCAGGACACCCCCTTAATTCCTAAGACAAAGTAATTCCATCCCAGCTGCAGGAGGGCAGATGTAGGTTTGGATGTTGCCCAGACAGTTTGTGGATTCCCCACCCCTGGCAGTGTCCAAGGCCAGGTTGGATGGGGCTTGGAGCACTGTGGTGATGCCTTAGGTTTTAACATTATAAGTTAAACTTATAAACTTATAGTCCTTTATCCCCAGTGCGTAACTGTGCAGTGTCCTGCAGCCTGGGAGCTGCTGCTCTCTCATGCTGAGACAGACAGAACAAAGCCTCTCCAGGCTGCTCTCCAAGGACACCCAGCCCGGCCTAGGCCCAAAATGTGTAACCCAGCATCTTGGGAAGGGGGGCAAGCTGAGGGGAAATTCCATCATTAGCTAAAGTTTAATTGGTGAAATTGGGTTGAGATGCAAATGGACCAAAGCTATAAAAGATCTTGTCTTCTATTGCAGCATCTACAACTTTATTGCAAAGAATGGTGTGAACCTTGAAACTTCAGCAACAAACTACAAGTTCCCAGTTTGCTCTCTTGTCTTTTGAAAAATTCATTGAGTACGAAACCTGTTGGAGTAGCATCAGATCCCCTCAAACCACAGCTGCTGAAGTTTCTGAAGGTGTGTGTTGTTCTTGTAACAGTTTTGTTGTTTTGCTGTTGCTGGGATTTACAAATTCGGAAACCAGATCAGAACAGCACCACCGATGGACAGTGCTGGAAGGGGCAGGGACTGTGTGTTCCCAGGAAGTTCCTCTGCTGGCTTTCGGTCCCAGATGCTCACTTGGAATGGAGTTCTAATGCCCAGGGACACGACCATGTGATTTTACTCTTTTAGGACAGGAGACGTGCTGCTGTCTTGTCATTTGATTGAGAACAAGATTTTCATTCTTCCTGACAGGTACAAAAAGCTATTTGTGTGTGTGTGCAGCTGGCAGTTATGTAATTTTCAAGCTGGACACTCCCTCTTGCCCTACTATTTCTTCCCATATCCGTGTCACACCCTCAGATTCACAAAGGTCACTTTAACACCTCATTATTCCCCATTAGTGCAGCCCCCACCAATTCAGGGGGGAAATCCAGCCAGGGGTGTCTTGTACTGCTGCTCTGACAAACCTTTTTTTTTTCTTTTTTTCCTTTGAGTCTCCCTACCTAGATAGGAATCAAGAGCTCATTTTCTTATAAAAGTGATTCATAACAGCAGCAAGACGAAGAGAGCCGTGCTGATGACTGATCATCTTAATATATTGAGTGTTTGCAAGGATCCTGAGCTGTCTAATGTGCTTAGCTATAATCAGGAGATAACTGCTGTGCTTAAGTACTTTAATTTACCTTGGACTACATTTCATGTGTCATTCCAGCTCCCTGATATCATTGCTTTCACCAAAAGAAATTTCAACAATAAATCAACACGAGCACATCTATAAATTCAGCCGAAGAGAGAGATTAGAGAACCTCGGTATCAGTTCCATTTTCCAGTCATATTCAGCTGCCTGTTTCCTACCAGGATAGGGGAGGGATGTAGAGAATGGATTCATTAAGAATCTGTGATGGTGTGTTTAAATAGCGCTGTTTTTCTGGAGGCACCGTCCAACGGTGGAATCCAGCCAGTGATCGTTTGTTAAAACTGTTCAAGGGTTTGAGAGCAGCAATCATTTATCTGAGCGAGGATTGCAAACTGCATTTTTATCCTTCTGCAGGCTCCTAACGGCGTGGAAATTGAAAGTTTCATTTTTGCTCCAGCAAATGTATGTAATAGCATTAATGATCACCTTCATTGCCTTGTTACATCTGCTCCTACCAGTGTTCAACCAACACCTCCTGGCCAAGAACCAGCCATTCCAGGGAAAAGTAGATTTGCTCAGATGTCTTCACTCTCTTCACTCTCAGAATCACATGGAAGGCGTATTTTGGTTATATTTAGAATATAGTCAATAAATGAAACCTGCGTCTGCATCTGCTGAAGTCTTAGCAAGATGGTGCATGAAAATATTTGCATGCTAACACCAAGAAAACGTTCATGGCTGAGAGGCTGTTTGCAGGGATGGATGTTGCCAGATGCAAGGGAACTGGATATTAAAGGAATGTGGTTCCCCAGTCAACAAAAGCAGTTATATTTTATAAAGTCTCAGAGCACAGCAGAAATCACCAAATCAAAATCTCTTAAAGGAATATGTTTGAAAAACAAAAAAAAATAATAATAAAAAGAAATCTAAAAAAGGCTTTAAAGTAAATTTTTATATCATTGAAGTTAAAACCACACACATTCTCTTTTTATATACACATGGATAATTGTCTTTTTATATACACATGGATAAAACCTTCATCTATATTTATCTGCTGGTTATGCAAGTGACTTCTTGTAAATTAGGCAGCCAAGCAATCATGTCATTAGGTAATACATGCATTTTGAAAAGCTAACTAAATCCGTATTTTTAGAGATTTGAATGAGGAAAAGTTGTGTGACGTTTCTGCAAGGAGGGGGAGCTGGAGTTGTGGTCTCTGGATGGAAACTGTTATTATCTGTATTAGCAATGAGAGATGTGGCATTTGGGCCAGAAATGGAAAACTCTGCTCCTGCCATGGCTGGATTTTCATATGCCACTAACACATCCCTGCAGGAGCTAAAATTCGGCTTTATCAGACGTCATAAACCCTGCTCTCATAATTCCTGCATCTGTGATATCCCATCTACTTTTTTGGAGCCTTAACTGGGTGCACTGAAAGGCCAAGGAATTTTCACCTCTAAGTGAGATATGGATCCCCGTGTGGTGAAAGGGAAAAACAGCCCAATGGGAAAAAAACCTGGCTGAGGAAGGTGAAATAAAATCCTCATTCTCATTGGAATTAGATGAATTGATGAGATTATATTTGCAAAGGTAAGTACTGGGGCTAGGACCTGTTCTTTAATCCTCCAGAAGAATGTGATGAGTGGGTGTTAATTACCATTCTACTCTCTCTCTTCTGCTTGTAAGAGTTTGATAAGCAGAATGTTAACATTTGGTTCCCACTTACATTTTATTGTCTGCCCAGTTTCTCTGTTATTCACTCTTCTCTGGTATTTTTTGAACTGCTATATTTTTAAAAAAGAGATGTATGGTTTTCCTGTTGCTGGACAGCAGCTTAAATCAAGGTCAATATTTATTTCAACATCATTTAATCTCATGTAATGAAATGGAGCTGTATTGATAATTTTTTCTGATGTAAATACTTCAACTTTCAGAATGAAAACGCCTCCTTTAGTTCATAGACAGTCAATTTTTGTCACCAAAAAAATGGACTCAATAAAGTATTATCTAGATAATACAGTTTACATCTCAACAAGGGACAAACCTCAGCTTCACAGTTTGGACCTGTTGCCAATTATCACGGAAGAAATTGGAAGAAACCTCTTTTCCCCAAAAATGGTACTTTACCGATGTAAAAATAAACACACTCACATGTGAGTAGCTCACATTAGCTAATGTTTTTAATTGCTCAAATGAAGACAAAATATTTAATTGCAAAGTTTGCTACAGATTTTTGCCATCTTTTAACCCACTTCATTTCCAAACATTTGTATTTAGTGAAATGCAGGGACAAAGTAATAAAATAGAATCAAATGCAAAATAGATTTAAGGTCCAGCTGGATTTTTGATGTACAAAATTATTTTACCTTATAAATTCTTTGATTCTTATATTGCCTAGAAGGAACAAAGAAAACCAGCATTCACAGCGAAAATTAGTTTTACTCAAGGAGAGAATGATTTCAACAGAATTGGAAGCAGAAAGTATTCCAGACAATATAATTGGCATCCCTGCCCACGGCAGAAGGGTTGGAGGCAGATGATCTTTAATGTCCCTTCCAACCCAAGTAATTCCATGATTCTATGCTATAAATATTTCAATAGCAGAGTTTTAAAGGTAAATGGACACCTAATGATGTGTGCTTGAATTTTTTGAATCATCCACTCTGATTTAAATCAAAATGAAGCATTTAGAGGAGCATCAGATGTACAGGATTTAATTCACACAATGATTTGTGCTCCAACAAGCAGAGAAGGATCCAGTCATGTTGTAGGTGTAGCTGGAGGTAAGGGCATCCCTGATGGGAGATTCTGCTCTTCCCTGCCTTGTCTCCATCCTGCAGTCAAGAGTCCTCTCCAACATCCACCTGAGTGAATAAAATCACGTTGATGATAAAAAGGAAAATTAAGCCACCCCACACAAAGCCAAAAATAATAAAAAAGGGGGTTATAGCTGTAGGGATAGAGGGAAGGGGAGGGACACAGAGCTGAGATAAACGAAACAGGGAAGGAAGGGAATAAACCCTCTCCTTTCATCCTGGGTTGTCTCCTGCTTTCCCTTCGGGCACCCAGGAGTGTGAGCGTGGCCCTCAGCCCCACACGGGCACAGAGCCCTGGCCACGGTCAGCATCGCAGGCAGGTGACAGTGCCCAGAGTCATCCGAGCTGGCTCCAGCGGCTCTGCGAGCGTGGCTGCTCTATCCCAGGGCCAAACACCTGCACAGGCACCCCACGGTGAGCAGCTGGGCCGAGGCATGGCTGCAATTCAGCTCCCAGCTCATGGCTCTTGTGGGATGTGACCCCACCTCTCAGCCAGGGCGGCTGTGGTGCAGTGTCCTGGGCAGTGAAGGTGGGAGCTGAACCTGGGGCTGTGCCATTCCCACAGCTCTTCTGTGTGATTCTGGGTGCCCTGAGGCAGCTCCCGCTTTTAGGGAGATCTGGGAGAGGCTTTTCTGAAAGAGGGTTGGAGTGGAGTCAAAATGAATAATAGCCCGTGCAGCCTCCGAGCACTGCTGGAGCCGCTAAGTATTAACAAACAGAATTAACATTTACAGGTTAAAGATCTGTTTGCTTGGTGGTTATTTTTCAGCATTAAACATAATTTATGGCTGGCTGATTTATGGGCATGGAGTCATTTAAGATATTAAACAGCACCAAGTAGCTGCTTCATCGCTTCTGAGCAGCTCCAAGTCTTGGGCTCAGCTCCCTGTGCCATCCCTCCGAAACAAAGGCACCATTAATAAACTGCTCTGCACAGAACCAGCAAGGCCTGAGCATTGCAGCCTCATTGCAGGGGTAATAGACTTAATAATGAACAAATGACACTGGAATAGTTTGAGGCTATTATTTTTAGTAATGTATGTGCCTCGCTGGAGCTCTGTATGTGGTAAGCCCGGCTCAAGGAAAACATTCCACGGTTATTCACATCACAGTCTGTTCTGTGCTATTTTTCTGTAAAGAGATCCAGACAAAAGCTTCCAAAGGACGAGGTGCCAAGGTCAGAGCCAGTTATTACTTAAGAAAATATTGTTGGAATCAACGAGAAGTGGTGTAGGAGTGGAAGGAGGAACTGTGGCTGCAGTCTCTCAGGGTTTCACTCCACATCTGTCTCTACAAGAAAGACAAGACTCACACTCTCTCTTAGCTCTTTGTGGATTACTTGAGTGGAATGATTTGGAGGGGGCAGAGGGAGAGAAAAACGCTTATATCAGGTTTTCTTATAGACATAAAATTTTGGCAGGCAGTATAGAAAACTTTGGAATTGCCAAATATTTCAGGGGAACTTGGGGTAAGTACTGAGCGAACTTTAAAACACCTCCTGGGATCTGCATGAGGACTTAGTGTAGCTATTTGAAACCAAACTAAATATAGAGATTTTGCATAGTTCCAACCCCAAGTCAGACTGTGCTGGCAGTTCAAGCTGGGTTCTCCTTTGGGCTCTCACTTTCGTTTGAGTCTGAAACACTGAGCAAAACTCAGGAGATGCAAACATATGCAGACAGTTTCCCCCTGAAGTGCTAACTGACTTGTGAACCAAAACCCAGTTGAACTCCAGTCTATTTAAAATCCGGCAGGAAAACACTTGGCTAAGGACAACTTTTTATTCCCTTAAACACAGAAAAGGGAGAGAAAATGGTAGCACAGCACCAACCACACAAAAGCATTTTCAGAGAACAATGAGAGAGTCTCCATCCTCCATACAAGACATTTTGATAGAGGGTGTCACACCATCTCCTTGAACATCTCTACTCTTCTGGAAGAATTCGGAAATGGGTAGCAGTGGGTCTTCCACAATCCTAATGTGATAATTTACTTCTATCAGAATGTTGTAGAATGGCTAGAGACAAACCAAATTTAACAAATTCACATCATCTAAGCTGCGATTTCACCTGTGGACTCAGAACATTTCCAGAACCACTGCACTGTCCACCTCCCTTCCTTGTCCTTCTCCAAGATAACCCATTTTTAAAGAAATTTTGGGTGAGGGGCCTGCTGACCACCTTCCTCCTGCACTGGGCTTCCAGAGTCGTGGCTTCCATGGTGATACCTCAGAGATAAGCACAGACAAAAATGCTGTAATTCTGCCAAAGCTCTCCTTCGAAAACAAAAATAACATTTATAGAGAAAGTTGCTCATAGGAAATTGAAAATAAAATACTTAAAATTAGGATGAGTTCATGGCATGGCAGTTCCACACAGCCTGGCCAGTGCACACAGGAGGGGATGAGGGTGAACTCTTGGGCAGCACAGCACCAATCTGTGCAAGACAGGCTCCCACTGGGATGAGGGGGAGGACAGAAGAGCCTGGCTCTCACTAAAGAGAACATCTGGCCAGGGAGTGTTGAGTCCAGGCAGGTTAACAGCTGGGTGTGCAGTGTGATTAACCATTTACAGGCGTGTGTGTACAGAGCATTCCCCATCAGCTCTGAGTCCTGGGGCCTCTGCTCTGTCCCCGTGGTCCTCCTGGTCCCGTGAGGCAGCAGCTCCTGTAACATCCCCCAAAGTACTCAGATGCACTAAACAGCTGAAAAAAGTTCATTTTGTGATGTAAAGAGCTGCAGCTATAGAAATAGGCAATTTTCAGAGCAAAGAAAGGCCAGAGGGAACAGAGGTGATAAAACAGCTGGGATGAACTCACTGAAGAAGAGTGATGCTGGGACTGCAGAGGGAAGCAGCAGTACAATGCCCATGGCAAGAGTTGGGACAGGGATGGCCAGTGGGGGCTTCTGCAAAATAATAACAGAATAACAGAATGGTTTGAGCCCAGCTTCAAGGTTCCTGCATTCCTGTCACTCTCCAGCAATTCAGCAATCACACCATGGAAAGCACCTTGTCCTCTTCCACCATGTGAGATTCCACTCTCAGATGGAATCTGTCTTCAGGGCCACAGCTTGAACCACACTTCTGATGAAGGGTCTCCAACCTTAAGAACTGTTACAAAGTGAAATTCATTGCCATCCTAATTACCATGCCTGTGTTAACAGATGGGCAGCTGAGATTGTGAGAGTGTTATTTGTTCAAGGTCGCACAGGAAATCTACGGCAGAGCCCTGGTAGGAACACAAGTCTCCAGAGCCCCAACCTAATGCTTGAAGCACAAAGCTTCCCTCAAACAGCCCAGCTGGCAGCTCGCTCATGGAGTGCAGCAGGTAAGGGCTGACATTCCAAGTCCTTTCAATTGATGTTATTAGCATAGAGCAGCAAAGACATGTGCAGGGGAGTATTGGCAGCCAAAGGGATAAGTGATGATTGTAAGGGAAAGTGTTTGTGTTTCTGGCCATCTGTTTGCAAATAATCCAAATTATTACTTTTAGGAGTGCTGGTTCTGCCTTAGCTGCATTTCTGGGGAAGGGCAGCTCTCCTCCAGCAGTGGGTGGCTGAGAAAAATCACGTCCTTCCGGAAAAAACTTTATATAGTTCTAGTTCATCCTACTGGTACAATACCAGACCTTTACATCCACAAGTTTCTTATTAAACAGAGCCATAAAATCTGGATAACAAAAAATATCACAGTGCATTAGGAGAGCAAAGGTGCAGAGACACACACAGATCTGAGCATGTGAAGCTTTTGCTTTCTAAGGTTTAAATCTCTTCTGCTGTAATTACAGCAGAAGAAAAACAGCTTTCATAAGCAGCATCCCTTTCCCTCCACGTGCAAGGTACCTGCTCTGCTTTCCTCTCTCTGACACTCATACAAACAATTTAATTCCTACACCAAAACAAGATGCTTGAGTGTCTAAGAGTGTAACAGGAATGAGCTCTGTCCCCTCAAGAACTCTGGGAAAACAACAGGAGCTGCAGGACAGCACAGACCAGAGCAAGGAGGGGTTGCTGCTCGGGAGAGACGAGCCATGAAATCTCTATTTCTAGACACATGGAGAAGAAAAAGGCAAAGAGAAGGCAGCTCCTCTCCACCCAGAGGAGCAGCCCAGGGTTGAGGACAGCCTGAGGCTCAGCACCACAGCTGAGGAAGAAGGGATGTCCCTTTGCCACTGAGTTTTGGTAGGAAGTTGCTCTCAAACAAAACTCAAAGTCTGACTTTTCCTTTGGCTCTCACAGGTGTCCTCCATGGAACGTTCCCTCCCCAAACTGTGCAAACATTTCCCTCCATCACACCGAGATGCCCTCTACGTATAAAAAGCCATGAAGTGAGTGGTAAAACAAGTTCTACGTTCTGATTTATTGTCTGCTTTGGCTCAAACCAACAGGACTATACATTAAGGGGGGAAGAAACCCCCGTGCTGTCTCTGTATTTATAACCTTGTCATTTAAACACTTGGCAGCCTTTCAGCTGCTCCATATGGTCACTGTATTAAGCTTTGCCATAAAAGGAACTAAGCAGCAAAGTCGAGAGAAAGCTGATATTGTATGGCTTAAAAGTCTGGCAGTAAAAATAATAATCAAGGCAAATTCTCAATAACGGCCATTTGTGGTACCTCAGGAACTTCAAAGGCCTTGTAATGAAACACTGTCACCCTTAAACACTGCTGCCAGGCTGGCTTCAGACAGGAGGGCTTGGAATACACACATCAAAGCTGCTGGTAACCTTGTGCCTCACAGAAATAGGGATTTTTTTTTTTTTTCAGGAGGTGACATCAGAAGGAGACAAAATTAGAATTTAGAAATTGGGAAAATTCTGCGTCGTTGAAAGGGTAGGATAAAATAGCAAAGAAATAAAGTGCTCTGGAAGAAAGTTTGGAAATGGGTGGTGATGATTCTTCCACAATCCTAAAGTGATAATTTATACTTATCAGAGTATTATAATATGAAGACAAATGAAATGTAACAAATTCCCATCATAAATGCACTGTTAAGTGTATTTCTGTACACATTTGCAGTTGATATGTCAGCACCTGTCTACAGATGAGAGACCTCCTCCCCCAAACTGCTCTTTTTGGCAGAATTCAGATTCTGAATTCTATCTGCTAAGATAAATAACAAGAGAAAACCAAACTGCTGAGGCTGAAGTTCAATCTCCCATCCCTAAACTTGTATCAGCTTTGCAGGTTTGGAACTTCATGGTTGCTGCTAAGGAGTTGAATATTTGTGTTTGTTCTTTGAGATAAAAAATATTTATCATCAGCTAATTCTAATTTTTATTTAGTATTTTTTTTGTGTCATGGGGTTTTCTTATAAAATACACCCCAGCTCTGGACAAGAGGCAGCTGAAAGAACTCCCACAGCAGCATCTCCTCACAGCCCTGAGGCACTTCCCAGGAACTGGGGCCCTCATCTGCGGAGAACAAATCAGAATTGACTCCCCTGTGAACCTTCCCACTTTCAGATTGGAATCAAAAATGCCTCACACCACACTTGCTATTTTTAAGCATCATCTGTGACTATTTGCAATGTAAATAATCTTTAGTAAGAAAAATTGCTTGTCCTGTGCAATAATCCTTTGCTTCCTTTGGAGAAACTGGGCCTGGATATGAACCTGACACTGCACATGTGGAAAATAAATAGAGTTTTGTGCAGTATCCTCATTTGGGGATGGAGAGAGAGGAGGCATAATTTAATTAATAAAATGAAAATCCAAAATTCTCTTGAACTCATTTTTTTTTCCTTGTTGTGAACTCCCCAGAATGTTTCCCATTATTTTCTATTGTCACCCACAGTGCAAGTGAGGAGCTGAAATATTGAATTGCCCTGCTGTGTTGGGCCAGAGCTATCCAAATCCTGATATTCAATATTCCCGAATTCTATATATACATGTTCCAGTCATATTTGGACAACCTCACCAGGAAACAGAGGTAATCAACCACCACCCACTGTCAGAGGAGAATTCACATTTTACGTTAATAAAAATACAATTCTGAAGATTAATATCTATAACAATAAAACTTCTGGCATTTTGCATGTAAGAGATCCATATGAGATAAGCAGCTCTCCCACAACTCCAACAAATTCCAGTTCCTTTGCTAACTACTGCCTTGCTGTGTGCTTTTGGATGTTAAATTTCTTGTGTGAAATGTCCAATTATCCTTCAGGATAATCTCTGTTAGTCTTTTGGATCACTCTGGGGCTTGTTAAGCAGCGTGATCTTTCCTGAGAAACTCCTGAGTTATTAAATGACTTATATGCACTAAAAGAAATTCCCAGTGGAATTCACCTGGTCTCTGTTAATCAAAGAATCCATAATTCTGTTGACATTTGCACATCTTTTTTTCAGTGTGATCATGGGATGCTATGGAACTGATGCCTAAAGAGGCCAACCTCTTGGAACAGAGGAACAGAGACTGGACAGGAGTAAGGGAATAAAGGTGGATATTTATTTGAAAGCCCTTCAGAGGCACACCCTGGGCAGGCCAAAGGCTGCACCCAAGATGGACCCCGAGTCACGAGTTCTTCACACTTTTATAGCTTTGGGCCATTTGCATCTCAACCCAATGTCACCAATTAAACTTTAGCTAATGATGGAATTTCCCCTCAGCTTGCCCCCCTTCTCAAGATGCTGGGTTACACATTTTGGGCCTAGGCCGGGCTGGGTGTCCTTGGAGAGCAGCCTGGAGAGGCTTTGTTCTGTCTGTCTCAGCATGAGAGAGCAGCAGCTCCCAGGCTGCAGGGCACTGCAGAGTTACACACTGGGAATGCAGGATTGGAAAATACAAAAGCTAAAACCTAAGGCACGAGAATGACCAAACTGGTTTTGATTAGAAAATCATCACCATCATCTCCTGCTCAGGAAATGGGTCTGGAAAAACCAATCTGTGCCATTCCCCAGTAAGGAACCCTCAGGTAAATATCATTCCAAGTCTTTATTGTGGGATGGGTTACAGAACCATGGAATGGGCAGGGTTGGAAGGGACCTCCAAAAATCCTCCTGTCCTGAGCCCTGCCCTGGTCAGGGACAGTTCCCACAGCCCAGGGGGTTCAGTGCCTCCCCTCTGAGCACAGCCTGTGAACAGACATTGGTACCTGTGGCCGTGATTCATCACTTCAAAGGAAACACCTAAAAATTAAAACAAATCCAATCAATCCAAACTTAAATCATGGGAGCAGCAGAGAAAGCAGAACTGACAGATTGGAAACCTTATTAGTACTTATGCATGATTCATTTGTCTTTGGCACGCCAAAACACTTTGGAGTAAATCGTTGTTTTAAATACTTGTATATTCTGAAATTCAAAGTAACTTGTCAATGAAACATGAAATTTGTCAGTACTCTCATTACCTTTGTGCTCCAAAAATTCATAAATAAATAAATACACCTCCTTGATGTTAAATGTTTATCAGTCTTGCTTTTTTTTTTGACGATTTGATAGTACATTAGTAATGAAAGGTGGAAAATAATCAGAATCTAAGCAAAAATGCTTAATTCATGAGTCAAACACGCAAAACAGTTCCAGTAATTAATAGAAATTCAATGTCTTATCAGATTATCACTGGTAGCTGCTGTCTTTCTCAGCTGGATCCAGGAAATATTTAAAAGACATAACACACAAAATAATTCATGAGCTTGTACTCTGAAGGCATGAGGATGTGGCTGCACTTTCAAACTTGTGCCATTTTTTGGTGGAATTAATCTGCTTTGCAAAAGTTGCTGCTTTTCAGACCAATGCCCTATTATTCATTTAAATAAATAATCCTGAGCTGCATGGGGACAAGGGGATGATGCACATCCCTTTGTTTAGCTCGGATGTGGGCACACTTGTGTTCCATTTATAAAACCCCAAAATGCATCCAGCTTCTGCCTCACTTTTATTAGAGAACTTTTTGCTTGTGGGCAATCCCTGGTTAATGTATTTTACAAAACTGAGTAGGAATTCAGCTGATGGTGTGAAAGAATAAAGCACTGGAAAGTTTTCATTGTGCTTTTAGCACCGGACTTCCTGCTATGAAATCAGTTTACAGGGCACAGTTTTGGCCATGTGAGGAGCTCTAAATGAGATATGACATTTATTACTGAAGTAGGATGCAAAGTGTGATTTCCTTTCCCAAATATCATCTTAAAACATCAGAGAAGTGGCATCTGCATACAGGGATTCATATCTCCCAAACATCAGAAATAAACTTTAAAATAACCCCTGAAATTGAACCAACCAGGCTAAGAAAACACTCAGAAAAGCATAAAATTTTACTGCATCTGCTCATGTGAATGATTTTTTGAGATGGGAGAACTCAAGCTAATTAAACAAGCTGATTATGACCACCAAGGTGGAATTACTGGCATAAAAGCTACATTTTAATATACTTAATACCTAAAAACCAGTTCTGTCACACAATGACATGCTGATATAGAAGTGACACGTGCATATGCCGTGTCTGGGGACTTTCCCTGTTCACATTTGCTCTTTCCTTTCAGACAACCCCCAGTTTCCTCCCCATGGACCTTGGTTTGCTTGAAAACACCTTCCAAACAGTAATGCCCAATACACCTGTGCTGTAGCTGTGAAACACCAGAAGCTGATAAAACAGAAAGTCTGTGAGAGTTTTCGTTCAAAAATTGTAGTGACCATATTTGATTCTTAATGGAAATAAATGTTGGAAAATGCGTATCTTCATTAAAAGACAATTATTAGCCTATAATTCTGTGTACACCCCTTTACACACAGCAGATATCTCCACATTGACAGAACAGCAGATTTCAGATCATTTTCTGCAAAGAGAAGTGAGTGTTAGAAGTGCCTGACTTTCCCACTCCCCAGCCTGGACAAAAATAGCTTTCCCCTTGTGCAACGCACTTCCCAGCATGGAATTGCAAAGAAGAGTGGTTAAAATGGGGAGAAAATATTTCACCACTGTTTTCTCAGCACAGCTTTGCCTTCTGGAAACAAAGATCTGGGGTCTCCCTACTCGATTATGCTACACAAGATTTCCTAACGTCTGCAAACTTTGTAGCAAGGAAATCCTAAATTTAAAGCTGTTACAGTTTAATGAACAAGACAAAATCTGATGAGTGCAGATCATTCTCATACATCAGCTCCAGAATGGTACATTTTTATTACCATAAATAAAACATAAATGACCGACAATTTGCCAGAAACCTTTGAAAAAGTGTTTGATAAGGCAGTGTAGATATTCTGGTTATTTTTTCCTACAATACTTGAACAAAATATTGTCCATTGAGATGCCAGAAGCTGAGGACCACACTCTGATTTGAATTTGAGTGGCAAAAAGGAAAAATGCTGGACTGTCTCAGTGCTGTAATTGATACCAGAGACTGGGCAGAGCAGAACTGTTGCCTGTGCCAGTTTGGTTTGTACCAAATGGGTAAATCTCTCCTAATATCTCCCTTCCTCAGACTGGATTCAGCAACAGCCCCTGTTGGTATCTGCTCTCACAGGAACCTTATTTCTTGTGAAGATGTTGAAGATAACTTAAATTGCCTCTTACCCACAGGCTCTTAAATGCAATCAATATCCACTAACCCCACGAGCTATTAATCAAAGAGGGGTGACATATTCTTATTTGACCTTTATGAGCAAACCCTCTTAGTGATGATACTTTACTGCTTAACACTACCATTTTGTTCCAACATTATTCATCTTTGGAGAGTCTACAAGCCCACAGAAATCAATGGCATAAAGGACAGAATTTCATCCTTGAGGTATGGATTCAGGGTTATGCAATGCCAGCTTGCTACACCTGCAGGTTTGTAAGCAGGGAAGCTGCATTTGTGTTTTAACCCAACATTGACAATGAATAGCTGATTCTGATCGTTCATTGCTCCCTGGGAGGGTGGGGAGGCCCTGGCACAGGGTGCCCAGAGAAGCTGTGGCTGCCCCTGGATCCCTGGCAGTGCCCAAGGCCAGGCTGGACACTGGGGCTTGGAGCAGCCTGGGACAGTGGAAGATGTCCCTGCCATAACAGAGATGGAACTGGATGGGATTTAAGGTCCCTTCCAACCCAAACCATTCTGGAACTCCATGAAGGGATAACCTGATGCTCAGATTTCATTCCTGCACCTCTAATTAAAACCTGTTTACCCTACATGGGCATACCCCAGTCTGCTGAGGAGCAGCCAAGAGCAGAAGCGTTGCAGCTCTGAAGCCAATACCTTGTGCCACCGTGGAAATTAAAGCACAGACTTTAATGGAATATCAACATTGTCCATAAGAGATGGTGAGATATAATGTATTGTTTTATACCAAGCTGTTAAATAAAACTCGAGGTAATGTATCTTCAGCTGTAAGAGGGTGTTTACACTTGTTATATCATCACAAATAAAATTATGAGCTCATCAACCAGTGTTTAGTGACTTAACACCTCCTATAAATTTTACTTAAGTCATCAAGTAAGGGAGAAGACCAGCTATCATGGCTTTTATACATGGGGAACAAAACATATCTTTGCAGAGCAACGTGCCCCAACTGCTCAAATGCTCACTGATTCTGAAATAACTGGGCCCGAAATCTACAGGGTACTTACACATAGAAATTGTATCATTTTTAAGTTAGACAAATGTTAAAGACATTCTTATACTTCAGTTTTAGACTCAGGCACTTTGCCATTTTTTTCCTGTGTTTATACAGGGCACATTTTTTTTTAATGTAAAGATTGTGTAAAATGTGGTCAAATTCTACTGTTGGCTGTGTATGAATTTTTATTTTTGGCGGGTCAAAATTGTGTGGAAATTGTGTAAGTGTCAGGGGAACCTCTGGGAAATACACTGCAATATTAGACATAAGGGTCAGTAAAAAACCAAGGAGTCAAGGAATGGCTTGGGCTGGAAGGGTCAGAATCACAGAATCACAGAATATTCCAAATTGGAAGGGACCCACAAGGATCATCAAGTCCAACACCCGGACTTGACACAGACATTCCAACAATCCCGCCCTGTGCCTGAGAGCTGAACTGAACTGAAAAATAAAGGAGAAAAAGGAGAAAATGAGATAATTCATGAAAGAATAACACAACTGTTTGCAATGAATATTGCAATGAACCATGCAAATCCAGAACCACTTTATCCCCAGTTTCACCATGGTTCCTACTGTAAAACTTCCTTCCTACTCTGCAAACTTCCTGTCTTTTACCTGCTGAGCATAGCTGGAACCACTCTTTCTGTGCATCCCCTTGACTCAAACCTCTCTCATCACTTCCTAGCTCTTTAAGAAGTTTTGACCTCGTTGGTTTCCTGCTTACAAACAGATAATTCCACCCACTTCACGTCTTTATTGGGAGAACAAAACGCTCCACGAGCAATTAATCCCCCCGTACTAATGACATCCCCCGCTGCTTGCACAAAGCCTTTGGCAGAGCTGCAGCACCTGACGGATTTCGGCAGCACGCACACGTCCAGGAGCTCTCTGCACTGCAACAGATGGCAGGGAAAAGGTTGAGCTGAGGAAATTCCAGCCTCCAGCGATTCCTTGGACACCTGCAAGCTGCTGTGGTGGGGGAGTGTCTGCTGAATCTGCACCAGATCCAGGTCACTCTGCCTGGGGACACATTTGCAGCACTCCCCCATTCGTTACCACCCTGTGACAGACTGCACCGAGGGCACAGCTCAAACCCTCCTCACTTGGCCACCACACAGTTTATTAAAACACATCAATTTAATCTCCCAATGGACAAAATGATGGGAATTTTACAGCACTGCCTCATGTTGTGCTCTGAGCTCTCTTTATTTCCATATTGAAACTCTCAAGGTAATCGCAGGGAGAAAAATAACCAACCATATAAACAAATAATGTATTTGATAACAAATAGATTGCATCCCTAAAGCTGAATTACTGAGCATCTTATTCTGGATTATTTTATGCAATTACTTCATTGATTACCAGTGGGATAATGCTGAGGTGAGCTTTCAACATTTCAGAATTAGACCTTTATGCACAAATATGTTTCAGAGAATAGCAAATGATTTAATAGTCCACACATAATAGTAGCAGTAAAAATTGTAGCAGGCCTATAATTGAGCTAATGGAGAAGCTGATGGAAAGACAAGATAACAAAGGAGAAATGATGCTGGAAAAATTGCTTCACTTTGAGTCCAAATGGCAAAAGGAGCTTGAGAAGCTCAGGGTTTCATGTGCAGTCAGTCTCAAAAATGAAAGATTCGAATATAATAAAAAGACATTATGTAACACATGGCTAAAAAGAAATGAAAAAAGACAGGAATATTCCAACTATACTGTCATTCTTTAAAATTACTGCTATCAGGAGCCTTTCACAATTTTGGGAAACTTGCTCGAGAAGTTGTTCTTCTTCACAGAAGGAAAGTGTCTTAAAGGGCATGACATCCTTCATCTGGTGAGAGCAATTTGAAGAGTTACTGAGCATGTAAAAAACATAAAGTAAAGGTGCCTGATTAGAGGTGACAAATTGGATGCTGGATAACAATAATGAAATTTACTGTGGACACTATGCGGCCAAATAAAAGGTATTTTGTATGATTTTCATATCAAAATGTAAAAACTCCTCCTTTCATAGCTTCTTTTAAAATGTCCAATTGTCTTTATGACTTTATTTTTTTTATACCATGGATCAAACCTTTATGGCACTGAGGGCCAGGTCTTTCTCTCTTTTCATAAATAATGCCATTATTTTGAAGAGACATTAAAAAGCAAATACACCACAGATGAGCTGATACAAAGGCTGCTTTGGAATATTGCTTTATTGTCCTCCTGCTGAACAGTCTGAAGTCAGTTTTTGCTATGCCCAAACCTTTCAGAGTTTTGACTTCAATTTGCAAACCAGATAATTGTTGCTGAAAAAATAATCATCAGTGTGCTTGCTTGGAGGGGCAGAGGACAAGGGAGGGAACGAGGGGAATTTGCCAGGGATGGTGTCAATAGTAATAATTTATAGTCAAACCCCTCTCCTACATCCTCAATGGCATTAACTTCCCTGAAAGAAAAGGAATAAAATTTTGTGCAGTTGTGAAATCGTGTGGTGTTTGAGCTACAGTTTGTGCACCACGTCCTGGGCATGCAGATGAGAATCTGCTCTGATCCCAGTGCTGCTAGAGAGCTGCAGCAATGCTCCCCAGGAAACCAGGGATGCTTTAGCTGTGCCCATGCTGTCGTTGTGACTCTGGCTGGGACCTCTCTAATTAAAAGTGCCACTTCTCAAACCCTTCCAAGCTGCACATGCTCACTGGACACTGCCACGCTGAGATGCTCTGCCCTTGCTGGTTTGGACAGGCACCGTAGGCTTCAGTTCCCCCAGGATGTTTCCCCAGTTCCAGGAACAAGTTATTTCTGCAGTTATTCCTATGTGTGATGACAGCAAAAAGCGCTTTCAGGTTAATCCTCTCCCAACCTGATATAACAAGAATTAACGCACTGTGCAGCTTGTTCCGCGGCCTTCAGGTCTCATATGGCATAAAAATGTCAGGAAGCACTTCCTCTGCAGCTACAGTTATGTAATAACCTCCCTGTGCCACCTGCTCCAGCCTGGGAAATGTGCTGTGGCTCTTTGGGAGCTGCTCTCTGGGCTCCCCGAAGGCAGCAGAGACATCGCTCTCCGTGCGATTTCCGTGTGCTGGAGGTGCAGTGTGGGGCTGCCTTCACTGCAGCAGGGCTGCCACATCCCACTGGGGGTTGGAATGACAGTGTGGACATGTCATCTGATGTCCCTCAGCTCTAAAGGAAGGGATTGCTTTGATAACAGCATGTAGAAGTAAGAAATGACCCTTAAAATACCACTTTTTGCTGCTACCCATCACTGTGTGGGATGGGTTTGCCAGAAGCACCCCTGGTTAAACACTGCAAAAACTATTGGACTACTTTTAAGTGACACTGAGGATCTAAACATGCAAAAACATGCTAAAAACTTCCAACCATAAATAACAACTCAAATGTCTGACTTCTCTTCAGATATTTATATAAACAGGCATCAAAAGGAGAAAAAACCCAACAAACTCCACTCACTCCCCACTCCAAATAAATGCATTGTCTGAATTGTAAAAGCAAAGTGCACACTGGGCCTTCAAGTGGATCCTATAGGAGAGCCCTGCTCTGTGGCTAACTCACAGTGCAGAGTCTTTGTGTGGACACTCCTTATTCTTATCATTGAGGTGATTCTGAGCCAAAGAATCCAAGATCATAACATTGACTATTTTGTGTGAATTAATTCAAGCAAAGACTGGCACACATAAACTTCAGGTGCTGACGCATGTTATAGCTGTGCTGGAGCCTGTTCAGGATAACTTTATTCTGCTGTTCATGCACTAAAACCCTTCCTGAAATGCTGGGTACAGTGACACTGCTCAAATCTCACCCCTTTGTAATAGAATGGGAGGAAAATAGTGAAAAGCAAGTAGACAAAATTATGCAACATATAAAGCAATAAAGCAGGTGTTTTACTCACTTCTCCTTTACTGTGACCCTGCCCTAATAAACTCAGTGTGGCATGAGCAGCACTTCAGTCCATCTTGACCACAGCTGGGAGATGCAGCCCCAGGTGTTTGTACCTGCTGCATAAGCACTCACACGGAGTTTGTACACAGCAATTATTCTCTGCCTGTTCACAATGAACTGTTCTCAAGCCCACTGGCACCAGCGACCACAATAAATCCTCTCCCAAATCGCTGTCAGCAGCAGAGGCAGCGCTGGCACATCCATCCCCCAAATGAAGCAATAAGAAAGTTTGGGTTCCCTGTAGGAATCAGAGACAGCTTGCTTGGGCTGGTGCTGCACCAGCAGTTGAAACACAATATCTGCTAATACAGCAAGGGATTCCCACAGCTCTCCGTGCAGAGGAGATGCTTAGGGGCAAAAGGTTTGTCGAAATTCGGTGTCACAATTTCTCTCTTCACCAAATCATGTCAAACAGAAGGACCTTGATGAATGAGAGGGCTGTGAATCAGTGATGGTGTCATGTTCTACAGGGGAAAGTGCTGGGTTCTGCACCGGGGATGGGGCACCCTGGATGTATGGACAGGTGGGAACAACAGGGTGGGGAGCTGACACAGGAAGGGAGCTGGGGGTCCTGGTGGTGGCCAGTGGGATCTGAGTCAGCAGAACAGGCTCCCCAGGGAATGGGCACGGCCCCAAGGCTGCCAGAGCTCCTGGACACTGCTCCCAGGGATGCACAGGGTGGGATTGTTGTGGTGTCTGTGCAGGGACAGGGGTTGGATCAATGATCCTGGACACTCAGGACACTCTGTGATTCTACTGCACCGAAATATTGCCTTCTTTCAGGTATGTTCTCTGTCAGGATGTTCCTTAGAAATGAAACACTACTCAGACAATTTGGGAAACCACAGCATAAAGCTGCCTTGGAGCTGCAGTGATCCCAGTGATTGTGCTTATTGACTGCATCATTCGAGCACTTTCAGTGACACGGGGCATCATTTAAAGCAGTGAAGAATTCAGGGATGTCCTTTACTGGTTTGCAGGTACTGCTTAAGCATCTGGAAATCTCTCTGATCCCACCACAAATGTTTCCAAGTCCTGCTAGCAGTGATGGACAGGAAAGAGCAGTAATCCTGCTAATGGCATTTGATTACACCTTCAGGTTGTTTGTTAAACCATATTGAGCAAATAGAGCTGTGCAAAAGTCTCTTCAGTCTGTAATAGAACTGCATGGTTTTTGTGTAAAATTATTATAATAAGATTCTTTAGTTGCATTTTTCCAAATGCATCAGCACAATGGATGGTGTTTGGCACGTCGGCATCACACAGGTATGTGGCATGAAATAATTTCTTGGGTTTTTTTGTTTACTGGTGCAGGATGCAAAAGAACACGAATGCCCCCCAGTCTCACTTTGATTTAATACCTTGAAACAAGGGAACTGGCCAATAGCATTCAATGAGTTCAACAGCCACGGGTCACCAAGGGACAGGAGTTGGAGATTTTCTGATCTAGCACACACAGTTCAATGAAAAAAAAACCAAAAACAACAAAAGAGTTAAAAATATATTGAGGCTTTGTTTTGTTTTGTTTTTTTCCCAGCTAAACTTGGATTTTAGAATCACAGAATTATTTGGGATGGAAGGGACATTAAAGCCCATCCAGTGCCACCCCTGCCACGGGCAGGGACACCTTCCACTGTGCCAGGCTGCTCCAAGCCCCAATGTCCAGCCTGGCCTTGGGCACTGCCAGGGATCCAGGGGCAGCCACAGCTGCTCTGGGCACCCTGTGCCATTTACATTATTTATCTAAATGTGGGTCTGGCCACAAAAGTCACCTGAAATTTGGAAAAGGTGCTTCTGTTTTCCCTGAACTGGAAACCCACTCTCCAGGCTGGCACCGTGCTGTGAAGCCGTTTAGAAACAGGATTTCAGCAGCTGCAATACACTGAGCTTAAAGTTATTGACATTGCAAACAGCAGAAAACATGCAAAGGGCACCCTGAACACTGCAAGCAATAAAGGAGCTACTTCTGAATAATATCACAAAGTCGTTAAATTTGGAAAAGATCTCCAAATTCATCAAGTCCAGCCTCTGACTCATTACCACCATGCCTACTAAACC
>VWZT01010572.1:119608-130660 GCA_013397055.1 Pachycephala philippinensis | reverse complement strand
GAAAATAAAAATTTTCAATTTTTTAAATAAAAAAAAAAAAAAAAGAAAATTTCCTTCCAAAACACAAATTAAAAAAAATTTAAACGAATAATATCTTAATTAAACTTATAGTACGGATAATGTAAATTAATTATTGTTCATAATTAATCTGTGGCAAGATAAGCTACAATTTTTGAGCAAAGCAATATGTAGTTAAACAAAGAGAACATTTTATTTCATAATCATGTTACTGCCATAGAGGATAAACTTATAAACTTTACTTCAGCTTCAGTGCTGGTTGTATTTCAAACCCCAGTTAATTCAGGTAAACAACATTGTCTACTTTGTTTTATGTTTTGGGCATCTTCTCCTTCAGAAATAAATATTACATAATCACAGAAATTAAATTGGTTTTTACGGGTAGTATTTACCCCCGTGGGATGCTGCAGTTTAAGAGTCTGTTTATCATTTCATGTTCACCTGAATTACTGTTTCTCCATAAAAATAGCTGGAATGTCCACGGTACCATGATGATGCAGCCACAATTCCTCATGAAGATGTCAGGAGGACAAGTTTCCACTACAAATGAAAGAGCCTGCAGGGAAATAAAAGGGAATAGAAATGAATTTTGCACTAAGCTGTTCTTGCTGCACCTCGATTTCCCCTTCCCACTCAGAGGTGACCACACATCTCTGCCATTCTTCAACATGTTGTGTGTTGAAGATTTTTAGAATTGTGACCCAGAATGCCTGCCCAGATGCTGGGCTGTGGTGGAGGTTAATAAAAAACGAAAGCACTGCTCGAAACCAGATGTTTGGAATTTGAAGCACAAATATAGCTGACACTCAGCAGATAAGCCCAGATTTCACCAAGTCTGAGGGATAAGAGACAAACATTCCCCCTTTAATCTGATTTGGTTTGCTCACTAGTATTCAGATAAGATAAAAGCATAAGAGATCAAGGTCCTATCTTTTGAGCTATAAATCAGTGGCTTTTTATTTTCTCCTCCAATACTTGGAGCATCTGTGTATCCAATAGAAGGCAAATCTCGTGTAGAATAGGGATTCTAGGATTTACTACCAATTGCTTGTTTAAAAAAAAAATAAGGTGGCTGGCAACAGTTCTGTATAGAGCTGAGCTTTAATGACTTTTCATGAAAATCATGCAGCTAATTAGAACCCACTGGGATATAGAGACACTCCAAAGTTTTGGGGATGCCTCATGGACAAGAACGGGCCACAGCCATCAACACAAAGTCCTGCCTCAAGTAGTCACTGCATTTCCAGGGTACAAGAGGAAAAATAACCTGAAAAAGGGAATAAATGCCAATTAAAATGATAATTAATAAACCTTGTGCCAATGTTCTTATCAGTCCCCTTCACTAGGACCATTTTTGCCACTCGCTAAGGCAAAAAAGTAATTAACAGCAATGATGGGCCGTGCAAGGGAACATCTTATTTCATCAATACTGATAAGTCTTCAAGATTATCAACACTGACCTTAAAAATGAGTAAAGAGACATTTTGACACCATCCACAATTCATACAAATGAAATAATATTTGGGCAATTACCTCACTGGAGGGCCCTAAACAAAGGTTTGCTCGTGGTGGGCATCATGACAAGTAAAAGTGAGTTTCTAAAATATTGATAATGGGAGGGCATTAAACTCAGTTTTCAACAAATGAGAGAGGAGGAGCTGATTTCTCTCCTGCTCACTTTCAAGTAGTACCTTCACAGATTTATTTTTAATTTTCAATAATGGTCATATAATTTGCAAAATTATTGTACAGAAAACTTCACGACGTGAAATTCATAATTTGGGACATTGATAGATATAAAGACTA
The DNA here is from genome assembly GCA_013397055.1 of Pachycephala philippinensis. Classification (NCBI taxonomy): domain Eukaryota; kingdom Metazoa; phylum Chordata; class Aves; order Passeriformes; genus Pachycephala; species Pachycephala philippinensis. The sequence goes on along the minus strand of VWZT01010572.1, from coordinate 128,836 downwards.
TTAGTTATCTGTCTGTGTGCTAAGGGAATGCTCAGGAATTGTATTTTGACACTTTCAGTGCAGTGCAAAGATTGGAGGACACTGCAGTGAGCAGAAGTGGGATCAAGGGCTGTGTGGGCAGGGTTCCTGTGCAGTTTGCCATTATTTATAAAAAGTGGGGAAATAGGGATAATGAATCATTCAAAGCAATAAATAGATGTAACAGCAGTGCCACTGATGGGTACATGGGTACATGGTACAGAATCACCACCGTGAGGGAGAACATTTCTCAAACTCCACAGGCCCAGGCAGATCAATAAAAGAGAATATTTTCAGTATTCTCTACACTACAAAGGTGTTTTATAGACAGTAAATAGCTGGATTTTGTGGGTGGCCAATATAAACATTTCATATTGATATATTCCATAAGTTACAAGGAAAATAAGGAAGCTCAGAAGTTCAGTCAAGTCTCTTCCAGGAGTGGAGACTCCACCACTGCCCTGGGCAGCCTGTTCCAATGCCTGATAACCTTTTGGGTGAAGAAATGTTTCCTAATATATAACCTAAAGCTCCCTGACACAACTTGAGGCCGTTTCCTCTCATCCTGTCGATGTGGAAGCAAGGTGATAAGTATGAAATCAGTGTCTAATCTAAAATCTTAATCTGCTTGAAGTCTGGCCCCGAACCAGCCAAGGCTGAGTCAGGAGCTGCCTCTCAGCAGGTTTTGCAGCCCAAACCCAGAGGTGTAAATGTCTGGACTTGCTGATCTTACAGGTCTTTTCAGAACTTTATGACTCTAAAATCTGGAGCATCCATTCTCTGCTCTGCTCTGCTCTTTTCTGCCTGGGATCACCAACTGAAAAACCTGAAGTGAGGCTTCTAATGAGTATTTTGGCACCTCACTGGTGCCATGATCTGGTTCTTACCTGCATTATTTATTTAGGTGCTTCTTGCCTGTCAAGGGCAGATTTCTGGCAGGTCTCATATCATCTCCCAAATATCAAAGCAAGGCGTCTCCTTGAAACATCAGGATTTTAGGAAGGTTTTTAACTTCCTACAGGAAATGGAAAGGACAATGTACAGATAAATTCCAGTCCAAAAAGAAGTGAGGACAACCTCAGCAAAATCTCTGGTGTACCAAGGGGCAGGGGATGCCCAGAGCTGCCCTAAGCCTGCCCTGCTTCGAGGGGAGCTGCTGCCAGCAGAGCCCTCAGGCAGCCCCAAAAATGCGAGGGTTGTTTAGCTTGGCTCTTTCTCTGGCCAGCCTGCTGTAATTCAGCACTTTTTGTGGATATCACATTTCCATGCCACTGGCCTTTTTCCTGCCTTCGGGGCTGCTCTCATATGTTCCACGTGATTTAACGAGGCAGCACCTTTTTCTTTCATAAACAAATTAGGTGTTAGAAATTAATCACCCACAGCAGGCCTGCCAGTTGTCAATATTTTGACAAGAAACCCTCAGCTCTTGTGTGATGTGAAATCCAGGAAGGATTTTGAGGATGTGCTGTTCTCCCCTATGTCCTAGTCCGAGTTTTAGTCTTGTTTTATTGCTCTAAAGAATTCTCATGACATATTTATAGAGAATAAACAGGAGTGTGTGGTTGAGCAACCTCCTGCATGTTTTATTTCCAGAGGTATCTCCATCCCATTTGTTGCCCAGCCAGAGAAGTCTCTCATAAAGGCAGGGCCCAGACCAGCAGTGGGGGAGAACTGCCACATTTTATTGTGTCACACTCACCCAAAACGTGTTTGGAGGGCAAATCAATAAAAGACAGCTCTGCAATCCCTCTTATATTTGATTTACAACTCATGAACTATTATCCTGTGAGAACAGAGCACATAACCTTGCTAATCATAGCTGGGCTTTCATAATAAAAATATATGTAGTAAACCACACTGGTTCAAATTAATAAAACTAAGCATTTACTTTGCTCAACTTGTTATTTAATATAGTGTGCTCGAGGAAAATCTCCTCTTTAGAGCTCATGTATCATCCCAGGAAATAGCTAAAGCACATCATTCCCATACCAACATTGTAGCTAAACTCATAATTTTTAGACCCGGGAATATTCAGTATATATTTCACCCATCCCACATACATTATATATATATGACCCACAAAGGTTTTTTAAAGCTGAATTAATTACATACTTTAATGGAAATTACAAATGGAATGAAATACAAGACATATATATATATCTCTATATGTGCAAGATATTACATTACATTAAATTTCTAATTCAAAGAATGGCTTAAAAATCTATAATAAGTCTGACAAGTCATTCTTGCCTTATATGGATTTTCCACATTAATTTTGAATATTCATATCTCTTTTTAGAAGAAGCTTAATGAGGCATATTACCTAAGTGTGGCTTTTGATGTGACATTTCCCTCAAACTGTGATTCATCAAACAGGCCACAAATATATTTATTTTCCCTTAAGTATTTTAAGCTCAAGACCCTGAACTGAGTATTCATCATTAGAATAGTGAAAATCAAACAGAAATGTTATCTATTTTAGAAATAAAACAGAAAAAATAATTTTGCTTGGATTAAATTTCAATATTGATGTTTTGTATAAGGTGAGTGACATGAAGAACATTTTAGAGAAAATGGGTTGAAATCACAAATGGAATATCCACAATCACATAGATTTCTGAAATTAACTGCAAATATATAATTAAAGGTTTTCTGGCTTAGCTATTCTTTGTTTCCATGTCTGGGTGCAAATTTCCATTGTAAATTAATACTTTAAGTGATAACACGGCTCAGTTTGATTTCCACCTTGAGCCTCACATGAGACAAACCATACTGGAAACTGAAGTCAGCCTCAAGCTCATAAAAAAATTAATAAACCTTCAACTGACTGTCAAAGTTGGTCCTAGTTTTAAAGTTTCCTATTGTAATCCCTGTCTGACACTAATCTAAATATTTTAATTACTTGCTCCGTTAATAGCAGCTTACAGGCTCAGAGCAGTGGACTATCCACTCCTGTATGCAATGCTGTGGCTTCCTAAATTAGAAAGCAATCCTCTGATCTGCATGAAATTAAATTTATTTTTTAATGAAATTTTCACCAAAATCCTTCATCAGGGATCTCCTACACTGAATGCTGAAACTTTCTTTTCTCTAGTTTTCCCAGCAAACTCATATTTATCTTTGTCTATAGCAAAACCATGGTTACTGAACTGCTCATTATCTGAGCTGGGTCACCTGAGATGTTGGACATCTCCTTTCTGACTCATCCAAGTCAAAATTACAGTTCTTTCCCCAGAAATCTTCATAAATTTGCACTTTGCTACTTATGTTTTCTGCCTCTTCTAATTTCAAAATCAGATCTGCCTTCAGCTTCAGCTCCTTTCATTTATTTTTCCTTTGTATAATTTCTTGGTACATGGAGTCAGCTCCATGAAATTGGTTAATTCTATTCTTCTGAGTTTGTCTCCAACACAAGTAATATAAAACCACTGAAATATAGGTGACATTTTATTCTGCTCCTCTCCTTTCATATCTAGGCTGAAAATATCAGGATTTATTGGATGTTGCCACCAGACACATTTTAGGTGCTACTGTAAAACAAAATGATTCATTGATTTGGCAAACACTTACAGCAAAATGACTTTTTATAGCATTTTCAAATCAAAGAATCAGAGAAGCACAAGGTGCTGGGTTGGAAGGGACCCACCAGGATCATTGATCCAGCCCCTGTCCCTGCCCAGACACCCCAAATCCCACCCTGGGCATCCCTGGCAGCGGTGCCCAAACGCCCCTGGAGCTCTGGCAGCCTCGGGGCCGTGCCCATTCCCTGGGGAGCCTGGGCAGTGCCCAGCACCCTCTGGGGGAAGCAGAACCTTTCCTTAAATCCACCCTAACCCTCAAGTGCCCTCAGCTGTCTCCCCATCAGGGTGAGCACACACCAGGCAAAGCACTGAAAACCACACAGAATACTGGATTTTGCATGTGCACGTGCAGACACAGGGATTTCACACTTAGAGCAGCCCAGACGAGTGGATATCCTCACGTGGCACTCTTCCAGGAATGCTGCTGTGGGACAGGGATAACAGCCTCTGATTCATGTTTCTCCAGGATGGGAAGCAGCCGGCCATTCCAAGCAGTTTCAGGGACATGCATCCCTAGCTCAACAAGATTACTGGGGATAAAACAACACCACGATGCAGATAGATTTTTTCACCTATTAATAACTGAGCTGGCTGATGTTTCTTGGCAGTGATCAGTTTTAATGCAGGAAATCCATGGGCTGTGGAAGCAGAATCTGAAGCAGAGAGCTTAATGACCAGTGTTTCAAAATCCAGCCTCTTGTTCCTTAGCAGTGTTCCGTGCCCAGTTTGGGCTCGTGTTATCTTCCCTTGGGTGAGCTAATAAATGGTGTTCATCATTGTCAGTGCTGCACAGAGTGAGACAGGGCACGTGGCATGAGGAGAGCACAGAGACAGAGAGGAAAGTGGGGATGCAACTCAAGGGCCACACTTCCAGAAGACAGGAGAAGCTTTTTCTTGCCCACGTGAATCGATGTACAATCATTTTATGATACAGCTAAATAGTCACTGATAATTGCCAAGCCATTACCCTCCTGTCCCGCAGTGTCCAGTCACTAGAAGAGCAGACCAATTCTGCAAAACAGAATTTGTCAGGTTGCCTCCCTGCTGGCTCTGTCCCTCTGCTGTCCCTGCAATAGCCAGCAGCTGAGTTTCTATTTCTGCTCAGGCTGGGCTCAGTGCAGGGTGAGCCTGCCCACGGCCACCCCGCAGCAGCAGCATCAGCCCTGGGCAGCAGGGACTGGCTGCTCCCAGCCTGGCACAGACCACAGCAGGGTCCACTCGCTCCTGTTTCCAAATCTGACTCCCAGTGAAACAGGCTCCAGCACCACGGGCTCGTTTCAAACCCTGACAGGGCCCTGTTTTGTGCTGCCAGGGCTGTAATAAATGTAATAAATGACAGACACTGTTTGCAAGACTTTCAGAGGAGACTGAGTGAATGTAGAGTGAAAACAACTCAGCTCCCAAACCTGGTTTACATGTGCAGGAATCTCACATTCCTCAGGCATTAACATGCTGAAGTCAAAGCTCATTCTTTCATTATTCAAGTGCACAGTCATACAGCTACTAATAAGTAGTTTATTGCTTCTAAAAAATGGCTATTAACATTGCAGTAATGGATGTTATTAAAGTCATAAATATCCCACTTACAATGCTCATGTCTCACCAAAGTTTAAGGCTGTTTCAGAGATCAGATGTCTCATTCTTCAGTCTGGTTTTACAGCATAAAGGGATTTTGGTGGAAAGTCCTGCTTCTGGTCCAAGCAGAAACTTTATTGTTGTTGGAGTTTGATACAGTGATGGAAGAAAACAGCTCCCAGATGCTGACTGCAAAACTGCAACTGAAAGTAAAGAGCTTTCACTCTTTCTCTTTGGGAAGTTGCTCTTCCCTCGTCCAGTTTTTAGAGTTTCTGAAAAATAAAATTCAGAAAGAAGAGGGCACAACTTTTAGAGGTGCTTTGAGTGAAATTTTGCCTTCCCAAAGTCTCTCACAGTCTTTAGAAAACAGGCAACCCTGAGCACACCAATATTTATTTCAGCTATGAACACAAGGCACTGCTCTCCTCTCCTGTGGATGGAAATGCCTGTGGAGCACTGGATACCCAGGATGGATTCAGCTCCTTCTCAAGGGGACTGAAACTCCTGGGTGCTGCCACACAAGCAAACCAGCTTCTGAAAAGCAGCCTACATGCATCATCAGAGGTGAGCACCAATCCCCTGACAGTGCTGAAAAAGGTGTGAGAGGAGAAGGAGCCCCACAGCCCCACTCACCCTCAAAGAAAGTGGCAGCTGTCCCTGCTGTCAGCTGTTTTACAGCTCTGTGGCATCTCATTCCCCAAAATTCCCATTTGAATCAGCCCCTTATTGAAAATTAGGTTGGAACAAGTAGGGTTTTAAACTCAATTTTACTTACAGCATGAGATAGCCTGTCTAGACATCTCAAATCTGAAATGCTGTTGCTGTGCAAAAAGCACAACTGCATCTCTCCAGAATTTTCTTTTAAAAAAAATTAAATTAAATAACTGAGTGTTGCCAGCACGTGAAGATTGAGCCAATTTTAAAAGTATTCAGGACCGAGATGGCTAAATTCCTATTCAGTCATGTCTGGATCTGATTTTAATATCCACACAATAGCAGAAATAGTATAATTTATGGAGCACACCATTAAAGATGGGGAAAATGATGTGTGACAAACAGCCAAAGGCTGATCATTTAATCTGGTGCAAAGTATTGCAGTAACCAAGTGCAAGTCACTGAGCCGCGGTGTGTGTTTGAGCCACATTAGAACACTGTGGAGTTCATAGTTTCTAATTTTTAAAGTAGATTACAGCTGCCACATCGTTAAGACCTTACAATTATATCTGAAAAATAAATTGTATTATTAATAGGATGGTTATGGCCTGTGAGTATTAGATATTGTTGTTTGTGATTTGCACTTAAAGAGGGATTTTAATCAAGTTTACCATTCTCAAAAAGTCTGGTTTGCATTTAAATAAGCATCCTTAAAAATTGATCTGTTTTGCTCAATTATACAATGCCTCATTCTGGAGCCTCGAAGTAATTTATTATCCAGGCTCTGTGAGCAAGGAAGATGTATTGCATTGTACTTAATCTTATCAAGTTTCTGCTGATTTTTGATGACAATGTCTGTTTATCATAATTATTACGAGTTGTCTGGGTTAATAAAACCTGAAAAACTCTGTGGGAATTAAACCAGTATGAAATGTTAAACTTACTGTTTGTGTAAGGCTGCCTGATCCCAGCTGTCCTTCACAGGTTCATGAAGCCACTTATGGCAGAGAATCATGGAATGGTTTGGGTTGGAAGGGACCTTAGAGCCCATCCAGCCCTGCCCTCTGGCACTGGGAAGCCATTCCCTGGCTCCTGGCCCTCCAGCCCTTGGCAATTGTCTCTCTCCATCTTTCCTGCAGCTCCTTCAGGCCCTGCAAGGCCACACTGAGCTCAGCCCAAAGCTTCTCCAGGCTGAACACTCCCAATTCCCTCAGCCTTTAGAGTCACAATCAGCTTCTGCACTGTTAGAAATGTTTATAACCCCTTGTTGTACTGGTTCCACACCACACCATCATTTTCAAGAGGTGCTTCCTACTGGAAGTGCATTCAGTAGGAAATGATTTCTAAAACTGGCAAACAAAAGACTTTAAAGAGGTAAATCTCGATTTAACGCACCTTTCAGGGAATAAAATATACAAATGACTTTTTTTATTTGGAAAAAAGTTAAAGCACTCGCTGTTTCAGACTGCACCAAGGGCCTTTTGTGATCTGAAATAAAAGCCCACGTTTGGCACATTCTTTGACACAGAACTGTATTGATTTGCCCTAGAATTAAATCTGTAGGCAGGGAGCAAGTTCTCAGTCCAAGGCCAGGTCAATGATACTCCAAAGGAATGAGAATGCCCACAAAGCTGTTGCACAGTAATGAAATGTGGACAAAATATGCTTCAAATATTCCAGCAGAAGCAATGAAGGCACATGAAATTCCCAATTAAAAACGGGTAGGACAAGGTTGAGAGAAGGTTGAATAAACAACTCAGTCAGCAGTGCATGTTTTGACTTGGAATATGGATCCTATTCCTGACCAGCCTGAGGTCCTGCTGCTGCCATTAGTGAGGCTGGAAAGGTCAGGATTCCCTCTTTTTGGCTCTGGTTCTGATTATTTTGGGACCATTCTTGCCTCATTCTCAGCTGTACATCTCTCAATGATAGCACCAGCCATCTCTGGAGATATGGAATGATCCCAAATGATGCCTGAAGAGGCCAGCCTAGAAACAGAGACTAGACAGGAGTAAGGGAATAAAGGTGGATATTTATTGGAAAGGCCTTCAGAGGCACACCCTGGGCAGGCCAAAGGCTGCACCCAAGATGGACCCCGAGTCACGAGTTCTTCACACTTTTATAGCTTTGGGCCATTTGCATCTCAACCCAATGTCACCAATTAAACTTTAGCTAATGATGGAATTTCCCCTCAGCTTGCCCCCTTCTCAAGATGCTGGGTTACACATTTTGGGCCTAGGCCGGGCTGGGTGTCCTTGGAGAGCAGCCTGGAGAGGCTTTGTTCTGTCTGTCTCAGCATGAGAGAGCAGCAGCTCCCAGGCTGCAGGACACTGCAGAGTTACACACTGGGAATGCAGAACTTGAAACATATAAAAGTTAAAACCTAAGGCATCACAAACTTCCAGGGCAAGGCATGGAGCTCTCCACAGCAGCCACACTGGAAATGCAACCCAGTATTTGTGCTGCAGGAACAACTCTGGAGTTAAAGAAGTGACAAAAGCAACGTTAAGTAAGTTCATAGCACAGCCAATAAACCACGTAATGACAAGAGTTAGTGCTGTTCTATTTCACAGTTCAATCTAATGGAAGCTTTTGTTGCTCAAAGGGGGACTTTATTGATGTTTACAGATAGACTTTATGGCTTATTTGTCACTGGGAGAGTCTCGATGTGTCTGTCTCAGCTCCTGCTCAGCAATGCCTGGACCATGCACAGCCTATTTCCGTACCAAGGAGGAGGGAAAGAAAAAAGAGTCTTAAATTCCTGGATCAAAGCAACTTTAACTTGTTAAGATAATTGTCTTGCAATGATTGATCTAGTCATGTCAAGATAATGAGGTTTTTATGGTCCTGAGGAGGATTTAATCTAATTTTTGGAGGGATTCTGATCTCACTGTTGCTGCTTTATCACTTTTAATCTCAATACTTTTATTTGAATTTGCTCTGCAAAATTCAATATACTTTCAGTTGACAGCTGAAGACACAGAATGGTCTTTTCACACTAACTTTTCCTGTGTTGCAACGGTGTTCTAAATCTTGTTATCATTACTCTGAACGAATGCAATTATAGAGTTGTTTTGCTACTTTAGACAGAGAATACCCACTATAATTCCTCCAACACAACAAAAGCACCTCTTAAAGAAAAAGTAGTAGCCCCATTTTGAACAGAAGGTGGCTGCTAATGGTGTCTTTAATTATTTGGCAGAGGATCATTTGTGAGAAAAGATATCTAAGGCTTGTGTTATTGTTTAAGGGAATCTATTTGTATGTGTTCAGCTTTCTAATAATGTGAGGGCAAAATAAAGTTTGTATTAAAAAAGATAAACGGGTAAGCATTGTCTTCTCAAGTCTCAGGTTTAATAAGTCTTTTTTTTTTTTTTTTTTTTTTTTTTTTTTTTTTTCC
>VWZT01010572.1:62620-119591 GCA_013397055.1 Pachycephala philippinensis | reverse complement strand
CCCTAAGGCAAAATGGAAAATTACCACAAATCTGGTTAAGGCATGATTCATAAAATTTGTCAATCAAAAGCAGTTTGGGGCAAAGTGCCCCCTGCTCTGCCCACAGCAACTTGTATCTTCTCCCCCACAAACAGGGAAAAGTACTCAGTCTACTCTTCTGGGATTGTGCTACTTGTTGTATTTTCTTTTTGGCTCTATCCTCTTTGATTATTTTTAGTTCTTAATCTTATTACTTCACACTTCTGTACAACTGAGCTGAATAAGCTACTTATCCAGCCTCTAAGCTGAATCTATCCAGACCGTTTTGAATTTATTTGCTCTGTTCCTCTGTATTTACTTTATCGTCCTTTCCCATTTCTGTGTCATTGGCAAATTTGGGTCAGTAATTTATAAAGTAAACAAAAATGGCCCTAATTCTGCGCTTACTGACATTCCTTTTAACTCCTTCCTGAGCTGTTTTTTAATTTGCAATATTTGTTCCTTGAAGCCAAAATAATTCCCTGGGAATTCATGTGCCTTTCTGTAAGGGAATGCTTCCCTTATTTGTAGATCAAACCCTTCTAAAATCTACTTTAAATAAAGCACCACGTTTCTCTCTTTTCCATCAGCTGAATATGCATTGCCACATTCTCCAGAAGAAAGACGAGAGCCAGAATTCTCTCAGCATCCTCAGCCAGCTCCATCATGGGATCCTTTTAGTCTGGGCAAATCACTTCACCTCCCTTGCCTCTCTCCAGGGAAGGAACTCACAGTTCTGGGGATTATTTTTCACTGAGCACTCACAGGCTCTGCAGACGTGGTTAATGTGTCACACAGAATCACAGTCTCTGCACTCTCCAGCTTTGGAACGCCTTTGTTCACATTGTTCTGCCTCCTGATGGCTCCATGCAATCTCATTTTTCCATCATCAATATCCCCTGGCCTGCTCCTTCTTAAATAAAACATTCTGCCCCAGGTGGTAGGTAGGGAGCAGTGGAAAGATGCTGTCACTTGACTGGCTGTGACATATTTCAGAACAGGCTTTGAGAAACTCTCTGGTCCTTCCAGATATCCAAACCATATTATGTAAATATATTTACAGTGTAACTCTCAAAATTCATCAAAATACTTGTCTTAAACTAAGATTAATTTTGCTTTCAGTTCAGAATGTATTTTTTTCTATACAATGTTCTGAGTTCAGCCTTCTAACGTGGTAAAGCGCACTGAATGCAAGAAGTTTTTCTGTGGGAGTAACTACCCATAAAACTAGCAGGGTTGCAGATTGCAAAGAGAATTTTGAAGCTTTGTTTCTTCCATTCAGTGCCGAGTGTATGGAGAGTCCCAAGCACCAGTTAACATCACTTTTTCTTCATTTTTTTTTGTAATTCCTTGTAAGAGAACCTTGTGCAGCTCATAATGTGAAACATCCAGACTGTCCAGGCTGTTTTTGGGAGTGAATCATGTACACAGCTTTTTGGCACAGAAATTTCCAATCAGTCAATACTTACTGGCTTATTTATGAGATTTCCTGGGCGCCTGCATGTCAGGTAAGCAAGACAGAAGGAGTTCTCTAATGAGGATTATTTTTGCTACCAAAGTTTGTTCTTAAAGGAAGAAGAGTGGCTCCCAATTTGTTACTCCTGGAGGGTAACAGTGTGATGACACCTGACACACAGCCAGCCCTGCTGTGTCAGGGNCCCTCCCAGGGAACAATTCCTTCCCAAGATCCCATCCAGCCCTGCCCTCTGGCACTGGGAAGCCATTCCCTGGCTCCTGTCCCTCCAGTCCCTGAGGAATTGTCCCTCTCTGGGTTCCCTGCAGCCCCTGGAAGGAGCTGTGAGGTCTCCACACACCCTTCTCCTCTCCAGGCTGAGCAGCCCCAGCTCTCCCAGCCTGGCTCCAGGGGAGGGGCTCCAGTCCCCTCAGCACCTCCGTGGCCTCCTCTGGACTCATCCAACAGTTCAGGTCCTTCCTGTGTCCCTCACCATCACTGACAGGAGGATGTTGTCCACACCATGCCTGGGAGGTCATCACCCTTTCCTGCATGGACTGATAGCTAGAACGATCCCAAATTCCTGTGCAGGAGCAAGGGAGTGGCTGCTCCCCTTAACTCCTATCATGTGGGCCCTCAGTAGGTCCATTTCTTGCAAATAACTCCAGATATCCCACTCTGTATTACAATTAAATAAAGGCTAATTGAAAGCTATGCCACACAAACCCCCGCTGGGTGGCCTTATTCAGGGTGCAGGATTAAACCAAGAAATAAATCAGGGCTGCAAACACGAGCAGCTCTGCTGCTCAGTGAGAAAGTACAGGCAACTCCAGTCAGATAATTCACTGTAGCAGCTTGGCAGCACTCCCCATTTACTGTATTTACGTGTGTCTAATCCCCGGGTTATCAGCAAAATGCGATTCAGCAGCAGCACAGGCTGCACATTCATGGAGGTATTAGCAGAGCCGCTGCCTTGTTCCAATTTTTTTAATTATAGCAGAACTTTCCCTCTGCCTTTTCTTGTGTGAAGGTCACCTAGGTACATATTTGGGATTGCTGGGACATTTGGTGGTGGGAACTCTCGGGGGTGTGGGTGGCACGTGTGGAAATACAATAATCCCAGCATAGCTGGGTGCTCCAGTTCAAAATGCTTTCAGCAGGCTGCAGGATTAGCTGCGTGTGCGCTGAGGGGTTCTCATTTGAGTGTGTTGGGGGAAACGCTGGAAAACACAAGCACTGATGAAGATTAAATGGAATGGAGCTGAGCCTGTGCAGCAGCTCTGGAGACACCAAATCTCCTTGGTACTGGTTTGTACCACCAGGGCAGTGATTCCCCTCCTCTGGAGACTCCAAACTGCTCTGTGCAGAACAGCTGAAGGAGCCACAGCCCTTCCCTGACCTGCTGCACACCCATACCCTGTTCCTTTCCCAGACAAACCATCCCTCACTCCTGTTCAAGGGCCCAGTGTCTCTCCTGTACAGTTTTAAATGCAGAGCAGATCCTGGACACGGAAGTTTTGTCACACAAGTGCTGGATGCAGTTTATCTTAAAGAAAGTAAAAGAATTCTAGCACATAAGGAAGTGAGAGATGGACTTCTTATACCTAAAATGCAGAGAACCCAGAGAACCCTTTTGGTGAAAGCATTCCCCCCACCTTGGTTCCCCCTCCAGCCCGAGCCCTCCTGGGAGCTGTCATGGACAGGGACAGCTCAGGGCCCACCCCTGCAGCCCCTCGGGGCCCCACAGCCATCCCCAGCCTCCCCACCCTGCCGTGGGATGTCCCAGCAGCACCCAAAAATGCTTCGTGCTCTCGCTCCCTGCTGGACTGGGAACGTGGCAGCCTTGGGAACTTGGCTCCTGGGCACAGCACATCCTTCTGAAACTGAGGGATGGCACAGAGGAGAAGGGAGGAAATCCAGCACTGCACTATTGGCGAGTTGGAGGTGTTTCTTGTTGTTCCACGTTCACTAAAATGGGCTTGCCTTGATGGCATCTCTACGGCTTGATTATTCCCCTAATATTTATTGCGATTTTTCTTCATTACTAAAAATTTACAATGCTAGCAACTCAAAGAAAAGCCAGGGAAATGAAACTTCTCCTTGAGAAATAGTGTTGTCATTTCTCATATTTTTAAAGGGGTTTTTTAACACGAAAATATAATTTTTCATTAAATTTTTCTGAACCATATTTACTTTTTTTTTCCCCCCCAAAAAATTTAAAATATTTCCTTTACCAATGCCCTTAACAGTTATAGTCAAAAGGAAGACTGACTGTATTTTAAGGTTAAGTTTGAAATAGTTTCTGAAAGGGTAGCAGAAATGTTTCCCTGAGGAAGTCAGTAGCTCTGTAGGATAATGGAGCCATCAAAAGGGACCTACAGGGACCAGCAAACCTCCTCTCACTGAGAAACAAGCTACTTCCAGATCTCCCTCTTGGTTCCAGTTATTTTTTATGCAGACTTTTCTTTTTCCAAAGCCTTCTGAGTCCCACACAGTTCCAGCTGAGAATCTAAAATGTCTTCATATCGGAAAGGGGGATTAATGCCAGGGAAACACGGAGGAGAACACAAAAGTAGTGCAGAGGTAGAAGATACCAGAAAACAGAGCTGTCTTATTCTGAAAGCTCACTGGGTGCTCTCCTCACATCTCTCATAGGGTGAAGACAGTTCAGAGTTCAGCTTTCCCAATCCGAGCAGTGGCACTGTGTGATGCCCAACCTAAACCCAGGCGATGTGCAGCCTAAAACCAGGTGATGTGCAGCCTAAAACCAGGTGATGTGCAGCCTAAAACCAGGTGATGTGCAGCCTAAAACCAGGTGATGTGCAGCCTAAAACCAGGTGATGTGCAGCCTAAAACCAGGGGATGTCCAGCCTAAAACCAGGTGCACCCAGAGGCTGAGCACCAGGAGCTCTGCCCCAGGGGATGCCCAGGAAGAGGGGATGTCCAGAAGAGACAGTGATTGCCACAATTAACACAAGCCCCTGTTAGGATGTGATTTTTAGAAGATGCCTCTTCCCAAAGTGAGGTGCAAACAAGACCACGTGGCAAAGTCAATAGCACGGGTTTTATTTAACAGTACATTTAAGGCAGACAAGGGGAGGGGGGAGAGAGAGTTTTGAGCCACGTAACTGCATTCTTTGAGCCCTCACAGCTCCAGTTCGGCAGCCCCACAGTCAGAACAGGACAGGAAGGGGAGGAACCTCTGGCTGCAGCCCCAAGGAATTCACTGGTCCCTAGAGACAACACCAAGCCAAAGTTCTCCAAACTTTCAGGTTTCACAGGCTGAAACCAAAGGAATCAGCGTGGCTGTAACAGGTTTTTGCTCCTGAGCACATCTGACCAAGGTCCCCTGATCCAGCACAGAGGACTCAGCCTTTTCCAGAGGCTTTGGCCATTCTCAGCCTTTGGCCTGCCTGTGGCCAGAGCATGGTGTCCCATGAAAGCCCAGGAGGAAGTGACCACTATTGTAATTGTTTATATTTAACACAGCATGAATTTCTGCAAAGAATTAACATGCTGGCCAAACCCAAAAAAATGATGTTACAAAGAAAGCTCCAGGACTCTCATTAATTGGATGATGAACAGCTTCCAATATTAGAGGACAAATAGTAGCTCTGAACCTGCTACACCACTGGAACAGCCCCAGAGATGAGAGGCAGGCATCCTGCCCTCCTGAAAGCAGGAATATTTTGTCACACTGTCATCAGATACAATTTCTGATGCAGAGTTAAATAACCTTTACTTTCATCCCTCAAGTGTAAAAGATGAAAATCTTTTAAAAGCGAGAGTCCCAAAGAAATGTAAATACAGTGTATTCACTACTGACATTTCAAAAGATTTTGGCCCACCAGTGGAGACAGCTATTCTCTATTATCAGGTTTCCTGTCACTCACGTTGATTAAAGTTGATAAATACTGCAAGCCACTTGGGGTAGGCTAAAGGACACAAAAGAAAAATGTAACTTATTTGAAAAGGACCATATTCCTTGGGAAATGGAAAGCAGACCATATTTGCCTGCATTTCTCAACTTCAAGAAGAGCAAATTCCTCTATTTAAACTTCTTTTTTTTCCCCATTTTCCTGGAAGTGCTATACTCTTAGAAACTGTAATTAATGGAACAGTGCTCTGCAAGGACAGAGCAGTGTGAGACTGAAAAGGCAGCACAGTTTCTCTGCATTCACACACTATTTTGTTTATTAAACTTGGGCAATAAATGATAATTCACTAGACCAGCTGGTGAAATTTGGGATGCAGCAATAGCTATGTCCTAAAGGAACATGAATCCATCAGGAACTTTAGGATGATTTTTGGCAGACTAAGATGCCAGTCCAAAAAGCAAACTGTTTTCAAAGCATGCTGTGTATTCTCTCTGAATATTGATATGCACAAGACAGAAGATCAGTTTGATACAATTCATAGGGTCAAATCAACTACAAAGATTATTTTGATTGCTGTTGCATATGCATTATTTTTAATCTTCTCAAAATCTTCATCAGAAGTGGGTATTAATTTCAGAATTAGTATTAGAAAAGCATTGATTCCTGCTTGCCATCAAGGCAAGGAATGGAGCAACACTCCCACAAAATCAGCTATGGAGAGGAAAAGTGAAACGTTTTTCCTTTTAGCATGAACAAGCAAAAAGTGTTGGAAAATATTGGAAAAACTAGAAGAAAAGGAATCCAGGAACATTCTGTCAATGATGAACTTCCATTAGACATCAGTGGAGATAAACTGAGAGGAGCAGAGGAATGTCCAGGAGCAAGAAATTCAAATCACAATATATTTTCTAGGAAACCTTCCTTTCTTATCCTGTCAAATTTTCCAGAAGAATACTCTTCTAACTTGACTGAATATTGCAATTACAGGAGTAGAAAGGACAAGATGGTAGAATCCAAGTTGGATTTCTTGAGGGGGAAAAAACCGAAGCTTGAAAGTTACTCAAATTTACCGTGTCAAAGAAGAAATGAAACTCCTGGTAATTGAATTAAATTTGCTAGTTAAGAAAAAATCTTATGTTTGTAATAAATAATTAATGAAATTCACTCTGTGACTATGAAAGTATTCAATGACCCACACATTTTTGGCTAATAACATGAAATCTACTTCCAGCAGAATATATTGATTTAAACTTCTGGGGTTTTTAAAAAGGCCTGCAGAGCCTTAAAACTCCAAAAATGATGTGGGTTTGGAAATTCTGAGCTAAGCCCAGTTTGCGTTAGTATTTAATTTATCATGCATGCATTTACCTCTCTGAGCTTATTGTTTAGCTATATATTTCCTGCAGCAGCTGGAGTGCTTGGAAATGTAATGCCATAAAATTCATGAAATTTCTGACAAACCATAAAAGAAAGAAACCAGCCCCACTCCTGTATTCCTTTGGCACAAAGCTGAGGGGTTTTTATAATGAAATTCTTTTTAAAGTGCACAGGGTGCCAAAAGGAACGTGCCTATTTAAGAATCTCTCGGTCTACCGCTGCAGAAATCTAGCTGAGAAAACTTGGGTACCTTTTACAGCAATTTTAATGCAGCTACCCCGGGTCTACTTATCTGTTTGGATGCTTATCCATCATAAAAATCACAGTGCACAGAATCAGATTACAAACCCTAACCAGAATTCTACATATGTGGCTAACTGTGCCTTTATAATTAATTTAGTCAGAAAATCATTCAGTGTTAACAGAGGGAGAGACTCTTTTAGAAATGCTGGCATTTTCCTTCAGGCTTTAAAGAGCTCTCAATAAAGAAACACAATATGATCACAGAATCCCAGGATCATAAGGGCTGGAAAAACCCTCCAAGGCCATCAAGTCCAAGTTGTGGACCTTGTCCCCAGCCCAGAGCTCTGAGTGCCACCTCCAGCCCTTCCTGGGACACCTCCAGGGATGGGCACTCCAACCCTCCCTGGGCAGCCCCTGCCAAGGCCTGAGCACCCTTTCCATGGGCAACTTCCTGCTGCTGTCCCCCCTGAGCCTCCTTTGCTCCAGGCTGAGCCCCTTTCCCAGCTCCCTCAGCCTCTCCTGGGGCTCCAGCCCCTTCCCAGCTCCGTTCCCTGCCCTGGACACGCTCCAGCCCCTCCACGGCTCTTTTCCTGGATTGAGGGGCCCAGAACTGGACACTGCCCTCAGGGTGTGGCCTCACCAGTGCCCTGCTCCGGCTGGTCACAGCGTTTTTGACACAGGCCAGGTGCCATTGCCCTTCTTGCCCACCTGGGCAATGCTGCAATGATGCAGCAACAATGCAGCAAATGATGCAGCAATGTAAAAATAGTCAAGATCGTACTTCATACAGAATTCTTTACTCCCTTTTCAAAGTAATTCGATTTTTAACGCAGTAGCCTATGGCTTTTAGGGCTTTTCATATCATAATTTCAGTCATGGGCTGCAGTGAGAAACACCTGATGACTGTCAGGAGCTGAAAACTGTGATGGGCCTTTTGCAGGTTTCTGATGAGGCAAAGGGGATGACCCCATTACTTCTTAAATCAGGAGAAGCCATGGCAGAAAAAGAAATTACTGCAAGCTATTTGAGCTCAGGTTATGACATATTTTTAATATAAACTAACGGGAACTCTACTATCAATTGTAGCAAGATGCAATTTGCTCAGGATTTCCTTTACGTGAGCTTGTTTCTAGCAGAAACCGGTATCATAGTGAGTTTATCTGGCAAGTTCCCTGTATATAAAAACACAGAGGATTTATTTCTAAATTAGCATACAGAAAAAAGAATGCAAAAAAATTCAGGGCTGAAGGCCAGTGGTCTGCCAAAAGAGCTTGAACCATTCAGATCATAGAAACAACACGAAGAGCACCTTGAGTGCTCAGAAGCAATTACGACCCTGATAACTGCAGATGAAATGAAGCAAAATGTGAAAAATTTATCTTCATGTACACTTTTCTACATAACAGAACGGCCTCCATTTATCTTACTTCTTTGTCTGTTAGACTGATTAGTTAACTGGCTTCAAAAGCAAAATATGAGTGAGCTGACAAATTGTTCCCTTTGACTTTTGCACAGTCCAAGTGTAAATACCAGATTTAACATTTAATCATCTAAAACAGCAGATCTGGCTCCAAGTTAAGATGTGACTATATTACCCCAAGTGTGCTGTCAGTACACAGAGAGGAGTTTTATTTTTTACATGTATTTTAAAGGCAATACAAGCATAAATAGGAATCAGCATGTTAATTTAATCCTACATGTGACCCTACTGAATTCAGACACAGGAAAAACACACAAACCCATTTATTGTTTAATTCATTAGAGAATAGAGGCTTTCAAGGATAAAAAAGGAAACCCCCTCAGTGCAGGGCATAGTAGATGTAAAAACACAAACCCTACTCAGTTTACCCCCAGTTTAAGGTAATCACTCACCTGGATTTTTAAAATACTTGGCCAATCATCATCTGCCTTTATTTTTATGAATAATCTCTCTGAGGACTCCTTGTGTACATCTCTTAATCACATCTTTAGAGACAGGAGTTCAAATAAATCCTAATTATGGCAACAGAAAAATAAACATCTTTGTCTCGTGACAATACCAGGCAAGCAGGGGCTGCATCACTGAATATAGGAATCAATAAAATGAAGTTATCAGAATTTGACCAAGATGGGTTTTAGGGACACATAAAAGTCATGACTGTTTTAATTTTTTTTGTGTGTTTAATTTTGAGACATCTTAAAAGACCTAATCAGGCAAATTTTTCAGCCCTTAAAAATTCAGATTTTTCACAGATAGTCTCAGGTGCAAGCACAAAGCAGTTCAAAATCTTTTCTGGCTTGTGAAGATCTTTACCTTCTCATTTACGTTACGATATACAGTTGTATAGGCTGTTACATTTAAATTTTTGCTTGTGTTTCAGGCTTAAAATTATGTATAATATCAGACATCTAAACATTTTTAGTCAGCTGTTGACGAACATTTTCAATCTTCTCACTGATCAGTTGACCACCAAAGATGATCACCTTGTTCTATGTGCACCTTCAGCAGGTGTCAATCTTTAGGTTTGGCATTGTCCCTGATTCCTGAAGTCTCTCTAATGCCCACAAACTCCATGTGGCTGAATGTCATGGTAGGTTTTATTAACGTGCACTCTGTGTGTCCTGCTGCTTGGTGATATCATCCTTTATTTATCACCCTTAACATCTGTGCTCCTCAAGAGTTAAACCTTCTCAGACTCTATTCCTGGCTCGCTAAGAATCTTTCAAAACAGGAATTAAAAAAAAAGGTTGCAACCCTATTCCTCCAATCCCTCATGCATTGTCAAAAGAGCTATTAAAAATCTGTTATAGAAATCTACGGGCTCTCCTGGAATGCTCTGGAGCTGTGCCATGAATTTAACTTACAAAGGAGACGTTCCGGTCTGATTGCTCCAGCCTGTGGTTTTCTGTATCATAAACTGAAAATTCTGTTTCTGTTTTAGACATTTTAATCTCAACTCCCCATGAGCACTGGAAACTGGGCTGACCAGACAGATATTTTCCAGGCCTATGTTCATTTCCTTTCACTGTATCTTGCTTGTCCAACTGCTTCTCTTCTTGATCTCTTGCTATTTTTGTTCGCTGAAATTCTTTTCCCTGACATTTTTAGTTTCTATCATCTGATATTAAAAAAAACAAACCACAACAGTCAAACCTGTCTCGTGCCCTCTTGTACAGTCTGACTTTTAATATTTGTGTGCAGAGCCCTGACTTCCAAAGCTGTTCAGAGGGAAACTCTTCCAGAGGCAGCGAGGTCCAGCGGCCGCCCCGCCAGCCCGAGGAGCAGGAGGCTGGAGCTCCTTTCCCGCTGACCTTCCCTGCAAGAGACTGCTATAAAATGATTTTGTGCCCTTCTGACTCTGTCTGCCTGGCTCCAGGATCTTTTTTTGGAAAGTTTTAGAGACCTGCATGGGTTGGTTTTTTTCTTTCCTCTCAGAGTTTGTCCATCGTTAGCACAAAGAGCCCATGACCTCATGGAGTGTTACTGGGCTGAGGGACCTGTGGCATAAACAGAGAGATGCTTTTGTTCTGGAAACAAGCAGATCCTGTACCACCTTCCCAGAATCCATCTAATTCAGAACATATTTTTCACAAATGATGTCTGTTGAAAAATATTGTACAACACTACCTCCGAAATGAGACAAAAAGAAAGCTATTTCAATAAATACACACGCACACACACACGTGTTCAAGATTCTTTTTTCCCTCTTCCCCAACCTTTTTTTTTCTTTTTCTTTCTATTTTAATAAGGGCTTCCTTTTGCGCAGATCTACTTTTTATTCTGGAGCTGACAACGCAAGCCAAGAAAATTGATCTGGCAGCAAAGAGATTCCCGCAGAGCCGTGGATTCCTCCTCCTGCCCTACCAGGCACCACCACCACGGCCCCAATCCAGAGGGAAGAGGGGTCTGTCCCTGCCCAGGGGCTGCAGAACTGGAGATTTGCTGTGGCACCCGCAGCCTGCCACGAGGAGAGGCCAAACCACACACCCAGATGCGGTGGGCACAACCCAACCGCGTTCCGCCGTCCTTTTCCCTTCCCATTTCCCAGGATCTGGGAGCGAGTGCTGGGCTGTGCCAGCAGCAATGCTGATTGAGGCTGACATTCCAAACGGAGCGCACAGAAGGTTCCTGGAGCCTGGGTTCTCATCATCAAATGTGGGCACTTCCATTTGCATCGGCTCTCTCCGACTTCCCCGAGAGCTGAACAAACTCAGCTCTCTGAAAACCAGATCGCTCTGACAGCCAGGGACTGGTGCTCGAAGTGAAAATGCAGTGTATTTCCTCATATTTGTATTTTATACATCCAGATTTATGTCTGGGAAGCAATTTATAGTGCAGACAACTTTTGAATTACTTCTACTCATCAGTGATTCAGTAAATAGGGTTGTTGATTATAAAATCAGAGTTCTGTTTATCCCACTTTTCCAATGGCAAACCCTAATTCAGTCAAGAACTGGATTAAGGTCACTCAAAAGCCTTGATCACTAAATTATCCTACCCATAAAGTGAAAATGTTGAATGAAATTAAAAGCACTAATGAAACAATAATATAAAGACTATTGTAGAAAAGTATTGGTCAAAGTAAAAATTTGTCATTTTGCAGGAAGTTTTGATTTTTCTTTTTTTTAAAAATAATTCCTCCACCTCAATATATGCACAAATCTTCTGTAAATGCAAGCAGTGAGGAAAATCCTTTCATTATAAATTCTATATCAAAATATCAATACCATCATAACCTCAAAAGATTAGGGGTTTTTAATTGTTTCACAAAATAGTGCAGTTTTTACTGCCTAAATCTAGTTTTCTATATCAAAATTTTCTTTTTCTTTGTGCTGCTATGAAACAATTTTATACTTATGTTGTCAATATAAAAGAATTACAAACTTAAACAAAACACATATTTAAGAATGAAAGTTTTTTGAAATAAGACGCTTCGAAATTACCTTTTTAAGGCATTTTTCATATCTGTCAGCATTTTATAAAATGCTTTCTTACGTAAATAGCTTAGAGATTCTTAAGGAAATTTTTACTTGAGCATTATTTTGACAAGAGTGGACAGGAAAAGAGGTGTTCTGATCAGCTTCTCTGAAGACAGCTTTCAAAAGGGTTTTTTACTGTACCAGGAAATGTTTCACAGGGAAAAAGCTTCCCAGGGAGAAATACATCTTTTTGAAAGTCTAGTTAGGCTGTAAAATAGTACCCTAGGGCAAAGGCAGAAGTTGCAATACTTATGAGGAGCATTCAACAGTTGGAGTGGGAAACAAAATATCCTGAAATACCAGAATGATGGAAAACACATTGCTCTCCCCGTCTGATCTCCCTCTTCCTGCCTGAGTTTTTCCCTTTATTTATATTTCCTTTTCTATCATCTAAATCTGATTGCAATGCTTCATCCTGGTGGGGAATTACAGATGCAGTGAAATCATAAAAAGAGTATTTTAATTTCCCCTGCACCTCAAAAAACAATGCTGGTGCACATTTAAAATTCCAATGTAAACAACTCTTAATGCTTGGAGTGTGGTAGTGGACAGGCTTAGTGATTTTTAAATGTCTTTAAAATCTTCCAGAGGTTAAATCTATAAAGCTTTCCAGCTCTAGGTAGTGGATTTTTAAAAGAAAAAGACATGGTATTGTTTGAATTTCACTTGACATGTAATTTGGTCTATAATTTAAGATATCAGGCTGTAATTTGCTGCAGGAAGCACCACGTAGGCCTGGTGTTATAACATGTCACCTCAGGAAAAAAGCCATAAAGAACTATGGCTTTTCAAATATTTGGTCATATTTCTTTATAAATATCAGAAATAGTAAGAAAATGTTTTCCAGCCCACAGCTATTTGTTTGACATTTCCCACAATGAATATGTTCTATTTTGTATCAGTACAGCTGGAATCTACCTTGATAATGCTATCACCTGAGAGCTTTTCTTCACTCACCCAGGTCCGTATTTAATAGGCAGCTGAGATCATAGAAATTTTATGATATAATGCAATAGATAATCAAATCCAGTGAAATTACCAGCGTTGGAAATTAACTCCACCTTTATAGCAGAGACTCTTGAGGTTAAAAAATGAAGCAGAATGCTATGTAATGGAGAAACATAAATTTCACACACACTAAAAATGCATAGGAATAATGTCTTTAAGGTGCTTTTATATTCATCTAAAATGAAAGCAAACAAAGTAATACATTTTCTAGAGAGGCTGAACATATTAATTTCCCTGAGAATGCTAAATTTATCTCTAACCTGTTTTCTCCAAGTGTGCTGGTTGATGTGAATTGGAAAAAACCGAGCAATCCTCTGATCAGTTTTCACAGCAATTTGTGGTCCCAAGCCAAGAAAGGCAAGGCAGGATTCTCTCCTGCTCTATTCCCAAAGAAAAAAAGAGTATGAGGTAGATTAATGTAAAATGTAGAGAATGAACACTCTAAATATGAATATGTTTGTCAAGACCTGGAAAGTCAATGCTGGAAGGAAGCCACTTTCTGTGCTAAATGGTGGGATGAGGAATGTGTAGGAATTAGCAAAGCATAAGAAAGGTTTAACTTTAGAAAGCTTCAGATTGCCTTGCTCCTTTCCTGAGCCAGTGAACCTCTTCAGCTTCACAGCTAAAACCCACCCTAAACTCCCCCTCTCCTTATAAAAGCACATTTCGATTCCTTGTGGCAATCCACCTCCGTGATCTCTTGGGTATGAGGAAAACCTTTTCCTGACAAATCTCCCCCGGGACTGAGGTTCCAGCCATAGCTCTTCTACCAGCAGCCCTCCAGTTCCTCCCCAGGGCCAGTTTCCAAGGGGAAGCTTTTTGGGTTAGGTTGGAGATCAGGGAAAGGTTCTGCTTCCCCCAGAGGGTGCTGGGCACTGCCCAGGCTCCCCAGGGAATGGGCACGGCCCCGAGGCTGCCAGAGCTCCAGGAGCGTTTGGGCACCGCTGCCAGGGATGCCCAGGGTGGGATTTGGGGTGTCTGGGCAGGGACAGGGGTGGCACTGGATGATCCTGGTGGGTCCCTTCCAACTCAGAACATTCCATGATTCCATGGTCCCTTCTAGGAGGACAGCGGTCGACAGCAATAAGCAGAGCACGGAGAGCTTTAGCTCCACGTCTTTCTACTACTAAAAATATTAAACAGATGCAATGGGAGGAAAAATAGGATTAAGGCTATCTGTAAACAACTTTGTCTGAAGGTGCATTGTAGGCAACCAAATTTACATGGAATGTCCCAGAAGAGATGCAGATTTTGCAAAGGTCAGGCCCAAGACATCCACAGTAACAACGCAGCAGACAGTTCTTCAGATCCTGGACTATGCTGGCCTTTGACCATATTAAACCAAAGCTGATCAGTAACAGGGAAAGCTAAGGATTAATTAAGGATTAATGAGGAATGTGTGGGAATTAGCAAAGCAGAAGAAAAATATTATGACTTAAAACAGAGTTAGCACAACTCCAACTTCAGGAATATCAAAATATCAAAATATAACCATGTTAGTCTATACATTGTGAAGCAAATTCCATCTTAAATACGAAACAGCATTAAAGGAGCCTGGTCTTACTCTATTATATTTCCTTTAAAGCGTAAGAAAAAAGTGAAGGTTGATTTTAAAGAGCCCCAGGCTGGGTGAGGCTGGAGGGGCTCCTCTGGTGGCACCTCCCCGCTCCAGCAGCGCCATCCCAGAGCACAGGGCACAGCAGTGTGTGCAGGGGGCTCTGCAATATCCCCAGGGGGGAGACTGCACAGCCTCTCTGCACAATCTGCTCAGGGCTGGGCACTGCCCAGGGCACAAGTTGTGCCTCCTGTGCAGGGGAACTCGCTGGGCTCAGGCCCTGCCCATGGCCTTTTATCCCATTTCTGGGACCACAGAGCAGAGCCTGGTCCACCCTCTGACCCCTCCCTTCAGGTGTCTGTTACACTCACGCTCATTATAAACGCTACAAACTTACAAACTTCTACATTTTAACTTACAAACTAGCATTAGTTTAAAAAACCTTCAACTTATAAACTTACATTACTTTAATGGCATTAAGGTGGGTAAACTAAAGAGTTACAAATGGGAAGAAGTATGGGGAATTTTATAAAATTCCATTTTTTGTGGAGCTCTGTGTCAGAAGGGTTCACGGGCAGCGTGTGTGGTCACAGAGCTGTTCTGGAGGAGCCAGAGTATCCTGGCCTTCAACCACGGAGCCAGTGCAGCACAGAACGTGCTCTGCTGTCACTGCCAGCACATCCAAGGTCACACGGCCACTCTCCAGGGGTTTGAGGGACAAGCCTGTCACTGCTGCGGCCGGGACGGAGAGTGATAAAGACACGGAGATGGGAATGCAGTCAGTAGGGTAGAACAGAATTCTTTAATTAACAATGGACGGGTTTTTATGTGTTTGGTTCTTTTAGTGTTTACCTGAATGGCAAGAGGTTATTGGACCTCTAGCTAACTACCTACCAGAGCGATTGGTCAATTCTCACATCATCCATTTCCCTAGTATAATAACAATTCTAATTATGTTTTGCAGGTGCAAGATAGCAAAGTTGGTTTACAGAACGCTGGGATCCCGCTGCCAGTGCTCACCCTGTGATTTCCCTGCCGAGGTGTGAGCAGCACAGGAGGGGCTTGGAGTCCTCTCCGAACATTTGGTTCTTCTCAGGAGCAGCTGAACACGCTGTTGACACACCACCAAGGTTAATAATTCCTGCTTTTTATAAGTGCTTCCACTCCTAACCTTCTACCTCTATTTTCTTTCCCCATTCTGGCAGTAAAATAGACCACAGATGGAACAAAGAGTGATACCAGCTAATTTTAGTCCTAAGTGGGCATTTTCCCACAGTCTTCAGAATATCTAGGATTTAATGGCCAAGCAAATATGAAATACATTTTAAATTAATTAAAGCCTGTCCTTCTAATGAATCAATTTGAAAACTTTTGGAAAGACGGAATTAAGCCTTGAAACCTGAGATGAAAAGATGGCCAATCTGAATGTCTCACCAAAAAAAAAAAAGTTCCTTTAATTTCTTCCAGCTCAGATGGTTGAAAAGTAACTCCCATTCTACAAGATGTCTCTTGGCCTTAAAGAACTATGGAAGTTCAACATTAATCAGGCAACATGGAAGTCTGCTTGAGAGGAGCTTGAGAGGACAGCAACTGATTATTTTACAAATTTTCTCATCTCCGCAAGAACTCAATTTTCAAAATGAAAATGAACACAGATGATCAAATATTTTTACATGCATAAAATCCCAGTGAACTGCCAAGGGGATTTTATTCATGTAATACAATGATTTATTGTCTCCCATATTGAATGTGTGCTCTAAAACAGGGACTGTGGTGGCAAAAAAGGCATTTTGGGCTCCATATATAGGAATTATTTTGTATCTGTGTGCCTATTTTTGCCTATATAAAAAAAGTCACACCAAATAACCAAATTTGGGCCTCAAGCAATTTAGTGCATTCTTTTAAAGCAATGCAAACTTTAGAAACTTTTTTTTTTCCCCAAACATATGCGACTAAAACCAAAACTCTCCTTAGGAATGACATAATGCCACAGTCAAAATCTTGACGCTGGGGAGAACAAATGGCTGCAGAAAGAGCTCCAGCCCTGATCGAGTATTTTACGGCAGAATGGCTGGCAGTGACTCGAAAGAGCAACAACATCTGGTGCACATTAAAAGAAAATTGTTCATTCCCAGTCCTTCAATTCAAGCAAACAAACAGCCCTTTGGCCATTGCTTTCCTTTGGTTAAAGACTGCATTATTAAGCACACCCTACACCCTTCACCCAGACCAGACCCGGGCTCTGGGCTGCTGAGACCCCACAAATAACCACCCCTCCCCAGGATTCTCCAAGCCCAACTGAGTTATCTTGAAGCAGCAAGGTCTAGAAAATTCATTTTTGCTGCTCTTATCAACTGGAATTAAAAAGTCAATCCCAAAGTTTGAGGATGATTAGAAAATTTCAAAACGAGTTTATTTCAACCCGCCCCAAAATAATTTGAAAAATTGTCATTTAACTTTTCTGTGTGCTGGAGTCAAATTACATTTCTCAGTCTCTAATAAAATGTGCACTTGGTCCTAAGCATGTACTCTTTATTTATTACTGCCTGGCAGCCTCAGGGCCATTAATTTGCTCGTGTGCAATTGGTGTGTGTGATACACAACAACATTGCATTCTGAGCATGAGACAGCCTGGATCTAAAGTCTTATTCCTACAAGAGCATGCAATTATGGAGTATGATTAAATTACTTTGTAATTTATGAGAGGACTTATAAAGCCAGCAAGCACTGAAAAGATATTACCCCAGCATTCTTTCATAGTGAGCTGTGCTTTTCCCTTTTTCCCCCAGTGCACATCCATATGTACACAGCAAACAGGGTTTTTTGCTATGTTAAAAAGGATTTTTATTGAGAGATGAATATTACCAATGCTAAGATGCCACTACAGATTATTTGTTTGTATGAAATATGATCGGCACCAACCCAAAACTCCCAGGACTCTTATCCATGACTATACTGTTTTTAAAAATACTGTGTCAACAGATTCTGATGAACAGAACTTTCTTATCACTCTTGGCAGACTTCCATTCACAGCACGAGATAAGAAAGAAGGAGCTTTATTATAAGTGTTTCAAACTGTGGTTTATACAAACTCCCTCCCCTAGTTCTATTTATTCTATTACCAAGTGAAAAAGTGAGGAGACTGTAAATAAATCTGAATTGTGCTATTCTGATCTCTCACCTCAGCTTGTTAAAAAGGTGATGCAATAACAAATGAAGTATTGTTTTCCTTTACAATTTCTGCTTTGCTCCAATTCATCTGCATAAACATAAAGTAGAATTTAAATTTAATTCCTACATGCCTCTACACCCTCACACTGTATAACAGATCTGATTAATGTGAGCACCCTTTATCAACCAAAAAACTTCCCCAAAAATGAGAATATTTGATTCAGCACAGGTTTTTCTATTGTCACAAGCAAGAATATCTGCTTTTTTTTCCCCAAAAATTGTAAGAGGAAATAAGAGCAATATCAGAGAAAAAAGGAAATGGAATGTGTATTAATGAGAACTAGACAGCTCTCATTTCCTCAAGGTAGAACTTTCCAAAGCTTAAATTTCCTTCCCTAAATAAGTAAAGTGTTAGTCCTGCCTGGTGCTAACTGCAGAAGGATTTAAACACACGCAGAAGATAAAGACTCATCTTCTGTCAAAAGTGGAAGGGTTCATCCACATAATTATTGACTTCGGGAAGCTTCCGACCAGATGGATAACTTCAAGCACAAATTATCGATCCACTTTGCTACTTAAGCAGCAACTTAAATACTTGCCTAATTATTTTGAATTATGTCTGTGAAAAGGCAAACAAGATGCAAAGGCAGCCTGATGGTGCAAGGCCGTGTTTTCTATATCTGGACAGCTCAAATACCACCATCTGTTGCTTTCCCTAAAACAATCCAAAGTAATAAAGACACCCTGCCTATTCCCATTATGTGTGAGTCATGTTTTGGGGAAATATCAGAGAAATGTGGGCAGCAGCAATGTGGCAGTTCTAATGAGCCTCCTCTAGAAAAACTTCCTTCAAAGTGAAAATGAAACTCATTCACAAGTTCTTGAAACTCAGGGATGTAAACGCACAGAGACCAAGAGGTTAATTATACTTGTAGTCGGTCTTCAAACAAAACTAGTTCAAAATAGTCTAAATAACATGTTTTAACCAAAAATGTGTCTTCTAATATAATTTTAAATTTTAGCTGAGGCTTTCTAAAATACATAAATATTGGAGGTTTTACATAATTTTTCAAAGCAAGACATTTATTATGCAATCACTTGGATACAGTGGGTTTCTGGTTTGTTCTCCTACCTTGTTTCTACACCAGATTTAGAGCTTTAAGGAATTGCTTTAGCATGGACACCTGCTGCAGATGTATCAGTCGAGTATAATTAAATATGAAGTACACACAGTGTTTCAAATGTCCCTGAAGGCTCTTTTCTCAGTCCTGTTTTTCCAGCATTACTTGTTGATATTAAACAAATATTCCAGGCTTCTGTCTCTTGCTTCAGCGTGAATTCTTCCACCAGATGAGGAACATCCTATAAATCCAGAATATCAAAGGCAGCAGTTAGGACAGCAAATGATGTCAGGGCAGTTGTCCCCCTGAACTGGAGCTGGATAAGACTGAAGGTACCTCACTGCTTCCTGCTTCTGCATCAACTCTTGATTTTTTAATCAATCTTGTTTTTACTCCCAGACCTAATGCTCTCTTTTCCCTTTTGGCTGCTGCTGAACAGGAAGAAATCCACCCTTACTTCACATCTTTTTCTCATTTCAATGCAGAAAATGTAGAGTCCATCATCTGGAATTTGCGAATTCCTCCACTGCAGATGGCTTTGCCTTTCTCCATTGCCATTTGTCTGCTTCGTCCTCCTTTTCCATCCTTCCTGCTGCCTCTCTTTTTTTCCAAAGAGCACATATACACACATGCCCATGTCCTGAAGCTGTGTCTGAATCCACTGCCACTTACATAGACCCTTCTCCCATTATAAATATTTCAAATTTTAACTTAACAGGCTAAAAGTTTGCCTATAACATACAGAATATATATTTTTTTACCAGCTAAATGTTTGAAGATTGTAATGATATAATGTTGTCTCTATAAACTACTCCTTGACATAAGTAGAAATGAAAGCTGTACTCACTTCAGTTAAACTACTTAATTTGGACACACAAAAAGGATAAATGATTAAATATTGGTATGTGCACTTTGAGGGGCCTCTTAGGGATGTTACAGGTCCCAAGTTTCCTTCTTGTCTAAAATAGGATTTACAGGTTTTTAATAGAATTTAGATGGGTTTAAAATCTCCATATATGAGTTGTACTTTTACCGATTTATTGCGTGAATTTCCTGTTGAATTTTTATGTGACACTTGATCTCCCCTGAGGGACCTGTTCAGTTCTGATTGGATAATGCAAATTTCCAATGGAGATTGAACACAAATGAGTATGAAATTGATTTATTATAATAAGGGAAATTGAGGTCTGAGGTCCTGCTTCTCTTTTCTTTTCTCCCCCAGCCAACCCAAGACTGTCAAATGAAGGTTGTTTTGTAATAGTTTGCCAACAAAGAACAAAGAAAATTAAGAGCACATTTCTCAATTACACATTGGAAATTAGATAAAATATTGTTCCAAACTCGTTTGACTTCATGTGCACGAGAGAGTTGTTGGAATAGCTTAACACCATTATAATCATATCACTGTGGAGCCAGTGTATTGTCTTACACGATTTCTGCAGAATTCAAACTCATTATCAATTTAACGGGAAACAGCCTTTGTCAAAATCTTGTGTTCACGTCTTCACCTTGGATTATAGATTCCAAACACGTGACTCGGGGCACTGCTGTAAATGGAGATGATGGACTGCAGTAAGGGGTGATTGGTGTCACTCACAGGTGCAGCCCCATGGGCACACAGAGCTTCTTCCACAAAATACCAGCCTCGGCTATGCTGAAGCAATTCCAAAGGATCTGTGGTCTCCAGTGCTCCTTGATGGACACACAAAAGCTGGCTCTGCAGATACTCAGCTCCTGCACAGACAGAGCCACTTCTCCTGCCTGGATTTATGTGTCACAAAAAATTAGAGGGCTGTGATTTGCCCCAAAAGCAATTAGGAACAGGGATTCATTGTCAGCCGTACCATAGAATCCGGGGATGAAAGATCGCTTCCACAATGGCTGGGACATCCAGTGCCTGTTCCTTGATCCCACAACAAAGGCTGAAAGAAATCTGCTTTCTTGAGTACAAACATTCCCTCACTAACGCAGACACACATGTGCAGGAAGTTATACACCCTGAGACAGCTGCTGCTATTTGTGCTTCCGACAGTCCCACTATATCTTCAAAAATAGTGGAAATACCAGTCCTCTGTCAGAGAGGTTTAAGCAGAAATTCCATCAATTCCACAGCATTCACCATGTACATTTTAGCTGAAGTGAATTAACAATGTGAAACATTCAATGTCATGGGAAGGGCTGGGCTTCTACCCTGTTGTGTTGGGAAGGAGCTGACAAAAGAGATGGAGAGAGAATGTTTACAGGGGCTGGAGGGACAGGAGCCAGGGAATGGCTTCCCAGTGCCAGAGGGCAGGGCTGGATGGGATCTTGGGAAGGAATTGTTCCCTGGGAGGGTGGGGAGGCCCTGGCACAGGGTGCCCAGAGAAGCTGTGGCTGCCCCTGGATCCCTGGCAGTGCCCAAGGCCAGGTTGGACACTGGGGCTTGGAGCAGCCTGGGACAGTGGGAGGTGTCCCTGCCATGGAAGGGGTGGAATGGGATGGGCTTTAAGGTCCCTTCCAACCCAAACCATTCCATGATTCTGTGTTATTCAGCCCAGAAACCTTTAACTTCAGTGGACAGACACATCTATGACCCACAAGCCCAAGCTGTTAATGCATTAACTCAGTTTACTCTGAATCGTTGCTGTAATTTTAGGAAAAACTCCCATGTTTATCCAAGAAAACCAAAAGGAAAGAGATAGAACTTGCCTGAAAAGCCAACCTGTGATATCTGCATTTGATCTACCCCATTTCTTTTTCCCTTTGGTTTAATTCCTTCGCCTCGATCGTGGGTAGGCCATTGGTAGGTACAATTGTGAAGATCCCACCCACCCAAATTCTCTCTGTGCAAATTGGGAATGATGAATAAGGACTACAACAAAAAAAGGCTTTGCTGATAAGTAATCTTGCACATATTTCCCTGCAGTTAATTCCCTTGCCTACAGTTTTAACAAAAAAAATTGCTGTTAGGTTTTGAACAGCAGCTCCATCAGTGGGTGCAATATTTATCCTGCTTGCAACCATGTCCTGGAATCAATACTGCCACTTCTAAATGCAAAGACTTGTATTGAAAGAGAGATGAGAATGGCTGTACAAAACCCCCCAGAACACAGCCCTTGCTCTCTTTGGTGGGTTTTAAAAGGGTTTCAGATTCTCTCTCAAAACATTCACCAAAGTTGGGCCAGAAGAAGTCAAAGTAATTTAGATCCAATCTCTCTTCAAAAATGAAATGAGAAGAAGTTTTATTAAAAGGAAATGAAGAGGAAATTGAACTTTCATATTTCATGGTGCAATTGTGATGACAGAAAACAATATTCATTGATAGAAAGTTTAGAAGATAGTTATTTATATGTCTATGCTGCTCTGCTGGGGGAGTTTTTTCACGGTGGAGGGCAGATAATTTTTAAGAATGTAATGGATCTGTAGCAGAATTACCTGTTGGATATTCCACAAAAAGGTCTGAACATAAAGCTTTCTCCATTCTAAAGATCAGGAAGCAGAAACTTTAATTGAAATGTGTACTTTATGAGGAATTTCAACTGGAGAAGCTTACAGGTAATGCAAATTTCACCTGCACAAAAGCTGCATAGTCCTGTAGCTCTCTGACACAGAAAACTAAATCACCTGAACTGAAACCATGGGGCTGGGGAAGATTGGGAATGTAATGGAAATGCCATCATTCTGCCCAGCAGAACAGCCAGGAGGAGAAGGAGAAAACATTCAGCCAGGCACAGGTGGGAATCACAAGTCAGCACAGAGCACAGAGAGAGAGATTTCCATTCAGTCCCTAAAAGTGACGGCTCCATAGCTCATCTATGGGGGAGAAGGGAATGGCTTGAGAAGATGATTCTTGTTCAGGGGCTGCTCCTTATGGTTTCTGCACTCACAGTTAAGTCACCTCCCTTTCCACCCCTCCACAGGAAACTGCTGTGAACGACCTTTCTTGGACTCTGTGGTGGGCGTTTAGGCACAACTTTTCACAAATGTCCAATAATTTTGATCCTCTCCACTTCAGGCTGCTGGAGCAGTCCTTAAATGCAGCACATCAAGGTAAGTGATTATTAAAAAGTGGCCTGGGTGACTCAATCTGGGCCTTTTTGAACCCAACATCTGAAAAGATTGGAATCCTAGAGGGAAATGTAAGCTACTATCTTTTTCCTCTTACTGCAATGTAGCACAGCCTAAAAATGTTCATCTGTGACAGGTGAAAGGAATGAAATTTCATTCTCACACTTTCTGCAATGCAAACGTAGGTAAAGCTCTCAGCTTAGAAAAAGAATTAATTAGTTTTAAAGTTTCCCAGTGTGGAAAAAAGTTCAAAGCCAAACCTTTTCCATAAAATATTGCCTAAGAAAATTAGTCAAAATATTCTTTGATGAGAAAAGAGAGAAATCTATTCTGACTCACACAATTCAATGGAAAATAATGTGCTTTCCCTAATACACATCTATAACATCATTACAGCTGCCAGAGAAAAGGAAGAATCTATATGTAATCAAGATTTACCATTGCAAACCAATGTTCTTAATGCTTCCATTTTAAGTGCGTACCTTGAAAATGTTCTTTCTATTTAGCAGAAGAATCTTCAAATACATGAAATACTTTTAATATGCCTGTGTTGAAAAGAAATAGCCCTCTACTTCAAAGCTGTTCCAGCTCATACAATAAATAGACTGTGGTGCCTGAGAGGTGATGGTGAGCGGTGGCAAGAAAGAACTGAATTTTGCTTTTTGTTATAAAAATATAGACAAAAATGCCACATGATGTTATTAACCATCCTTGAGACAACGGTGGGTTAATCACACCTATAGCCACCATGAAAATGTTGGAAACACTGTCACACTGATTTGTCCATTTAGCAGCTGGGTTTGGATAAGCAGAGGACATCAAGGATCACATAAAAAAATAACATTAAGACAAGACTTGCAGAGGAGGCCACACAGGCAGATGGGAGAATGATGGCAGCTGAAAATCACCAGGCTGACACTGATTAAAAAAAATACAACAAAAATTAAGTGACAGAGAAATGAGCCTGCAGAAGCAGAAGAGCTTCTAAATTATTTTTAAACTAATGAAAAGAGCAAGGAGAGATTTTCCAGGTCTTTCAAACACAGAAGAACCTCGGGTGCAGCATGTTCAGACATTTTCAAAACATCAGGTTGTATGGGTCAATTGCAGTTTTCCAAGGCATCTGAAAATATTCCAGACTGGAATGGATTTGGACATTCTGTTCTGTAGCATCACTGTGAACATAGCCAGCTTATTGTATTTTTCAGAATTATTTCTATCTACATGCAAACTTCCTGCTCACACTATGTTTATTTAGCAATGATGCTCATTATCTTCCCATTGAATCCTTAAGAAATATTGTTTTTCTTGGATAGAGGCATAGGAGGGAAGTTAAGGAGATGTAGGAATTGTGACCAGAATGAGGATAACTGGGTGATAAACATTTGTCCTGTGGTGGCTGGACAGAGAACAAATTCCTAATGATCACATAGACTCTGACAGGCAGGATTCCTTCCCAAGTCTCTTTTGCATGCAAGGATTCCAGAATAATCACATACATAAACTCAGAATCAGAAAGAAAAATAAAGATATGCAATAAACAAAGATTAAATCACTCCCTCCAACATGGAGAGAGAGGCCACATTCTAAACTCCCTTAATATGAAATTAATTCCAAGCATGAGGAATGTCTCTGACATCTCAGTCGCTGTTTTTCAGTTTGTAAATTATGAGGTGTTCACTCCTCTCTGGGGACTGAGCTTTTAATCACACAGATGTCCATTATAAATCCTCTGTTTACTTAGGAGCATAATAGGTGAACTCACAGCATCTTTGTGCTACAATAAATCTGCAGGCTCAGACAGAATGCTCATGATTACCTTCTAAATTCTTTCAAGGTCATTCTACATGATTTCATGCTACATAACATCCTTTCTCAGTCCATTTCACACTGAGAAAAGATCATGGTAAACATTGATTTTTCCCTGCTGGTATTCCTGAATTCCATCACATCACCCCACCACATGCACACTCTGATACATCATATTTTAGTCATTTGATTCTAAGCTCTTGTGTAGAAACTGAAAATTCAAAAAGTCAAATATGGTAAGGAAAAAAAAAAGAAGCTTATTTGGTGCAATTATTTGAAGATTAGACTGAAAAAAAATGAGAAGAAATGGGTGTTTCTTCCAGTGGGAAAAGCTTTACTGGAAGTAGATAAATGCGCAAAAAGCCACGCTTCAAATTGCTGATGAATTTAAATGGTAAAACAAATAGCCAAATTTAGATGGAATGTTTGTTTGACAAGTTTCTATTAGCAAATGCACTTCATGAATTATTCAGCATCAAAAAAAGACATGAATGCCTGAAAGAGCACAGAGACCCAGCCCTGCATGTGGTTCCTCCAGCATTCTGGCATGAAAGGAGTGCAGAAGGTGCTAATAATACTTCTCTCAAGAGAAAGAGATAGGATTCCTGCAAGAAATATTCACAGGCACAGACAAAAATTAGCTGCTTGATTTCTACTGAATCTTATTGCCTCAGGTGACTCATTATCTCAATGACTTCCTGTCTATGCAGAGATTTAAGATTAATGGATTAAATTCCCTAAATTCTTGGTGAATTTATTAGCTAATAAGATACTGCTATTTGCCATTTGATTAAAAATTGTTAAGAGTTCATTTTATCCTTTTATAAAGACCAGAATTATCTTCTTTTTGTGCAAATACCCATTTCTGCCTGCCTTGGGAGTAACAGGAACAATGCCCCTCCTGATATTCTCCTAATGTGCTACTGCCATTCCTCATTAAAAAAAAAAAGAACTGTTTGTGCCATGGAATCAGAGAATCAGAGAGATGGATATTCTCATCTCATATGCTGAGTAGAAAGGGTATTACAAGGATCATTGATCCAGCTCCTGTCCCTGCACAGACACCCCAATAATCCCACCCTGGGCATCTCTGGCAGCGGTGTCCACACACTCCTGGAGCTCTGTCAGCCTCGGGGCAGTGCCCATTCCCTGGGGAGCCCCTCCAGACCTTTCCCCAACCCTGGGTCCCTCCTTTGGACACTCTCCAGCAGCTTTGGCTCTTTTTCACCTCGTGGTGCCCAGAGCTGCCCCAGCCCTGGAGGTGACGCTGCCCCAGCCCAGAGCAGAGAGGGAAAATCCCTCCCTGGCTTGGCAGATGCTGCTGGGCATCATCCTCCAGGACAGGGATGTCCTTCCTGGCTCCAGGGCACTGCTGGGCCTGTTCCCCAGGACAGGGATGTCCCTCCTGGCTCCAGGGCACTGCTGGGCCTGTTCCCCAGGACAGGGATGTCCCTCCTGGCTCCAGGGCACTGCTGGGCCTGTTCCCCAGGACAGGGATGTCCCTCCTGGCTCCAGGGCACTGCTGGGCCTGTTCCCCAGGACAGGGATGTCCCTCCTGGCTCCAGGGCACTGCTGGGCCTGTTCCCCAGGACAGGGATGTCCCTCCTGGCTCCAGGGCACTGCTGGGCCTGTTCCCCAGGACAGGGATGTCCCTCCTGGCTCCAGGGCACTGCTGGGCCTGTTCCCCAGGACAGGGATGTCCCTCCTGGCTCCAGGGCACTGCTGGGCCTGTTCCCCAGGACAGGGATGTCCCTCCTGGCTCCAGGGCACTGCTGGGCCTGTTCCCCAGGACAGGGATGTCCCTCCTGGCTCCAGGGCACTGCTGGGCCTGTTCCCCAGGACAGGGATGTCCCTCCTGGCTCCAGGGCACTGCTGGGCCTGTTCCCCAGGACAGGGATGTCCCTCCTGGCTCCAGGGCACTGCTGGGCCTGTTCCCCAGGACAGGGATGTCCCTCCTGGCTCCAGGGCATTGCTGACTCACATCCCACTGGCCACCCACCAGGACCCCCATGTCCCTTCCTGTGTCAGCTCCCCAGCCTCTCATTCCCAGCCTGTCTGTACATCCAGGGTGCCCTATCCCAGGTGCAGAATCCAGCACTTGCCCTTGTTGAACTTCACACCGTTGGCGATTCACAGCCCTCTCATTTATCACGGTCTCTCTGCAGAGCCTCCCTGCCTTCCAGTCAACAACTCCTCCCAATTTAGTACCATCTGCAAACTCACCAAATACTCCTTCAAGTGGTAAAATGGTTTGGTGAAAATGAAATGGTTTCACTTTTCATGGCACTACCTTAGGAATGGGGCTTTACTCCTGGTGTTGTACTACTCACACGCTGTTTTTTACTCACTTCTTGCCATACCCAAGCAAAACCCAATACCAGACCTGTTTCTGGAACATCTCTCTGTGTGAGGGAAGACGCTTTTCTTCTCACCACCCCAAGAAACCAGTCCTTCCACAGGGTATTTCTCAGCTTCAATGACAAGTTTAGGAACTCTCGGAGCTGGCACTTGCTTGTAGATCACTGTGTTTAGTAGCAACCAACAGATTTAGCTAAACCCTTTTTAGAACCCATTTACACTTCCACGCTCCACAGTCTCTTATGGCATTAAATTAAACTTAACAACATGCTGTGGAAAAGGTAGTTCCTTTTATCTGCTTGAGACCGGGAAATGTATTTGGGATCGTCTGTAGCTTTTCATCTGTAATTTAACGGCAGATTATCAATGGCATTCAAATATATCAGAAAAACAGTATTTTAACTAAGTGAAGGACTGAATTCAGGTCTTTGGCAATGAACAAATAACAATTCCAGCACCCCAGAGCAAATATTCAACTCCACAACTTGCATTTTCTCCCGTTCAGCACAGGGGTGTGCTCTGAATAAAAAGTGATGCATTTTCTATTGATTTCCACAGGAAAAAAAATTCTTTTCTACAGAGTTCTAAGCTGAAGACAGCCCCCCAGAGCAGACAGATGTGAGCCTTGGATACACAATGACAGTATGGAATGGCAACTCTGCCAGCCACTAAAATCCAGCTGAGCCTATCACAGCTTCAGAGGGGCTACAGGTGCTGGTGACAATGGCACCCAGTGGGTGACACCTTCAAAGGGTACTGGAGAATTCCAGTGCAACACCACGAATTTGACTGCAGCCACCCCAGCTGATCCAGGTCTTCTCCTGCCTGGATCATCCAGAAACCTCTACATTAGTCACACTGCTCCAACATTAATAAAGAAAAGCTTATGAAGAAGAAATTTTTAGGACTGAACAACCTTCTCAAGGGGGTTGTTGTTCACATTTTAAAGTGGATTAAAGAAACAGCAGCAGAGGTTTGATAGAGGGGAAATTTCTGTTCTCAGGATGATGGGGGAAGTACAACCACTGCCCAGTTTATTATCTGGATACATCAAGCATCCATTTCTAAAAACATGAATATTTGAGTTAAAACTATGACTGAAAAAAAGCAGGACCATTCAAATGGGCCAAGGTTTATTTAGAATCAGAGAATCATAGAATGGTTTGAAAGGACATTGAAGATCATCTGGTTCCATCTCCTGCCATGGGCAGGGACACCTTCCACTGTCCCAGGCTGCTCCAAGCCCCAATGTCCAACCTGGCCTTGGGCACTGCCAGGGATCCAGGGGCAGCCACAGCTTCTCTGGGCACCCTGTGCCAGGGCCTCCCCACCCTCCCAGGGAACAATTCCTTCCCAAGATCCCATCCAGCCCTGCCCTCTGGCACTGGGAAGCCAGTCCCACTGTCACTCCAGGTCCTGAAGAATTGCCCCTCTCCAGCTTCCCTGTAGTCCCTTTCGATATTGGAAAGCTGCCATCAGGTCTCCATTCAGCCTTCTCTTCCCCAGGCTGAAAGGCCCCAATGTTCTCAGCCTGTCAAAAATTTGGAAATCAAGAGTGCTTTCAATCTGATAACTGATGTGACCCATTATGCTCTTTACTGGGAATATTCTCTAGAGTCCTGCTTGGGTTAAAGCCTTTGCAGGATCAGTGTATTCACTGAGTGATGAGAGATCACATCTGATGTCAAACACTATCCCTGAATGTGTAGAGCACGAAGGATATAATTTATACTTATTCCTTTGGCATTTTTTGTTGTCCTTGGGTTTGGTCCTGGAAGGGAGGGATGATTTGCAAGCACAGCAATCAGATTATCTTTTCTGAGCCCTGTCAGTTTCCTTGAGCTGGAATTACAGCAAAGATTTCTGCTACTGTAGAAAATGAAGAGATGGATAATAAATGTACAGAGAAATCTATACTGAGTATATTATTAATCTACATTCCAAGTCAATTTTAGAAATACACTCCTACTGTGGCAGAGACACATTCCACATCCTACCCTGAAATTCAGTGTTGGAATTGGTTCATTTTGAGGTAGAGTCCTGAACACCCAAACAAATACACACCACTATTCCTCTTAGAACTGGAGCTTTCATTCCTCATCCCATCAAATCTCCTGCTGCAGTCAATTGTCTTAATCTGATTTACACCTTGGCACGAAAGCTACAGCACACAGACCCCACCAAATAGCCCAGATTCTGCCCTGAATAAAAACAGCTTTGTGAGAGATCTGTCTGGAGAAACTGAAACCAGTGATGAAGGAATTTGTGCTGTAGGTCCCTTGTTATCCACAGGCACATCCCCCGCATTGGGAAGAGGGGCAAGGAGGGTTAAACCCCATTATTCCCTCACAGGAAAGATTTATGAAGCAGAAGTGCTGCAAACTGTGAATGAGAGACCCCACATGGCATTGGGGAAACAATTTCCTCCCATCCAAAAGCTGAAAAGGATCCTGCTCGAGCTGCAGGGCAAAGAGTGAGACAATTACTGCTGAAAAGTGGAATTCAACCGTTGCTGAGAGTTACAGCTGGAGCAGCAGGTCCTGGGATCCTTTGAAAGGAGGCTGAGAAGAGATAACGCAACAGATAAGGAGGGAGAGGTGTTCTCTGACACATCAATTCTCATACTGCTGCTATGCAATTTTCTCCCCAGGTTTGAAAAGTGCTTCCTGGAGGTGAACGGCTCAGAATCTCAAATTTTATGCACTGGAGGGCAAACCAGGTGGCCTCGTGAGGCTGTAAAGATGGGGGCTGCAAAATTAAACCCTGTCCTAACAACTTTAGCTCAGTTAAACCTTTCATAATAATACGGAGCTCTGAAAGTTTTAAGGGCTAAAAAAAAAAATTGAATGGTTCCCAGGAGGATTAATTCAACGAATAGAAAGTAATAAGATCAGCAGCCCCAGGGAAATTCAGTAAGTTTCCTGCGTTCAGAGACTGAACAGGCCCCTTTACAGAGCACACGAAGAATAGGATGTAATTTTCTAAACCTACAGTGAAATTCAAAGTGAAAACTCAACAACATTAAAAACCATGAAGCAGTTCCCTGTAAGGAACTTCATACCTTGAAAAGAAGCAGATGTAACTCTAAATGACTTTGGGAAGGCAAGTAAAAATGTTCTTCTGAAGGCCATCCTTAGCCATGAACAGATGTAACACCCCCACATCCCCTGGTGGTTTCTGCCAAATGTCTGGAAGACAAGCGATTCAAACCATTTCCAGAGAACTCTGGTGACGTATGAGTGCTTGCAGAAAATACATCAACCCCTTGAGCAATTATTTCACTTCAGTGCAGTCTCTCTTCCAGTCTCCCACCAAGGCTGGTCTCCCAAGGGCTTACCAGAATACGCTCTACCATTTGGAACATTTATTTCCCTCAGTTATC
The DNA here is from genome assembly GCA_013397055.1 of Pachycephala philippinensis. NCBI lineage: Eukaryota > Metazoa > Chordata > Aves > Passeriformes > Pachycephala > Pachycephala philippinensis. The sequence goes on along the minus strand of VWZT01010572.1, from coordinate 89,212 downwards.
TCTTGCTTTGAAGTTCAATATCTGTGGCTTGCTTTCTGCAGAGCCCAGTTCAAAGAGCAGATCCCAGTGATTCTGTGACAACAGAAGAATGAGCACTGTTAGCAATAAATCTTTGCTTCCCCTCCAGACCATATTCCTGGCATCAGCACGAGCAACACGTCTGGTATCACTACAACTGCCCAAGGAAGCAGCTGGGGCCAGTTATCAATATTATCATTCCTGAAACAGTTTTGCAGTGATACAGTGAAAGGTTTTCTGTGACTTATCAAGTTTTTTTCTAATTTCCAAAGGAAGAAAAGTGCAAGGAAAGAAATTTTATCTCTAGTGGTGCTTCAAACAGTGTAAAGTTTGAGGATATTGAAGTCAGGCAATGAGATAGAGCACTGAAATGTGCAGCTGTAAAATTCAGCTCCACTTGATGCTCTGACTTTATAGCAATGCCCAGGTTTGTGGGGCTGCAGTGCAGCTGTAGAGCCCGTTTGGATTCTTGCTTATTTTATTTCTCAGAGTTAAAAGAATTGCAACACTGTATAAATGACACCTCTTTGGCTCTTAAATCACTGGGCTGTCTATAATGGCTGTAATAAATGTTTCCTATTCCACTGCTACAAAAATGGCCGGGCAGTTTGAGCCATTTGGCCGTGGCACTCACTGGCCCGTGATTCATGGCACACTTGTTATTTATTTGCAGAGGCTACAAGGCAAATGTGCTAGATGAGAATAGTTCTTTAATGCAAAGCATTAAATTATAAGCTCCCCCTCAGGATTTGACTGCCAATAGTAGTAAATGGATGCCCAAGACAACACAGGAGCTATTACTATTTAAAAATAAGCTGTCTGATATTAAACTTTTTTATTTTACAGCAGATTTCCAATCCTGTCCCCCTTCTTTCAGTGCTTTAGTCCATACCCTTCCTACACAGGTTTGCATGGATGCTGGGAACAACACTTACCTCATTGTACAGATATATGTCAGATCATATTCTTACATATTTTTGCTTTTTTTTTGTAATTTCAGGGCTTCTAGCTCAGGTGTTCCAATGGCTCCGGTTAATTAAATATTTATAATTATTACAATTTTAGGAGATCTCACCCGGAGGGTAGCACTGCTGCCTTTCTGTAGTGCATGGAGGGCAGCTGAGGCACAGAAGGGTAAGGTTCCAATTTCCAGACTGCCTTGCTCATCCTCTAGTTCATGGGCCATACCAGCTTTGGAATATTTTTCCTGAGGACTGACAGAGGTTTGCAGATTGTTCAGGAGCGTCCCCTGAACTACAAGACCTCCCACCCCACTTAATGATGTTCTGCTCCACCCAAATTATCCCAGAGCCAAGAGCTGACCCGAGGGTTCCCAGCTCATGAATCACAGCAAAAGCAGCACATCCATTCCCATCTTATAAAGAGCCCAAATCATTTTGTCATCAGTGTGGCTTTGTACAACTTGAGTAGGAAAAAAACAGTTTGTGAGGTTATTGAAATAAATCAGAATCCAGTACTGTAGAAAGAAGTGCTATAATTAAACCAAGAAACAAAAAATCCCAAACAATCTAAATCCCGTAAGCCAACATTTCAAATCCTTTATGGGACACCATAAATCAGGGCTTTTCTTTACTGCTCGGGTCAGAAGGAAATTGTTAAAATAAACAGTTCAAATGTTAATAAGACTCCTTGATAGAACAAATATATTCCCAACATCACAAAACTCCTCATTTTCTGTTTTTTTCCAAAATTACTTTTCAAGCTACAGAATTTTAAAAACCCCCAACAAACAAAAATCCCAACACCTCAAGACATGCAAGTGATCAATATGTTTTAATAATTTCATTCATTGTCTTACTCATTCGTTAAAAAACCCCACAGCAGAGATATTGTACAGCAGCATGTTTATAAACTCAGTCATCTGCTCTTGTTATCACCTAACATTTATCACCAGACAGGGCTCAAGCCTTCCAGGTGTGATTCTGAAGCAATATATGTATATTAACAGGAAACCTGGAACATTAACACAATGCCATTATCTTCCAAAGCCTGTCAGCTGCACAAGATAAACAGGATTTTTTCTTTCCTAGCAAAGAGCTGCCACAAAAACGCAAAAGTTTTCTAGTTTTTGTTGAGGAAGAAATTACTGCAGAAATTTCAATTCTTTCAGTTTGTTCTATATTTGAAGTAAATCTGCTGAATGTGGAAACAAGCCTGGTTTTGAGACATGGCTGTGTTGATGCAGTTGTTCTAGAAGTTTTCTGTTGTCAGCCAGATGTCTGATGACACTTGGAAATACAGCCAAAATCTGACCTTAGCTAAGGGAAAAAACCTCAAAAAACCCTAACTGTTGCAGACTTCTCCCCCAAAAAGGCTCATTTTTATGATCAGTTCTAGTAATTCAGTGAGTTGTAGCAGCCTGAGAAAGATTTGAAGGAAAGTGACAATTTTCTGCAAGGCCAAGTGTTAAAATTCCCTGGAAGAGGAGCACCATGGACCCCAATCCCTGGGGAATTGTTACTCGTCCTAGTGAAAGATCAGGCAACAAACGGAGGCAAACACAGAATTTGTTCTGCTTGAGGACTGAAATGAAGTGTCAATATCTAAATTTAACTTCACCAACTTGTTCCTAGCCCCGTTATCCCAGTTTAGTGATGAACCAAGGGATGCTTCCCAGGGATGCAGCAATGCAGGGTGTGCCATGCTTTGGGGTTTGGGGAGCAGGAGGTGGAGGCGCTCAGGAATAATCCCAGAACCACAAACAGATGACAAAATGAGAAATATTGGGAGTCCTGGCTGTGCCACAAATCTGGCCAAAGACAGAGCAGAGCAATCCCTGCTGGCAGGGATGGGGAGAGGATGGCACTGCAGGCCATAAAGCAGGAAAACCCCAAAGCACAGGGAATGGAGAGGGATCAGTGCTCTGGAAACTCCTGCACTGCCACAGTGAAGGATCTAAAGTGCAGCAGGGTTTGCCTTGCTGGGGCTTCACTCCTCTTACAGATTAACTCACCCTGAGTTTGGGGGTGAATTTCCCAACTGAACCCTAAATAAATTGTTGTTTAGCAGCTATTAGAGGGCACAGTTAAATGGAAGAAAATACCAGCACAGCAAACAGAAGCAAACTCCAGTATTGACCATAGGGGAGTCGTTAAAGCCATCATTTCAGTCATCTCAGACCAGCAGCAGTTTGGAAAACAATCCCCTTGGAGGATGGGCTGGAGGAATACAGAGCTGATACACACTCCCCACAGGAAGTTCTCAGGTATCTAAGATTCTAAATATTAACTAAAACCTGGCCACTATACTAAGAATAGCTCCTGAACTTTGATCAATAGCTTTTTTTTTTTTTTTTAATACTTCTTCAAAATGCATAGGAAGTTTTGATTCCTTTGTTTCTAGTTATAGAAAACTGAATTCTACTGTTTCAGTTTGTCAGGACACAAAACACAGGAAACAAAGCGTGACTTAGAGTATTTTACCTCCCTATTTATTTTCAGAAGGGATGGAAAGGTGTTAATAATATTCAGAATATCTTAGGGTAAGATTAGGTTAAATTTGAATCACGGTTTGATTTCAGCAGCACAATAAATCCTCCAGCAGTTCCCACACAGATACTTCAAAATTACCACTCACTGGTAATCACATTACTGAAATCCATATCTAATGACATTCCTGCTGCAAATAATGGAGAAATGAAGTTAGAAAGCCGTTGATGTTGTAGGACATCCTCCAAACTGAATGTTGGAAACCTTTGTGGGAAGTTGGGTATTCTGGCAAAATTCTGCCAACCTCTCTTTTTGCAAATCAAGTGTAAAACAATCTTAGATTTAGGGTCCCAGTCAGAGTTAAAATTAAAGGTGAAATTCTAATACAAGTGGTTTATAAGTATTTCATTTATCTGTGAGTTACTTCTCTAAATTTCAATGGTCTCAGTGTGGCTGAAGCCACCGAGGGGAGATCCTGCTGCTGTGCTCTCCATCACACAAGCCTGTCCATTTTGTTTTTCCAGCACAGTGAAACCAAGTAAATATTTCTCACCATAAACAAACCAATGTGAAGTGCACTTAAAACTAATTTTTAATTTGCACTTCATGGAGATGCCAGCTTTGAGATCTGTAACAGACTTTCCGCAGGAAATCTCTCAAATAACAGGCAAATTCACTCAATGATGCGCCTTGTTTAATTCCACTTTGACAATAATAACATGTCTAAAACAGAAAAAAATTAAAATTTATTTTAACAAAGGTAAGAAAATCACAACTGCCATCCACCATGATGGGATTAGAGTCACCAGAGCACTGCAAAGGATATTTTAGACCTGTCCTGACCCTCTCCTCCCCAAAGAAACTAGAAACATCTACATTCTCAATTTGAGAAAACCAGTATATTTTAGTATAATTTGGCCTATCCATGGCATATCAGGGACTGTATTTTGGAACAAGGTGGAGTCACTTCACTGGGTAATGTGCTACAATGAGAAATTCCATATAAAGAGAGTTGATAATAGGAAATGTAGCTACTGTGAAATTAAGTAATTATTGAAGGAAAGTGGCAAGTTTGTACATGAGACAAGGCATCTGCCTTCCTTCCCTTCCTTCCCATTTGAAATTAAGGTCAAAGATATCAATTAAATTGGTGGAAAAATTGTATCCTGATCAATTGTCTTATTTTGATCACTTGGAGTCTAAATTACCACTAAATTACATGTGGTATCCTTACAGAAATGAAGAATAGTGTAATGCTCTGTGTGCTTTTCTGAATGAATAATCTGTACAACAGTTAATTCCCCTCGCAGATATTGAGATAAATTCTAGTGATAAAATAGTACCTCAGGTTCTTCATCTGTCTGAGAATTAAGTCTGGGTTACCTGTCCCTGGCTCATCCTTTAGCACAGCTCTGCAGGTGAGATTCAGATCATGTTCTGTGTTTTAATATAGAATCAAAATGAGAAATTAGAAGGTCCCAGTTGTTCCCTCCCACATCTGTTGCTGCCTGACCATATGTGTGACAGCTTGGAAGGGAAATTCTTTGCTCCTTTCTTATATTACACCTATTATTTAAAAATCGTTACTCCCTACCTTGACATCTAGGGGAAAAAAGTTCACAAGCCAGGATTCAGATCCACATCCAGGCTCTTCCTCTAGTCCTGCAAGTGTAAATCATAAATAAGTTTATTTCTTGTTGCTTCCTTGAATTCTGCATGAGCTTTTCCCCAATAATCCCATGGTTACTCCCAAACATTCTCAGCCATTCTGCTGACAGGAGGTTGCACAGGGATAAGAGAGGGAATAGAAAAGTTCTGTGAGTGGAAGTTCATCAGCCATGACATTAATGAGGAGAGGCAGAGGAGGACTCTCAGTCTGCCAGCTCTGTCTGGCTCCTGCAGGACCAGCAGCAGCAAAGAACAATCATTCAGCTCATGACAAACGAAGGCAGATTCAAGTGAATCCACCCAGGAACTGTTCTACCTCCCATTGCTCCCTGAGAGCAATTCTGGGCTCTCAGGTGTCACACCAAGCCATCAATAGCAGCTTTCTTTATCACAAAACCCCTCCCACACTGATAAAGCCTATCTTCTGCTTGCAATTGCTCGTCTCACTTAATGAATATTTATCTTGCATAGCCCAGGAGAAAGTCTTTGTGATAATTCACACAATGTACTTTATTTTATTTATTTCACTAGAAAAGGTAGCATTCTTATCTGAACAGTTGTGCCATGTGGTTATTAATTACAATCCAACGCTACTTGAGTAATGTTAAATTTCAACTGTTTCCTTCACTGCCTTACAGAAAGAGCAGGTTCTGACTGTTCATACAAAATGTGGATATATCCATACATCCAGAGTATTAGGTGAATGTATAGTATGGCAAGGACCCCTCCAAATCTCTGAATTAAAAGTAAGAAATGAACGTCTACTTCACTGATTTACTTACAATGATAAACTTTAATCTCCACAATTACTGTAAGAACCACAATGGAATAATTAACTCTTTGCAAAGTATATTGCCCATTTTGCCTATAAGATGACTTGTCCAATAAAATTGGATAAAAAATACACCTGTTTCACAAAGCAAGCTCACAGGACTGTAATCTCAGATTATTAGAGAATTAAACAGCCATTTTCTGTGATCTGTCTGCCCACAAGAGCAGCAAACCTGAACAACTGAGAGCTCCAGAACAGAAAACAAAATCAAAGTCTATCGTGGTCTGATCACTCATTAGAAACAACAAATAACTATAATTTGCATCTTTTATTGCCCCGTGTCCTATAAATCCAGACCCAGTAGAAACTCCAGGAAGCATTCCATGAGTTTTATTTTGCTACAGGTGGAGCAGTAGGCAAGACCTGCACTGCTTTATCCCAGGGCAGGGATCCCTTTACTGCTCTGGCTGCACAGACAATCAGCTGTGCCCTTCCCTCCCTCCTCTCTTTCCCAAGCCTTCAAGCAGATTAATTGTTTGAACTATATTTCCCATGATACCTCCCTTTTTGGGCACCCCCATTAATGTTAGCTCTGAAAAAATCCATGACCTCAGTGAAGAAATATGCAGGAAAACAATCTTAGAATCACAACCCACCAGGCCAAGCACTGGGGACATCAGTTGCCCTACGAGCAGAAGATGCTGGAAGATATTGCAGTTCAACACAGGGCAGCACTGAGGAATTCTCAGGGTGGATGATGTGAAATTCCCCAAATATTTGTCTTTTCACTTAGTTCAGGCCTCCTGGGAACAGGTATCCCCCGCAGACCTCAAGAGTAAAACAAGTCAAGTGATTCAACAACTGCCCCTTGAATGAGAAATGAATTTGTGGCCAACTCGTTCCTCAAAGGCCAATTCCTGCTGGATAAAAAATTGCAGCATAAAGAACTGTGGCCATTTGTCTCCTCACACCTTTGCCATAGAGCAGCCAAGACTGTGCTTTCAACATTTTAGAAGCAGTTTGCCAAATCTTTATGCCGTCACGAAATGGAAACCTTCATTTTCAGGTGTTACAAATATTATTAATAGAAAGCTGCAGAGTGCACTGAAATTAGGGGTGACACCACAGAGACTCCACAGCAGTTTTCCACACACTCTGGGGCAAAACTAAGGAGCTGGCTCTTCAGTCCAGGAGGAATGATACAAAAGCAGTTCCACGCTGTTAGAAAACAAATACACAATAATAAAAGCTGATTTTGTCCTGCCTGAAACGAGGTGTGATATGGTTACCTTGTAGATGTTTGCAAAAATCAAATGATGTCATAGGAAAACATTCCCACTTTGCCACAGGAAGACTTGTCCAAAATCCTCAGCTGGATTTTGTCTAGGGCTTTGACTGACAGAACATGTTATTTTTTCATTACACCATGAACAAGTAGACGTTTTCTTGCCCAAAGAAGGAAGTGTCCCATTACCTCACCTCCAGTGGTATTTCAGTCCCTCCATTGCCTCATTCTGTGTGAACCTTTCCCACATCTCTTGAGAACTTATTTGTATCATACAAAAATGATAACATGTTTATGAGAAACACTTGGCTCACCCATAAATAGCTTTGAAGTTTATATTATTTAAAAGAGCACCATGGGATTTTTTGTTGATTGTAAACTTGGTGCTACGGAGTATGAGATTCATTTCAACAGGTCTCCAGAACAGGTTAATTTCTTTTCTGTAAAAAAGATAGTGATGATGATGATGATGATAATATTAATAGTATTAAAATTCCATCCATTATGGAATTCAGCTGCCCCACGTTCAAGTCAGACAGGCCACTTGCAAGCTCTGCCCTATAACATTGGTGGATATAAATATCAAGGAATAAATCTAGGTTTCCATTTCATCCCTCCTTTCCCTCAAATCCATTTTGAATTCTGCACTCAAAAGAGACATGAGGTGCTGGGAACAAAATCAGAATTCGTAGAATTAGTAAAAAACCCTACCAGAGGTTGGACAGGAACACAAGACATGCACCAATCCTCTACTATCCCTCAAACAGCCTACAGTTATGTCTCTCCCAGGAGATAGTTGTCAATTTTGCTCTGAACTGTTCCTAAATTTGGAGACTCCAGAGGTCCCTGGGGACTCTCCCCCAGTGGCAGCCTGCCCAGCCATTAGAGCAGTTTTCTCATCGTGTCTGCCCTAAGCCGTGCTCGTTAATGCCATTATTCCCATCCTCTCCAGGATGGATGCGATGGAGTAATGAACACACACCTGCTCTTTTACAATAAAAGTTGTTGAATAATAAAACTGAAACTCTCCTGTGTTTAGTGCTCTTCCCCTTAGGCTAAACAACCTAAATTCATTTATATTTTTATTCGAAAGCTGCTCTGGTAACTTTTGAAGCTGTTTGGGGAGCTTTCTTCAAATGGGCCACAACTACTTATCCTCCTTGAAGTGCCGTGCCCCAGACAGGACGCATTCCTCCAGTTTGCTCTCCCTCATCCTAAAGAGAGGTAAAATATTGCTTCCCATCTCACTCTGAGTCCACAGAACTCCGGGAATTTATAGCTCAGTGCAGATGAGACAGGAAATAAACAGATGAAATAACTGCTCTGCCATTGCAGCCTTACCCGCTGCTTTGCTGAGATGTCTCTCTTTGATTCCAAGGATCAAAAGGTATTTTCTTTTTCTCAGATCTAGAATTGTTTGGAATTTGTCGGAAAATGGCTTTTTCTCACCTTGATAGAAAACGAATGACACTTTTTTCTTTTTCCTAATTCTTCTCAAAAAGGAGATGAAAATCCTTTGGATGAACACATTTCATTTATGCCCTACTAGATCCTTCTGAAATGCCCTTTTAACAAAAATAATATTTTTTCCTTTTCCTACTTTGCCTGTTATTTTATATGAAACACTTATTTTGCCCACAAATATAAAATCGGTACTTTTTTATTCCTAATAACACTGGAAATGTTACAAATATTTTAAAAGCAATTTTGTACAGTTTGCTGTCCACAGAAAGGATACAAAATATGTTGCACTTCAAACCTATGCTATGAAAACCACAAGTTAATAAAATAGCTTGAATAGATCTTCAATTAACAAAACCACATTAATAAAAATAATTATTTTAATCCATTTCCTAGGCAATTTATGCCCATAGTCTTTTGGGGCTTGGCAATTATTTAAAAGTGTATATAAAACCAAACAAAAAAAAGGTGTCTCAGGAATCATTAAAATGACTTGAATATACTTTATGCCAGGTTAATTGACTTCACCATCATCTGGATATAAACTCAGAGGAGTCAGAAAATACAGTTGAAGCAACATTAATTATTCTGCAGTTATGTATTTGATATTTTCCTGTAAAATACCTATTTCATTCCAGATGTCAAAGTTCTCTAAAAAAACACCAGTACGAGTTCTTGAGCTGATCCAAAATGCTGATCCCTGCTCCAGAGAGATGCAACCAATAATCGTCATTTTGTAATCTCTTTCACTGTTCAAAAAAAAAAAAAAAAAAAAAGGAGAAACTTAAAACCAAGAAAAGTATTTTAAAAGACATTTAAAATCAGAATATGGATCTTCCAGGCTGATGTTGTACATTACTTATGGTACCCTTGGACATCCTGACTGGTGAGCAGGGACAGTGGTGAGTTACTGGGAAGCTGGAAGGACACCACAGCTCCAGGTCCTCATTTCACATGTCATAATCAAGGATGAAAATTTTAGCCTGAAACAACACTGAGGTTTCCCACTACTTCTCTGGGTTTGATTTATTTTGAGGTCACAAGAGCTCCCACTCTCCTCATGTGACATCAGCCAGAAAAATAAACACTAAAGGGAGTGTGGTGCAGATATTTTTATTTCTAGCTTTTGTGAGAACTCTACTGTACCAACATTGCAGGACTTTGGAGACAGTTTGAAGCCCAGGAACAGTAAATGGGTGCCAAGTCATGTGTCTTAAAATGTCTTATTTTGGACCTAAACACAGCTCTGTGTGCAAAACAGTATTTTTTCCCTCAGTCAGTGCCTTCAGTGAACAGTGCCCAGAGCAGGAACTTCCACAGCACGAAGCCCATTCCCAGCACAGACCTTGCACCAAGGAGGGGCTGCACAGCCAGGACATTTTGGTAATAAATCCATTTAGTCCAACATGTGGAGAGATGTCTGCTCCCTTTTCACACCTCTGTGTAGGGAATATTGCACACGATGGGATTTGTGATTTGTAATGTCTTTACTTAGAGCAGGCCATGCTTTTAGACAGGACACCCTGGGGTAAATCAGATGTAACTTAATCAGAAGTAACTTAATCCTGCCCATTCTCTCTGCACATGGGGAGTCCAAACTGCCCCGTGTGAGCTCACAGAGCCCCAGGCTGGGTGAGGCTGGAGGGGCTCCTCTGGTGCCCCCTCCCTGCTCCAGCAGCGCCATCCCAGAGCACAGGGCACAGCAGTGTGTGCAGGGGGCTCTGCAATATCCCCAGGGAGGAGACTGCACAGCCTCTCTGCACAATCTGCTCAGGGCTGGGCACTGCCCAGGGCACGAGTTGTGCCTCCTGTGCAGGGGAACTCGCTGGGCTCAGGCGCTGCCCGTGGCTCTGGGGCCATTGCTGGGCCCCCGGAGCAGAGCCCGGGCCCTGCTCGGAGCCCTCCCTGCACACAGGGACACCCAGGCCTCAGGGCCCCTCTCAGCCGGGGCTCCTCTCGAGGCTGAGCAGCCGCAGCTCCCTCAGCCCTTCCTGGGCACCGAGATGCTCCAGGCCCTTCCTCAGCCCCGCAGCCTCCGCTGGCCCCGCTCCAGGAGCTCCCTGGCCCCGCTGTGCTGAGGCTCCAGAGCTGGGCACGGCCCTGCAGAGGTGCCCCCGGGCTGGGCACAGGGGCAGGATCCCTCCCTGAGCTGCTGCCGAGGCTCTTCCCGATGGCCCCGGGGCACCTTGGCCTCCTTGGCCCCAGGAGCCTCTGCTGGCTCAGGGACAGCTCCTTGTCCCCAGCACCCCCAGGAGCCTCTGCTGGCTCAGGGACAGCTCCTTGGCCCCAGCACCCCCAGGAGCCTCTGCTGGCTCAGGGACAGCTCCTTGTCCCCAGCACCCCCAGGAGCCTCTGCTGGCTCAGGGACAGCTCCTTGTCCCCAGCATCCCCAGGAGCCTCTGCTGGCTCAGGGAGAGCTCCTTGTCCCCCAGCACCCCCAGGAGCCTCTGCTGGCTCAGGGACAGCTCCTTGACCCCAGCACCCCCAGGTCCTTCCCCACAGAGCTGCTCCAGCAGCTGTCCCCAGCCTGTGCTGCTGCTGGGGCTGTTCCTCCCCATACTCCCCCAGAATTAAATTATAAATCAGCTGAGCCCAAGACGATGTATTTGATGTGCCGAGGATTGAGAAAACCATAACTAGAAATGGTGCTTCAAATCTACCCCGAGAGAGGTCACAAGTAATGTATTTCTCCAAATTTTCCAGCAGATATTGCCTTACCCCAGAGGGCTCACCTGAAGATGGGAGACATTCAATTTGAGTGTTGTTTCTTTTAATCAAAGGTTGTCAATCACATGGTATTATTTCAACCAAAATTAAACAGAGGCTCGCCTGTGTCAGCCCGCTGGTAATGAACAAGTGTTTCATATGTTGCTTTATTTGCATTTAAGTCCGAGTTTTCCTAAAAATACCCTGGGGTTTTAGGATTTTTACCAACACCCAGTTATCACTTCCAAAGTGCATCATGTCCTAATGTAAGATTTTTGAAGTTAATATACTGCTGACATTAAACTGAAAGATTTTCTTTGTTTCTGTAAGTTCAGAGTGAAAAGGCAATATTAAAAAAAGAAATCATATAGAAAGAAGCTTTATAAAAGTTCATAGAAGGTGAAAACAACTTAAAACAATCATTTTCTATGGGTCTTTATTTTTAAGAGGGAGAAAAATTTACATTTAAATTAACATATTTCACTTGTTTCTTCCGTTCAGTGTTAGACTGCTTGTGTACAAACTAAATAATACAAACCTTCCAATGGTCTCATTAACTTTTGTTTAGTTATCCTATGATGAAATGATCTGTAATTTAAATAATGGACAACAAATCCTACGCTTTGTTTTAAATCTGCTTCAGCTCCACAGGTATCTGAAATTTTTCAGCTCAAATGTGTTAATTAAAATGTTTTTCGTCTTACAGTAGCATCTGTTTCCAATTAAGTGATCACTATTTAGAAAGTCAACAACAAAAACCGTGTTTTTACTAGAGCAAGAATGAAATAACCCACTGTACAACTATGAAAAAAGAAAGTGCTCACACTGCAATTATCTGAAAGGCTGAATTAGGCTGGAGATTGCAGTTATTAAAGGAAGTCATGCAGAAATGTGCCCTTTAGCACGAAACTTATTCTGAATTATATCATCCACTCATAGAATTGTCTGGGCTGGAAAAGCCCTTAAAGCCCATCCAGTGCCACCCCTGCCATGGGCAGGGACACCTTCCACTGTCCCAGGCTGCTCCAAGCCCCAGTGTCCAACCTGGCCTTGGGCACTGCCAGGGATCCAGGGGCAGCCACAGCTTCTCTGGGCACCCTGTGCCAGGGCCTGCCCACCCTCCCAGGGAACAATTCCTTCCCAAGATCCCATCTAAATTTCCCCTTCTTTCACTGAGAAGCCATTCCCCTTGTCCTGGCACTCCAGGCCCTCTCAAAAAGTCCCTTGTAAAAGTCTCTTTACTCTTTTAAGTGCTTATTTTACCACATGAATCTTTACATTTAAAATGAGCCATGTTTAGGTATACCCTGAAATTTCATGTTTTCATCTTGTTAACCAGCAGCCTTTAACCAAATAGGATCAGCCAAGTTCGCTGACCACCCATGCAAAACATCTCTGTTTGAAATCCATCATCACAGCTCTCGCCTGTTTTCCCTTCATTCCCCCGAGCCCCAGGTCATTTCCTGCACATTTAGAAATCTATGCAGTGTAACCCCAGGAGATCAGGATGAATGGGGGACAATGGGATCTCCTTTGGGCTGGGATTGTCTGCTGGAGCTAAACCTGACCTAGGGCTGCAGGTGGTTGTTCCACTTCAGCTGATCCATTGTTGGAGCAATGCAGGACTTCTTTGGCTTGGTTTTAAAGGGTCACTTTTGCCCAAGAAGTAAAAGCTGCATCAAGGTGAGAGCCATTTAAATTATTATATTATTATTGCTAATCTATATTATTGCTATTATTGGTATTGTCATTATATTGCTGTGCCAGGGGAGGCTCAGGTTGGACATCAGCAGGAATTTGCCCATGGAAAGGGTGCTCAGGCCTTGGCAGGGGCTGCCCAGGGAGGTTTGGAGTGCCCATCCCTGGAGGTGTCCCAGGAAGGGCTGGAGGTGGCACTCAGAGCTCTGGGCTGGGGACAAGGTGGGGATGGGGCACAGCTTGGACTTGATGGTTTTGGAAGCCCTTTCCAACCCTTAAGATTCCATGATTTTATAAAATTAAATATTCTATTATTATATTATCAAGTTGGAAATGAATAAAGTTAGGATCATGGAAAACCACAAGATTGTGGAGTAGTAACCAGGGACATAACTGTACAAATTCCTTTCACATATTTGAATATTGGTCCAGATTTACTCTGTAAAATGGGAGAGTGGAACACTTTTGCTACCACCAGGTAAATGAACCCTGGGGGTGTCTAACATCTCTCAGCACCGAATAAACACAAAGTAAGCAAAGTGTTCACGTGGAGCTGTGCCCCAAACCCCTTGACTGTGTGCCTGAGCACAGGCAGGGGTGAGCTGAGCACTTGGGCACATTTACTCCAGCGCTGAGGAGCAAAGGGAAAATGCAGAGTGAGGAGAGGCTCAGTGTGACTGAGTGCTTCAGCAGAACGAGGGGCTGCACGTGGGCAGGCCAGGAATGATTTTCCACAGGCAGAAATGCAAGAGGGAAGTGCCAGTGCAAACCATTCTGGATATGTTCCGTGGGTAACCATCTGCTTTGAGTGATGCTGATGCCTTGAGAGGCCAACCTAGAAACAGAGACTGGACAGGAGGAAGGGAATAAAGGTGGATATTTATTTGAAAGGCCTTCAGAGGCACACCCTGGGCAGGCCAAAGGCTGCACCCAAGATGGACCCCGAGTCACGAGTTCTTCACACTTTTATAGCTTTGGTCCATTTGCATCTCAACCCAATTGCACCAATTAAACTTTAGCTAATGATGGAATTTCCCCTCAGCTTGCCCCCCTTCTCAAGATGCTGGGTTACACATTTTGGGCCTAGGCCGGGCTGGGTGTCCTTGGAGAGCAGCCTGGAGAGGCTTTGTTCTGTCTGTCTCAGCACGAGAGAGCAGCAGCTCCCAGGCTGCAGGACACTGCAGAGTTACACACTGGGAATGCAGAACTGGGAAAATATAAAAGTTAAAACCTAAGGCATCAGTGCCCAGGTGTGAATCCAGCCCCACCTCAGCATCCCTGGCACTGGGATGGGATCAGCACTGCTCCTTCCTAACCCCTGGCCTCTCTGGCGTGCTTGGAGCAGGAACCAGGCCATCTCAGGGGTTCATTTATCCCAGCAGGGCTCTGTCTCTGCTTTGACCCCCAGCACTGCTGCAGTCCAAACACGAAATAAAAACAACAACATAACCACAGGAAGGTGCAGGGCAGTTAAATGAAGTAAAGACTTAATACATGCCACATTTTAGCAATTCCCCCTAACCACACAGCACAGAAGGGGCCATTTCATCGAGAGTGGTTTGATTATTTGGTTGTAATAGACAAAGCTTTAGTTTACCCTCCAGGATAAAAAATATAGGTCAGCTTTTCATTAACAGGAAAAAAAAAAAAGAGAAGTTATTTAAAAATTGTTATGATATGTTAGACCATTAATAGCAGGATCCTAAGCACAGTTAAGTAGGTGAGAAATCAGTTACTGTGAGGAAGTAGGCCAGTAAAACATCATGAAGTGATTTAACCTGTCTCTAATTAATGGAAATTCTGCATCAGTTTTATTCACATTGTACAATTTATGACTTCTCCTTGACTGTTTCTCTTTCCTCCTTCTTTAAACTTTGAAATTGCACATCGTTTGCAGCCTGGTGCGTTGCCAGCTAAAATAACTCTCATTTGATAATAAGTCCAAGTGATAAGTTCATTCTTACCCTTTTGATAAGCTTCTATTGAAATCTATTGTGTCTACAAATCCAAACAGAGCTTCCTCTTTATTTTATTTTATTTTTTTGAACTCAGACTATTGATCAGAAACAAAGCTGTTGCTTCTTTTATTGCTAAACAGCAGTAGATGTTCTCCTGCTGCCTAAGAACTAAAATGTAACTGAAATATAAAATATAACTGAAAACTGCCTTCCTCCTTTAATGTCTGAAATTCTTAGTGGCTGCTTTGAGCTGACATTCTCTTGCCACCAACCAGGCTTTACTTGGAAGGAGAAGAAATTAATTTTTTTTTTTTCACTTCTAAAGAAATTTATAATCATTTAACTGTAATTTCCTGCAAATCCAAATCACCTATTGTACCATCATTGTCGCTAAATATTCCTGCTTTATCTACAGTGTTTTGCTTGAATCTCAGGGAGAGCAAATATGATGCAATTAATTAATGATGTACAGCAATCTCCTCTTTCACAAAACCAGTTCCTGGAGCTCCTGTGAAGCAGGTACAGTTAACACTGACAAATAGCAATAACTGCAGAGTGACAAGTCCAGCTCATTCACAAGGAGAAAGGACTTAAGGTATTCTGTAATCCTTGCAAGAGGAATCTCCAGTCCAGCTACTTCAATTTTCACATTACCTGCATTTTTATATTTATTATAAATGAGGAAAATCAAGTGCCCCACCCAGATCTGAATTATCAGGCAGAAATGTGAAAACTGAACACTCAGGCCTAGAAGTTGTGTGCCCATGGTGCAGCTGCAGCTGAACTGACAGGAGGAAGGAAATCCCTTCAAAGCTGGGCATGGGCAGCTCGTTCACTCTGATTTTTTATTTTTCTGAAATTTATTTACTCTATCATTTTCTCTCTCGTACACCTTAGTGACTTGCTGGATTGAGACAGAGACAAGGAAACTCAGTTTTACAGGAATATTTACAAGTCTAGACCCAGCTTCTTTTCAATTAATGGAAGGGATGTATTTTCCTAAACTCCAGAGATGGAATACACATGCCCTGCTAACATACTGTTGCATGCAATAGCTTGAAAATTCTGGTCTAAGAATAAAGATTAAGAAGGAAATACCACTAAAATATTATTGAAACCCTGAAGTAGCATATTCAAGTCTATTTCTTTAATTAAATATTTGAAAATGCAGTGCTTTCTCAGAGCAGGCAAAAGAACTACAGCAATCAATACTAAGTTTGGTAGAAAAAAACCCCAAAACTTGTTATTCCTTTCTTTCAGCACAAGGTAGACAGACAGATATCTTAACTGTTCAATTAAATTTTAAAAAAATGTCACCAGCAACCTTCAAATATTAAGAAAATACAATTTGAAATAAGCTTCAGTACAAAAGCTCGAGTGTGACAGAAATACAATTGTGCAAACGATACTTCAGTAATAACAGAGGAGGCATCTGTCATTTTGGGGCAGCCCTGAGTGCTGGAAACAGGAATGGATCAGAGGAATTAATTGCTGGTCAGAAGGTTTAGGGCAAAGATAATCATACATCTGAAAAAAAGCCTTACTAATCACACAATGATTGTTCCTTCTTTCCCTTAAAGGCATTTAAAGTGCACAGCTCTTGCATGATGTGGAATTCAGAAGGACAATCCAGATTCTCATTTACATGATGTGCTTCAGAGATCTAACAATAATCACAGGGTTTCAGTGCAGCAAATGCAGGAGTCTCTTGTTGCAGCCATTAGAGGAATTTCACCCTGGTAGTGTTTCAGCAAATTGCACTAATCTAAGTAATTTTCATCAGCGCAGGCTACCAGAGGGGACAGGGCTGGAGTAGGGATCAGGAATTCCCAATTGCCTCATCAGACTTAGTTAAAGCTTATTTAAGGCAAGTATCTGAAAGAAATGTGCAGCTTTGCAGAGGGAACAGAGCCTGGTCTAAACAAACAAACCAAACCAGGGGAACCCTTCTGAGTGGGCTGTTATTCCCAAATCCATCTGTGCTGGGTACACCCTGTGCCTCCCACTCTGGTGCCAGCCCAAGGGCCACCAGCCACCGCCTGGAATATTCCTGTGTTGCAGTGGACTGGCAGCAGTGCTGCCTCTGGGATCGCTAGGAGACATCAGCTCCGCCTGGAGTAATTCCATGTTCCATTGGCAGGTGGAGACCTCATTAAATAAATACATGACTTCAAAAGAAATTTTTACAACTCTTCTCCCTCGTCCTCTACACAAACACTACCAAAGTGGCAACTCATCAAGTGGGGTGATTTACAGCACGTCATCTTGTGTGTAAAAAAAAAAAAAAAAGTAGCAACATTAGCAAATATTAAGCCTTTTTTTTCTTTTTCCTTTTTCTTGGTCTGTACATTTCTGCCACACTCTGACCAACACAAAGTCCTGTACCTTTTGTTTCAGAAATCACTTGATTTGGGAAGGAGAATTTACATCCTGTCTCACTTCCTGTATTTTGTTTTTTTAACAACAGTTTTTGTTTCCATTGCCACAGTTTTGGCTCAGTCGGTGTAGAAAAGATAACTGAATAAATGAAAGAATTAAAAAAAAAAGAACTATCACACCCATCCACTGGAAGGGATCTTTGCTCCAGGCTTTATGGGAACCTCTGGACAATGTCACTTCACACTCTGACTCTGTGCTTTAATTTCCATTTGGGATCTGCTGCTCCAGAGGAGTCAGGGGCAGTGAGGTTTCCAGGTGGGATCTACTTCCCTTAGAACTGCCCATGGCAATTCCTCCACTTTGAGGAGGATGAAGATCCTTTTCTTCTAAACCAACAGAGCCCAAACACTTCCCTCTAATAGCTCAACACAGCAACTTTCTATTATTAAATATTTAACTTGAAACTCCTGAGCAAGTCCAGCAGGTCATGGAACCATGTTACAGCTATGTCTTGTTATACCTCACAGAGAATAACCCAGTTAAACAAATGCTTTATATATATATATTTATGGAATATTTTATGGATGGCAACAACTACAAATCACACATTTCAACCTGAATGTATAAGATAAAGCTTCTTTAAGTAAGTATTTAAATAATGTCAGTAAGTGTAACTTGTATTCAAAAACTTTGGACTCTGCTGCTCCTGCCAGCAATTTTTAGGGATCTGAGAATTTGCTAAATGAGCAATGCAACACAAAAAACCAATGCCAATCAATCGAGACACATGAGTAAAGCTGTTGTCTTGCATGAACTAATTGCGTCAGAAACTGAGAGCCAGAGAAAAAAATATGTTCATTTAAACTGGCTTTAAAATTCACTAAAATTGAGTGACTTCCCTGGAAAAACATGGTGAGTCAGCTCAGTTCTGTAGGCAGACCCCAGCAGATGGCATCAGCTGGCCAGCAAAGTCACACAACTTCTCCTGGAGCACGAAACTCCAGCGTGAGGAGGCACAGATTAACAAAGCACAGAACTCTCCCTCCCAGAAGAAGAAAGCTGGGACTGAAGGAGGACTCCTGGCATCCATGGTTTTGAGGACAAGAACTGGATCGTTGCTGCAGAAGAGCTGTGAGCTACACCCAAGGTCTTATTTTTGTTAATGGACATTTAAAGTATGAGCACTCCTGCCTCACTGCAGGTGGGGATATTTGTCCCAGATATGAGATGTATCCCAGATATTTTATCTCATAGCTGGCACAAATGAGATCCAATTTTATGCAATTTTTTTATGCAACTGTGATACAAATAATGTTGGTTATTAGCAGCACTTTTGTAGAAGATCAACTGTAGTTCAAAGAAATTAAATTATATAAAGAATAAGTCCAGATTATTAAAAATTACTCTGTCTCTCATAGTTGGAATATAGAAATGTTTATGATAACTCTTTGATTTCAGATTTAAAAAAATATACAAAATAAAACAAACCAAGAGCTGATCTTCCTTTGCTAATAAAGAGATCTTGGGTTTTTATCCATGCAACAAGTGAAAACAAAAGAGGGAAATTCTCTACTGTATGTTGTTTATTGAATAGTTTTCTGTTGCATGCTGGTTTTCAAAACTGTGGGGTTCTTCTCCTGCACTTTGGATTACTTAAAATACTTCCAGCACTTAATAATTTATCATGCTAATAGAATTTGTTATCTTCCTTGTAATTAACTCCCCAGATCTGTGAGCTCATTGTTATCATCTATAGAATGATACACCTAGAAACCTGGATTTCTGTGATTTAACCACCTCTTGAATAAATTCTATTTACACCTGTGCAAATAATGAAAAGGTACCTAAAGGCAGCTTTCAATTTTCTCCCTTCTTCACTCATTTCCTCAAGAGGCAGAGACTTTATAATGAAACGTCCAAGTCAGCTATACTGAATAACAAAATGTGTTGTTCACAGCACATGTAACTTTTATTAATGACTTGTTCTTTTCTTTTTAAAGAGTGGCATTTAGTCATTTGCTTAAGAATGAGCTGAACATGAACCATGGCAGTGATGCTGTTAATGGACAGACTCCATGTAAATTATTGGAAACAAAGCAGCACTGAGGTCACTGAGCCAGGCCCAGGCCCAGCTGAGCTGGGCTGTGTCACAAATTCAGTGGTGTGCTTGATAAGGGAGGATTTTAAGCCTCTGACAGGGAGTGAAGTCAGGTTGGGGCTGATTCTCCTGCACTAACAAGAGCGTCTTCCACTGATACTGAGCTGCTTCCTTAATTTCCTTTTCCTTTCAAAATGGAGGAGAGTTTCCCCAAAAATACTGTGTTCACCAGAGTCTGCTGGTGCTTGGTGGAGTTCAAGCAGCCCTGGTGCCTCAGCTGCCCTGGCGAGGAGAGTCAATCCGATTTCCCACCCAAGGCCTGGGATGCCCCTTCTCCCAGTGCTGGACACCCTTCTCACCACGGCTGATGCACCTGGGGGCAGATATTGCCCCTCCTCCAGTGGAAATGGGAATGTGAGGATTCCACAAACCCCTGGTTCCCTCCCTAATCCCTCACGTCGCTGGAATTTTGGGGGCCCGGAGCAGAGGGTGGTAAAGCAGAGGAGTAAAGCTGGATGAAACAAACTGCCTTGAGTTATTTAATTTCCTTTCCCGAAGGCATTTTGTAACTCACCAGTGCATTCAGGATTCCCTCCCAGGCACCTGTTAAGTGGGTCTAAGTTTCAAAAGGTTTTTCTCACAATAAAAGCAGTGAATAAAATGTGCAAGATAAAACAAACGTTGGGATGTGTCTGCTTTTTGTCCATGCACCCTACACCAGCTGATATCTTATTTTAATACACCACCATGCTATGGAAACTTTCCTTTATTGCTGAACTCAATGATATCATAATGTTGAAGGAAATGAGATATTCTGAATCTACAGTGTTACCTTTATTTTTGGAACTAGCTGAACACGTGGTTCACTTATCACTATGTGATAACATTTTTCTTTTGTTGATTTATTTTATGTGTGGTAAAGCAAAACTATCAGATTTGATGTTCCCACTTACTGAGCACTCTGCTTTTTAAGCCTCTTACATTCAGAGCTTTCATAGCACCTTACAGATAAACACATAAATATTTACTTTTCCCTCTTGCAAAATGAGCTACATTTGCTATTACTCCAGTTGTCATATAATAAATTAGTATCTTTAGAACTATTTTTATGTTATTTACTGTTATAATTAACTCAATCTTTTAACTTTAATCAAAACATTTTGAATACAGTCCAGTGGCTGACTGACTGTTTTGATTTACTTTGCTGGAGACAAGCTGAGATGCTGTGGTAGCAGGAAGGGAGGGGTTTTATTTCACTGTCTGTTCAGAAAAGGATTTAGCAAATTAGCTCACAAAAGGGGAAAAGCCTTGGAAGAATTAGAAGCACAGATCTTCCATTCATACCATGACTTCACTCACAAGAAGAATCAAGCCCACAGGCTGCCAGAAGCAGACAGGGATGTGGCTGGCAGCTACTCCAGATGTTGGTAGGCAAAAGTTTTGCATTAAATGCATCTTTCAAATAATTTTCCATGGCAGTGCCTGGTCCCCTCTCTGGGATGTGTTTGAGGAGTGTTGTGTCATCTGGGCTGGAGGTACAGGGAGATTTCACAGCCTTCTGACACCAAGATTCTGCATCTCTGCAGCCACAGTAATCATTCTAAAGGTGACCTTGGGGTGGGCAGCTGCTGCAGGACCTTTTGACAGAAATGTCCCTCCCCATGGTGTTTGTTGGAAATGGAGATCTTTTTCCAGGACATTGTGGGTGTCTCATGTGCAGAGGGAAGGCCATGGTTGAGCTGGGAGTGTACCTTTAGTGGCAGCTGGAATATTATCCCTTTTCTCCAGGTGTTTCTTCATGATGTGGATGTGTCTGCCCACCCTTGTGTGGTTTGTCAGCTGATGGGAAACTTTTTGTACACTCTAAACAGAACCAGCAGCTGCAAGAGTGTTTCAGAGCAAAAGAGTAGCCATTGACACTTTCTTTCACAGCTAAAGAAACAATATCACAAAGAACACTATTCCATTTGAACCTATCTGAAATGTCAGATTTTGCTCTGTTGTGTACAAGCACTGCTCACAGTGAAGTTATCTTACAGATGTAATTGCTTCTTGTAAATGACTGTCATTTATTCCAGAGAATTCATTTTAATTTCTCTGATCACTCTCCAGTTTTCTATCCCTTGTCATTGGCATGTCAAGATAATTCCTTATAACAGTCATTAAAGGATAAGAACAAGAGATTATAGACAAAAAAACATCTTCTTGCTATTTGATTTCTAAAATTGGTAAATATCTGGTTAAAGATAAGAAACATTGATCCACATGAGTTTTAGCATCAGGCACTCAACTTGAATTCAGGAATTATAGATTCTTCATTTTCCTTTCACTTTCAGACACACTTTAAACATACAGAACACAGAAGCAGAAACCGGTGTTTATTATGGGATAGTTGGGATTCTTCACTGAATCATTTTGAAGGATGTCAGAGAGGTTGACCATAGAATGCTAAAAATTAAACCCACAACAAGCTTCAAGTGTAACGAAACGAAAAAGGACAGGACTCTTCTCATTCCAAAGGGCTGAAATAGGAAAAGCAGCTTCTGATCAAACCTAATCATCACGTAGGAACATTTAATTCCAAAAAGTAATTATGGTACAGGAAAAGAAATTACTGTGATCATTACTGTGATGTTCTTCAATAAAGAATTGAGGCATATATTTTTATTAATTCATTTATATAAAGCATTTGCCCGCAAGAGTTTTTATTATCACTGGAAAAAATAACTCACCTCCTGTTGCTTCCTATTGCTTTGTGCCTCAAATAGACACAGAATTTATCTCCTCCTCACGACCTCGGTAGGTATCAAGAGTCTTTAACATTTATACCCAAACTCTTGGATTTGAATTTTTTCGCAACTATTCAACTTTGAACATTTAGGATGAAACTTCTTACACTGTATTCAGTCTTTGACTGGAGTGTTTTATGGAATTATATAGCAAAAAGCACACAATTTGTCAGCTGTATCATTCCTTGAAAGAGTTACCTAGAATCAATTTATATTTAAATCTCTTTCTTTCCGCATCCATAAGAAATGCTGCTAAATTTCAGAAGTTGGCAAAACATTCTATATAATTGAAGTAAAAATTTCCATTTCTTTCTAATTTTAGATGGAGGTTTTATTGCTCCCTATTTGAAACATTTATATGCAATGAATACATCAGCTTTTTAGTAGGCTGAGCTGTATTATTTCATTTCAGGCAAACACAAAAGTGTAAAGCATTTCTGCCTTGTAAGCCCTCATTTACATTTAAAGAGTAATTTTAAGATAATAGGATTTTGAGGGCGGAATTTAGCCGTGGCCTAGCTGTTTGCCAAGGAACGTTCTGTCTCCCAAGCAGGCAGGGCTCCTGCTCCTTGGTGGGAACGTTCTTGAATCCACTGTACACGACCACAAGAGTCACAAATGGAATGTTCAAGGTGACACTGGAATTTAGGAGAGGTGAGAAACACAGTCATAAATAGAAACATGTGATGCCTGTGAAATCAAGGTGATAGGGCTGAGTTAATAAACTACTTGATCAATGCTAGAGGGCTGTTTCTATGGAAAAAATCTCTTTTATTGGCCATTAGTAACTTCTCAGCACCTTTTGCATTGCTTTGTTCCACTTACAACTATGATTTCCTAAAATGAGCATGCAATTAAATAATGGACAGTGACCAAACATGCTTTTAATCCTCTAACAGTTTGTATGTATTCAGAGTGTTGATAGTTTCATCTGCCTTGAATATCCAAAATATTTTGTGTATTAACAAGGCTTGCGTGGGCTGCTCGGTGTGGCCATTCCTTGTGGAGTCATTGATGGCCACAGCAGCACTGGGGGAGAAGTTTATCAGATTTGGAGGAATGCAGGGAGTATTTCCCTGCTAATTGCCATCTCCCAAGTGGCTGTTAATTGCCTCTGTCATTGTCTGTGGTTGTCTTCAGACAGGATCCAGCCCCTGAGCTCAAACTCCTGCTGGATGTGGCTGGGGAAACTGCAATGGCTGGAACAGCCAATCGTGCACCTTGGCACAGTCAAGACAAAGCTTAGAAAAGATTTTAAAATCCCCTCTCATGTTCAAGTGTCTTTATCAGCACCTCTAACCCCTCATAAGTTAAAGTTGTAAGGTTAGTTCAGTTCACTGTTTGTAATTGGCCAAAAATTGCCCCTTGGTTTTGCAGAGAAATGGAAGAGGAGCTCCCATCATCACTCCTGGTCTCACTTGAGGATGCTGGATTTTAAAACTTGCCCCTCTGTCCCTCCCATCTCCAAATCAGATTTCATTTAATGGAAAACCATCCAACCAATTCATTGAAGCTACTATTGAAAATGCTTTAAACTAGCAAATGTCAAAGAAGTTGCATCTTCGTTTCCATTAGTTCTTAAATTCCATACAGTCTAGAGAGAAGTAACCTAAATAATATTTATGTTCCTCAAAATAACCACAAAACTCTGCCAGGAAGAGTTAAATAGCACTGAGAATGAGCTTAATGAGAGAGTCATTGAAGCCAACAGACCCTTGGGTAACCACAGATCTGCACCTTGGTTTTGGTTTTATGATCATCAAACAGTTTGGATTGGACAACACCTTGAAGACCATCCAATTCCAGCAATATATTGTCTTTCCAAAAAATTATTGTTGTAGCTTAATACGGTTGCTTTGGAAATCTGCAGTGGTTTGGTAGAAAATTGTCATATCCTGTCTATTTGGAAAGAAATAGGCTAAAAAAAATTGATATTTCTTTCAAGAATCTTTGCTTTTGCAGGTAATTTTCAATTCATCTTGAGTAAGTATTCCTGCCCCATCCCACGTTTCATCTTAACCACATTAAAATGAAGGATTGACTTTTCCACTGTATATCAATAACAGATCCGTGGATATAAAATAAAAGTGAAATTGTGACTGAGACCCAGCATTTGAATTCCCTTGCAACTGCTAAATCAATATTTGCTTATCCAGCCCAAAACTCAGGAGTTCATGATTAAAAAATACTATTACTATATTTACACTCCATCAGAGCTACAGGAACTTTATAGAGCCATGTCCCCGTGCTTCTCTATGAATTTTTTAATCCCAAATTGTATTTAACTCCGGTTTAGATAAAGTGACAACTAATCAAAAGATATGCCTGGCTCTGGAATGAGTAAATTCTATCTTGCTTAAATCCTTAGGATATTTCCATTCCTTACAGTGAAAACAGTATCATACCAATAATTTAAAGAATAATTTTGTGACCTCACGTTCAGTTGTAACTGTCTACAGCACTTTTCATGGATTTCCATGATAAACCTTAAGCTGAATTTTACTGACAGGAACTGATTGCCTCGGCCATCGTTTCATCAGGCAAATGCAGCATTAGGGCTTGCACCCTGCAAGGAGAAAATGCAAGCAACAGTCTGGTTATCCAAGGAAATTCCTGTGTTTCCATCTTACCCTGCACAGAGCTATCACAGCTCTGTTAACAGAAAACTCTTTTTGTTCTGTCCATATTTGTCAATTAATAGATATTTTTTATAATATTTAAGGCATTTATCTTACTTATTGTAAAAAATATTAATGTGTTGCCAATGCTCAGAAATCAGCCTCCCCATTCAGGAGAATAAACTGAAAAGCTGTGGGGTAAAAATGTAATTATGTGAAATGTATTGGAGCTTTTCCCTTTCAGTGAACATATAACGTAAAGTCATGGAATTACAGAATATTTTGGGATGGAAGGGACCCTAGAGATCATCTCATTCCCACCCCATGGGCAGGGACACCTTCACTGGACCAGGTTGTTCAGAGTTCCCTATTTATGCTTTTGCATAAGTGTCAAAAGGACTCTTTTTGGTTCTTTTTCATGTACATGTTTTAATCCAGCCTGGAAAAGTGAATATCCTAACAAAGTGAAGAGATTAGGTCTGAGTATAAAGACACAGCTAAACCAACATCTTGTGTATGTTTGGAGTAAAGAGCAAACAACAGTGAAGTTTAGCTTGGAGAAGGAAATCAAATCAGCCTTCTCAGGAGATAACAGCAATTCAAACCAGATATTTCTTTTAGTGGAAGCTCGATACCTTTAGACTAACTGATCCTAAGGAAAAACCTTTTCATGAAGGATTATCTGTCTCTTTTGCAGAGACATTATTGAAGAGTAATGAATTTAATGAAAAGCCCATGTAAGCATCAAGCTGAGAATTCTGGTGCTAAGACAGGGCAGCTGATCTCTTCCCTTGGATCCCACGGCTGCCATATGCATCTAATCCCGAGCAGATGAGCTTGTTTTTAGTGGAGAACTGTTCTCTCTGAATGGTGAACTCACAAAGGAAAGTTGGCCTGCATTTCCAGGCAAGAAGAAAAGTGAAAGTAAAGACAATTAGTGAGTTGCTGTCAATTTGCACAGAAGCTGTGGAGTCAAAAAATCTTTAACACGAACTGGGGATGAACTCTTACTTATCAACCACTTTCCTATACCTGGTTTTTCTCAGGAAAACAAAAAAAAATCAGTTTTTTCCTATTACAGTTGATATTTTCCATTTGATTCCATTCCAAAAACATATGGTGGAACAGCTTTCCTCTTTCTTCCCAGCTTATTTCCCATGGAAGTGCACTGAGCACCAGCACGAGGCGACGGCTGACAGCCGGGGGGTGAAATATTCCAGCTTTAATCACTCAGGATCACATTCCCACTGCATCCCCGGGGTGCTTCCAGGCATAGCCTCCTCCACAGGCTGTGTTATCCTCGGGAAGGGTCACTCAGGGTTCCTGGGAAGGGAGGAGTGCATGGAGGTGGTTTGCCAGCAGTGACCATGGAAATGAAACGCTTCAAACAGGAACCTCCCCACCTGAGGATTGTCCCAGCTCCACAAGGACATCTCACAAAGGGTGCAGCATCCCAAGAAATCAGGGGCAACTGCTGGCGTGTTTCCTTGGGAATTCTGGCAGATGGAAACGGAAAATGACTCTGCAGAGGCAGCAGAGCAGATGTCAACGATTTATTGCCATGGCCTGCCTGTGAAAACCGGAAAAAAACAACAACAACAACAAAACACCAAACCAAAACAAACAAACAACAAACAAACGAACAAACACCCCCCCAAAAAACAAACCCACAAAAAAAAAAAAAAAAAAAAAA